>CM044011.1:38534370-39134370 GCA_024085815.1 Flaveria linearis
GGGTGTCGTGGAAAACCGCCCCTAAATGGCGACGGAACCAACTGACCGGGTACAAACACAGTAAGGTTGTATTCTCCACCTGGATTTCATATAACTTCCTTGAGCTGCTCATGACTAACCAATTTCCAATGGTCATGTAGTGTGTAAGAATTTATGTGCGGATACGTTTTGTAATTGTAACTCAAATGGGTCATTGTGGGTAATTATTATTACCAGCTTGAACACAAGTCAATTAACATAAACACAGGTGTAATACAACGCATGGCAGGAGCCTATTGTATGTAATAACTGGACATACCTACCAATTCAAGCAGCTAATAAAGGAACTTTGAAAAAATGAGTATGTAAACAAGTAGAAAAGATGAACCTGTTAGGAGAGACCTACCAGATAAAGAGGTATGTGAAGGCTGACCGAGACAATGCTCATTCTTTTCATTGTGAGGGGCAATGTTTTTTTTTTCCAGAGAGGGTGAGTGGTACGTATAGCAAGAATTAAAAGTCACTTCTTATTTGTAAAGTTTGAGCATACGGGTAATTCGTGTTGTTGGATTCCATAATTTTTAATTAGTTACTGGTTGTTCAGGCCTATAAAAAAGAGAAGAGACCGTATGTGCAGATGATGCTATTTAACCATGAGCATGTTCAAAGGAAAAGCACATTTGAAAGGAATGTCATGCATAATTCAGAGAACACAAACGATGAACTGTTAACATATTAATCGTACTATACGTATGGGTTTATGAGGTGTTCTAAATGGCACAGTGGTTGGTACTATCTACGATGTTATAAGTTGCCGACACCGTTGCCCGCCCCCGATCACTGACCACGGTCGTCGTCCGTCGACCGCCGCCGTCCGTCACCGACCGCCGACCCCGACCCCGACCCCGACCCCGACCCCGACCACCGCCGTCACCGCCGCCCACCGACCGCCACCCCTAATCGTCGATTGTCACTGACCGTCGTTGCTGAACCGTGTCTCGACGACGGGCGTTATCGGTTGGTGGCGGTCGATCGGCGGCGGCGGTCGGTTTTGGGCAACGGGCGCGGTTGGTGGTCGCGGTTGATTGTCGATGGTGACGACGGCGGCGGTCGGTGGTATGTAGCGGCGATGATTGGTGGTCATTGAGGTGGTGGCGGTTTGCAATGGGTGATAAATTTCAATTTCTTTATAATGTATTGGTACTGGAAATGCATTTGAAATTTAAATTCTTTTTATAGATTCTAATTCCTTTGAATTCCAAATCATTTGGAAAATATTAAATTCCAAATGCAATTCCTTTGAATTACAATTCAAATTCCAATTCCAACAAATTCTGCGAACCAAACGCCCCCTAGGGTTGGCGGCGTATTGATTTGCAGTCGGATGTCATAAAGGCGATCGGGGGCGTCACAGTCGGTTGGCAGTGGGCGGGGTGGTAGGCGACGGTCGGCGGTTGGGGGCGGCGGGGGTTAGGGTTGGCGGGGGGCGTCGGCGGTCGGTTCCTATTTTCAACAGCAGAACAAGAATCCATTCATTCAACAAGCCTATATAATTCATTCAATAAAGGAAAAAACAAAACTGTCACAACAAGAACAGAAGGCCAAAGTCACCTTCGAGACCTCAATTGCAACTACTAATTACCTACGCTCCCTACAAATTCAACAAATTGAAACCTACTATGACTTCGGATTCAAGAAATTGGAAATAATAGTACGTGTTAAGAAAAGCAATAGCACAGAAAAGAGTGTAAGCGGTACCTGTAATTGAGAGAGCAGGAGGTATTGAAGGATCTCTGTGGTTCCCTGCCTGCGAAAAGGAAAAACACATATAAGAACATGGCCAGGGACATCTTCATAGTTTAAATACGAGAAATAGGTGGCACAATCCACTAATTTTGATGGGTGTAATCAGAATTGGGGGTAATTTAGGCATTATGGGTCAGAAGTCATACCTTCGTAGTTATGATGATGAGGATGGTGGAATTGCAGATGGGCCTGCGATGAAGACGTGAAGCAGAGCATATGGGAGAGGAGAAGTGGAGGGTTGAGTAGTAACGGTCGGGCCATTGAAGGCGATATCCCTATGCATTCCCTTGGCTGTAACGGCTTACCATAGTAACCGATGCCAGATGTTTGGGTGTAGGGTAATAGAACATTTCATGCGCATTGAATGGGAGGTGAAGGTTCAGATGGCGCCCGTATGGCCAATGGCGGAGCATTATAGGGGCCGGGCCTATTTTTTCGCCCGTAGTGTTAAATTTTAGCCCGAGAGTGTAAGTTTTTGACCCGATAGTGTAAATTTTTATATAAATATCGAGCCCGCCCCCCTAAAAAAATTGATTTCGCCCGCCCCCCCTACGAAAGAGTTAAAGTTCCGCCACTGCGTATGGCATCGATTTTATCTGCCCGGCAACCGTCGCCGGAGGTGGAAGGGGCAGGGTGTATGAAGGTCAGTGGGCTGGCTATTAAAAAAATAAGGGGTGGTGTTTCGGTTTTTTTTCCAAATTTATGTAGTTACCAAAACTTTTTAACAAAATAGTGTAATTAAAAAACATATTTATCAGAATTGTTGAAGTTAATATTTTTCTGTAATTGAATACTTTTTCAAGGCAGGTTCATGTCGCTCTTCGTTACCGTGTTTCTATGTTTCACGTATTCTGTTTTGGGCGTGATTTCACATTGCAACATGATTTCGGTTTGAATAACTTGAGTCTGGTTTTTTATTTTGCGGTTTCGAGGAGATTGTGATTTGTAAATTTATCATGCTTTTTTAGATTGGTTCGTGTTGGATGTTAAAGGGGTCCTCTTCATCATGTGAAACTTACAAGTTAACAAAAGGATCTTAGATTGAACGTATTTGGATAAAGATGTATTATATGTTAAATAAATTTTATTAATCATATTTTATACGATTATGAATTTCATTGTGTCCCTAATTTTATAACCTGTGGACCCAACACTAATTATATAGTTATAGAAAATGAGAGTAAACAATGATTAAAATGTCGTTTTTCTTTATGAGACTTAGTCATATTTGTTATTTCCAGTAAAAAAATATTTTTTACGCTTGACTCCCCAATGCTTTAGAAAGTTATCATTTTCAATCAAAAATGTAAACTCCGTCAATTTAATTGTTAAACATATATATTGACAAAATTAGGCTTTAAAATACAAAACAAGAACACCCAATTACATAGGAATTGAATCACGATATAGCAGATATGATGATTAAACATGATGGTATCTATTATACAACCCCATTGTAACGGTGGTTCTAGACCGACACCAGAAACCAACTCCATCCTTGTGAATGAAACAATAAGACATGAATAGAATTTAATAGCGATACGTAAACATTAATTAAGCTTTGTTTTGATATGGAAAATACATAATTACACCTTTTCGATGGATGTTTAACATTCTAAATTATACGAATTAACGTTTTTGGATGAAAATGATAACTTTTCAAAATCCCAGGAGCCGGATGCGGGAAAAAATTTTTTAGATGAAAATGACAAATAACCAAACTATAGGGAGAATAACAAGAATATACTTTTAAAGAATAAATGATTGTATATCGATTTTTGTTAGCCAAACCATCAGCACAAACGTTCCCACTTTTCCCGTCATTCTAGATACAATTTTAAAATATCGGATTTTCCGTTATTTAAATCGCGTATCTCCGTTACCTGTAGTGATTTATCATTCAATGAATGACTGAAAAATGATCTATCTAATCCAATTATAATGGGATTGCTTGAGATTGCCTCACGGTCCTACCCGTTAACAAGTTAATAACATGATAATTAGTGGGAAGGCCACCAGCATGATGTTGCAAGGTACACGATTTACAACTATTTTTTGATTTTGCACTAAGGAAAACTGGAAAAATAGTATTATAAGATAATGGAAGGAATATGTACCGTGTAGTTATTGAATATAGTTTATGTACACGAATAATAAACGAACACAAATGCAAAACCTCACCAGGACGGGAAACTTAAGGTTTTCACTTTTCAAGTAAATGACACACGTTAACATTTAATATCAGCAAAGACAACCAAAGACGACATGCTTAAGTGGTTGTCCATTATGCAACCCAATAGTAGGTCTTGAAAAAGCTTTTTAGAAATGGTCCAGTATTGCTTAAGTTCAAAGAAGACTACTTATTAAATTAAGTGTTGTTAATGATTATAGAAGAAAACATGATATGGGTAGTAAAGCTGTTTTCTTAATATATTAAATCTATGGATTATTTTCCATCAACAGAACTCGTAATGTTAATTCTATTGAATAATTTTAAATAAAACTTACAACTGTCATTGTAGTAATAAGCGTTTGGTTTTAATGCTTGTGTTTGTGGCTTGGGTGCATTTGTGTGATTCTTTTGGCCCGCTACAGAAGTCATAGTACGAATATAAGGTTATGGTTTTTTAGACTCAACGCATGAAATACAAATATAACTTCTTTGTAACTCCGTGAAGTAAAAGTAGAAGGGAACATAAGCTAAAGCATTTAAGTACATAGGTTAAATAAAGGGTTCATTGTGAAGATGTTATAATGAACATGGGCTCTAATAACGATCGATCCTTTCAATATCACGTGCCTCAGGCATGTTTGGTTGATACGCAATCATTGTTAACTCTGTTGAAATCAAAATATTTTCTGAACACAAAAGAGAATTTAGCAGGTTAGGTAAGGTATGAAAGGCTTTGCAATAGCATTTGTGCAGTGAAAATATTTTTGTGCCGTAATGCATATCCTCTGGTAGATGGACCAATTTCACTCTAGATGCATACACGATAACGTTTCTTGAAATTGCTACATATGTTCTAAACATGTTTGTCTGCTTTGAGTCATATAATAGCATCTGTATTTTGTGACCGCTGACACATGTGTGCAACTTTAGAATCACAAACAAATATCTTTTTTTATATATGACAGAGTTAGGATAATAATAATTATTTTATGCAAGCCTTGACATACGTTGCATCTTGAAGTACCAAAGCATAATGAAATCAGCCTTTTTTTCTTTGACCCGTGACAATCCGGCCAACAACATCTACAATGATCGTAAGTGTTCTTAGCGGGGAACTTAAGGTATGTACATTATATATGTATTAGAAGTAGATACATTGAGAAAGTTGCACGTACCAGTTATTAACTTTTGGTGTCTTCTATCATGCGTAAGAATTTGAATAGAAGGAACTGTCGGATACAGATGAAAATCGCTTGGAAGTTGACTTTCAAACAGAATAAGTTTGGTGTGTTTTCTAATGACAATCTTGAAGTCACCATAAAGCAAGATGTACTTCTCATGTGTTGGGTACTCATAATATTTGAAATTCTCAATTTGAAAACGACTCAGTACATGTACAGTAGCCACCAAATCCATATTATTATAGTAGTGCATTAAATGTTTTGGGACATAGGCAGCTATTTTTTATCTCTAAAAAACCCAAAGAGTGGTCATAATGTAAAATGTAACAAGTTATTTATATCTTGAGAAGCCGAGAAGAAAATCACTTACGTTCTGATCAATAAATATGACCAATAATTTGTTCTCAACAGCGAATTCTGATATGAACTCAACCACACAAAGGGAATAGTATATGAAGTTCCATAATTTGTGAGTGATGAAAAAGAGTCAACAACAGAATGAACATCCACAGTTTAGTCAGACCTTCACGTTTGTATTTAGTCTGTGAAGACGTTGAATGATTTGATGTAAAGGCATTCAAGGAAATATGTTGTTTAATTGGTAGATGTAAAAGGATTTGATTTTTTATTTATTTTTAACATGAAATTAAGTTAATAGCATCTGTTTACATACAAATGTCCTTAATATTGAAGTTTTATAAACCAAATTAAACAGAGGAAAAATCAAATTGACTTGTATGGAAGTCTTGCTGTATTAATAGGCAAAAGAAGTACGATTTGATGTCACAGTTATTACTTTTGTAAAATTTATTTTACTGTTTCATGAGCTTATGAGGGATGTGTTTTATAGTTTTAAGTGAACCTTATGATAAATATGAAAATTTATTGAACTGTTAATTATTATTAATGTATTTTGGTGGGTCATGTGTTCTGCTGAGGATGGAGAACTATGATAATGAAGTGTAACTATAACAATTACAGTGTGGAAAAGTAGAATCTTCTACGTATAACTTGTACGGAGTTGCTTTAGGTTTAGAGATTTGTATTGGTTATGTTTGTATGTAAATGTTAAGCTAGTAGCTTTTTGTAACCCTTATGATAAATTAGCAAGCTTGTTGAAGTATTAATTATTGTTGTTAACTAGCGACTATTACTTGCATATGTGAGATGTGAATGAAGACCGAGAACTCTGATAATGAATGATAAATATAACAAATAGAAATTAGAGTATTAGATAGGTATTTATGTGAGCTGTATGATACATTGTGTTCATTACAATGGGAATATGCTTTGATCTCCAACACATGTCAAGTTTATTTCAAGTTGACTCACTTAACACAAAAGCAACATAGAACATAAAATTTAGTACGATGTCCTTAGCACGTAACATTTAAGCTACAGTAAGTGGTTGGCTGCAAATATTACGTAGGCGCGTAACATGAGGCGGGCGTGGAACATTGTCAATAGTCGGCCTTATATAGTTGGTGACACGAGCGTCTGGAGGAACAAGGTTGCCACATTATCACGGGTGGAGGCGACACAGTGGAAGCAGTTAATAGGGTCGGCATGTAAGCCAACTTCTAAAACCTTCATGGAGTTACTCATGAGAAACCATACCCCGTTGGTTATGTAGTGTGTACTGGCGGACCAAATTGTTATCGGGATAGGAGGGATACAACGGTTTGAGAGTGCGTTAATCCATTGTTCTCCTCTGAGGACCCACACCTGAAGAAGCATATCATGGAGTCCACTTGTCACAAACATATGCAGGTTATCCTGAATTGTGATCAGGTTGGCTACGAACACCCCTACTGGCTTGACTGGTGGGAAGCGTGCCTCTGCGACCTGTTTCGTGTTGATGTCAAAGGTCACAATAGCTTTTCGTTGCAGGTCCCAACAGTCATAAACGGTGAAGTAAAGAGTGTCTCCACATTGGGTTCCAGGGGACCAGTAGTAATTACGTTGAATGTAGTCATTGTTTGGGTTGAAATGTATTTTTGTCCAACGTCCTGTTTAGCATGAGTATATGTTTGTGTCAAATCCATGCAAACTCCGGCTGATATGCATCACCCTATAGTCTTGCATTGGGTGCTTGTACACTCCAATTGTGTCGTTGGAGTCTATGTAGATGCCCAGGTGGTCGGAGGTTGCGAGGTTCTTGTACCGAATAATGCATGAGTGTCATGCACCCAGATACACAATAGGCCATCCAAGTGTGACAGAACAAAGATGTTCATAATATTAGAAGTGAACGGGCATGTAATAGGGACCCCTGTGCCATATTCTCCGGTTTCAAATTTTCCTGCATGTACAACACCGTGGATGTCATCAATGATGAGGGTTCTTTGGTTACTTGGTAGTACTGAACAAGACCCATACACCATTTCAAACTCTAGCATCGAAAGTGAAGCGTACCACTCATTGCAGACACTCTTGCACCTTCCAACGGTTTTCATCATGGCCCTCGCAAGTATTCCAAATATGATTGCATCAGTGGGCAAGGTGTTCATGGTGGATTTGACTAGGCGGCGATGTGCGTACAAATTTGGAAATACAAACAAAAGACATTAGACTTGATTTAAGTGGCACGGGAAGTGGTGTAGCAAGAGGGGAGGGAGACCTTTGAACATGGGCATTCATAGGCCGGTAGGCTATGCGTGCAGACAATTATGAAAAGCAGGCCATAGGGAACTGCATAAGGCATATATGTGCATAGAGTGTTACTAGATTTTTGCTTTTTCTTTTACTAATTTCCCCTAAAAAGTGAACTAATTGTGGCTAGTTGTTCGTGCGTGGATTCAATTAAGCGTGTGCTTGTTACTCTGAATAAGATTAACAATGTGTAGTGCTTGATTAGTCTTGGCAAACATCTGGTGAATTGTGCCTTCAACTAAGCGAGAGCGGATTGGGGGTTTGAAGTAAAACAAAGATGAAGCTTCGTTCCTCAGCAAACTATTCATCTCTTTTTTGCCAGGTTTCATTCTCATCAATAAACGAGCCGGATCTGGTGTATCATAAGAGATTTGCCTTTTCTATTGATTCCTATGGATTGGATCCAAAACAATTCATGAATGGAATATTCAAGTCCAGGTATGAATGGAAAACGACATCTCTATTGGTTTTATTGGTTCTATTTCCTATGTTTTATGAAGAGAATGAATCTTTTTATCGAAGGATCAGAATAAAAACCGGATCTCCTGCGGAAATGATTTGGAAAAGCCAAAACCAAAAATAAACAAAATCTGTTTCAGGTTTACATAAGCCCCAGGTTTGTGTGCTGGCGGGCATTTTACATGCACCGGTTAGTGGGTTCCAAATAAGCATGTTCCCAGTACCACGAACACATAGGCAGACCAGCCCTTCAAAAGTTGTTAGCATGGTAACCTCAGAGGCGCCAATGTTGAGTGGAAGGGCAGTCAGGATTTTTGAGATTAGGATATGCTTTTAAGAAGGAAGGGAAGACACCATAGAGCCTTGGATATCGATATATCAGAATTTTTAATCGTAGGAGGTTGCAATGAATCGGCAATGATTCAGGCGAAATTCAGGCCATAATATTGAAAACAGCCACTGCTTGCACACGTGAATACAACTGCCTAGGCTGTCCGCTGGTATCCTTAAGAAAATCTCTTCACAGAGTAGGGGTAGAGGAAGATCAGCAATACAAGTACTTGACCAAAACTGTAACACCCGTAAATTTCTTTGAAGCCGACGAAAGAAGAAAAGAAATAAAGCCCAAAGTCGAGGGACCAAACTTGCCAAATGGGAAGAAACTTGGATGAGTGGGGGTATAAAAGGGGGAGGGTAGCCCACACCCTCCCTCTTGCCAAAAACTCAGCCAAGGGAGAAGAGAAGGAGAAAAGGGAGAAAAGCTTGGTTAGGGTGGATTCGAGCATGAAAATCGAAGTGTAGCGGGTCAAATCGAAGCTCTACTCGACGGGATTGTTTGTTTGAGTTCTAGGACCCCTTTTTTACACGTTTTAAAATGATTTTAGGGCTGGAACACATCTGAAAAATCGTTTTTGGGTATTTTGGGTGTAAACCCATTTGTGTATGTATGTGTATGTGTATGATTCGTTTGGGTCTTGATTTCGGGCTTGGTTGTGCTTGAATGGTGTCGTGGTATGCTTCCTAAGGTTTAGAATGGCTGATTTGAGCTTAAAAGAGGTTTGGAAGAGTTTGGAGGTCGAACTTGGCAGCTGCAGTTCGGGATGAACTGCATTTTGCACCCAGCTAGGGCTATGCGACTGGAGGTCCATGCGTCCGAATGGCATGCGACTGGGTCCATACGCACGAAAGGAGTGCGATTGCGGTTCATACGCATGAAAGGTGTGCGACTGAGGGCCAATCGCATGAAGGTCATGCGACTGAGGTCCATACGCCCGGATGTCATGCGACTGAGGTTCATTCGCATGGGAAGCATGCGATTGGAGGCTATGTGACTGGAGGTCCATTTGCTTGAGTGTTCTCATACGCATGGAAGACCATGCGACCGAATAGGGTCCATACGCCCGAATGACCATAGTATTGTCTGACTTTCAGGAAAGTGCGTACATAGGCTCGGACCTTTGGGGTTGTAGATGATGTGATGGGCATGGATGATGTAAGATGATTTATGATGATGAGCTGATGATGATGATGATGCGATGCATGATGATGTGTGATGCCGTATGGTTTTATATGATGTGATGCGCGTGATTCGTGTGATGTTTAATGTTGTGTGATTATGCATGTTGTATGTTATGCATGATGTATGTTATGG
This sequence comes from Flaveria linearis, assembly GCA_024085815.1. Lineage (NCBI taxonomy): Eukaryota > Viridiplantae > Streptophyta > Magnoliopsida > Asterales > Asteraceae > Flaveria > Flaveria linearis. The sequence goes on from CM044011.1 coordinate 38,544,272, forward strand.
GTGTGTGGTGTTACCTTGTGTGATTGATGTTGTACGTTGTTATGTTCCTTATTATGATGTATGTTTATCGTTCCCGTGGCTTTACGTTTTACGTTAATGAATGAATGAAAAGTATTATGTAACGTAAAATGGAAGATAATGAAAAGAGGAACGTAATGAAAGAATGCATGCATTAATAAATGAATGAACGAACGAAAGGCTTGCAAGCAAATGTATGAGATGAGCGACCCTGTGTCGCAAGAGACTCGGATAAAGATCAATCATTGAGATTGACAATGAGGTGAGCGACCCTGTTGTTGCAAAAGACTCGGATAAAGATCAATCATTGAGATTGATAATGAGGTGAGCGAACTTGTTGTCGTGAAATACTCGGATAAAGATCAATCATTGAGATTGACAATGAGGTGAGCGACCGTGTTGTCGCAAAAGACTCGGATAAAGAACAATCATTGAGATTGACAATGAGGTGAGCGACCCTGTTATTGCAAAAGACTCGGATAAAGATCAATCTTTGAGATTGATAATGAGGTGAGCGACCCTGTTGTCGCAAAAGACTCGGATAAATATCAATTATTGAGATTGACAATGAGGTGAGCGACCCTGTTGTCGCAAAAGACTCGGATAAAAGATCAATCATTGAGATTGAATGTGAGGTGAGCGACCCTGTTATCGTAAAAGACTCGGATAAAGATCAATCATTGAGATTGACAATGAGGTGAGCGACCCTGTTATCGCAAAAGACTTGGATAAAAATCAATCATTGAGATTGACAATGAGGTGAGCGACCTCGTTGTCGCAAAAGACTCGGATAAAGATCATTGAGATTGATAATAAGGTGAGCGACCCTGTTGTCACAAAAGACTCGGATAGAGATCAAACATTGAGATTGACTTGGAGGGGATTCTTTGTCGCTACTCTGGTACTGTCTTCGGTTGGAGACCGGGCATTGCATGAGACGGGATCCATATAATAATGTATGATAATAATGAACAAACAAAGGAATAAAAGAATGAATGAATGACGATGAAGATAATAACAATTATTATCCTTATGTATGATTATGTCAATCTGACGAATGTAAAGTACGAAAAGAAAGTAAGAGAAAAGAAAGAATGTATGAGATGAACGAACGAGTAATGAACGATAATGTACGATGAGAAAGATAATAAACGAGAAATTATTATCTATGTGTACGTATGATGTATGCTCACGAATGAAAGTAAAGAATGGTTTTTAACGAGAGTAAAGTATGTTTTATTTTAAAACTAGAACTCACTCAGCAACGCTGACTTTGATGTGTTTCCAGTTCGCAGGTATGTTGCTGAGGATGGCACGGGCGACTACTCAGTTCTTTTAGGATGGCATCCATTGTTATAATGCTTTTGTAAGGGAATGTAAAAATGTATTTTGTAATTCGTTAATGATGTATTGTTTTACAAAAGCTATTATGTTTAAATGAAACGTATGTTTAAATGTTTCGCTGCAACACTTTTATGTAAGAAGATGAAAATATATGTTTTATGTGTGATGATCGACCAGCTGTAAGCGTCCCGGGAACGGGGCCATACAAGTTGCTATCAGAGCCAAAGTTTAAGTGAAACGGGTAAAATTTTAAAATAAACCTTAACTTAAACTGAAAATGGGACGGAAGGGGAAGGGACGCCAGTCTGAGTAGCTGCGTGCCATCAGTATTTTCATAATGTTAACCGGTATTATGTGCGCATGTTATGTGGTTTATGTGCTGCTTGTAGATTTAGATACTGACATAGTCAGTATAGGTAATGCTCGGGATATGAAGAGTAAAGTAAGTGGCTAATCACAACTGGCCACTTTAATTAGGGACTTACTATACTTGACATAAACTGAGCTGTTCCCTTGAATGACCGTTTTGGTGTTTGAATATTTCAGTGTGCGTGTGAATGGCTGGTGGTAGATCTTCAAAAGCCTCTCGTGGTGGTGGTCGTGATGGGCTTGGTGCTGAGCCGCGACCCAAGATGGAAGGACCCAGAGTTGAAAAGGTGGTTCATGAAGGACCCGAGACCCCTCATCCGGAGGGTGGAGATGAGAGTGCCAATCTGAGAGCCTCAGTAAAGGAGGCTGTTGTTGAAGAAGTTCATCAGGTCATGCAAACAATCTTACCGTCTGTGGTGACCGAAGTTATCAAGGCTATGAGGGAAGGAGAAAGGAAGGAAAGAAGTAGACCTACGGGTGAAAGAAGACAGCTCGAGACTGAGACGGTTCTATCTGATGATGAAGAAGAAGAGGAAGAAGAAGAGCCTATGCCGGAGGTGGCACGAGGCTGTAACTACGGGGCATTTCAAAGGTGCTAGCCCCTAACTTTTGATGGTAATGGCACTGCTGCTGCTGCTCACCGATGGATGAGGGAAATGGAAGTTGTTCTAAATATCAGCGAGTACGGGGAAGACCAGAAGGTAAAGTTTGCTGCCCACTCTTTCGTGGACTCAGCTTTGTGCTGGTGGGACAACATAGTCCAAGTTGAGGGTAGTCGGGCTATCGGAAGGATGAGATGGTCAGAGCTGAAAAGGCTGATGATTGAGGAGTTCTGTCCTCACCGTGAGATGGATAAAGTTGAAAGGGAGTTCCTGCAGCTGGAGGCGGGGACAATGACACATCAACAGTACACCACCAAATTCAACGAAATAGCATGGCTGGTGCCGAATCAGGTGACACCTCTTTCGTGAAAGATCAAGAGGTATATCCATGGCTTGCCAGCGGATATCCGTAGGCATATGATCGCTGCCTGACCGAGCACGTTTAGTTTGGCAGTCAATTTGGCAGGAAGGTTGTACGATCAAAGAACTGTAGTGGTGGTGGCTGAAGACAGCGAGAAAGGTGATGGAGACCAGAACTGGAGGGGGAAGAGAACTGGACGAGGTGGTGTCCCGACAAATAATAAGCACGCACGGGGGATGACCGTCGTGTGGTCGCACCTGGTGCGGGGTTGAATAGGTGTGGTAAATGCGGGATGGAGCATTCGGGAGAATGCAAAAGGGGACCAAATACTTGCTTTAAGTGTGGGAAGCTTGGTCATGTGGCTAGAGAATGTGGGACTGTGAGATGTTACAATTATGGAGAAATTGGCCACATAAGCAGGGATTGTAAGAAGCCAAGGGCAGAAGGTTCGGGAGTGAAGAGGATCGGAGGAGAAGGACAGAGGGTGAACGCAGCGCGCCTACACGATGATGCAGAAGGAGGCTAGGGCGGACCCCGATGTTGTGACAGGTATGTTTTTAGTAAATCAACCTTTAGCCTTTGTGTTATTCGATTCTTACGCTGGTAAAAGTATTATTCCTGCTGCTTTCTGTGCTAAATTGCCTGTTAGTGGTAAGAATATAGATACACCCTTCTATGTGATCCTAGGAGTGGATTGTTTGGAAGACTACAGAGGGAACATTGTGTGTCGCAAAAAGATGATACGGTTGACAGCGCCTGACGGGATCACGGTGACGGTTTAAGGTGATTGAGTCATCACGATTCCGAAGGTGATTTCGATGGCAGTGGCGGGAAAGTGCATGAGGCGTGAAAGTATTGCCTACTTGGCCGATGTAAGGTATGTGGATACACTAATATCCCAACTGTCAGATGTACCGAGACCCGAGTAAAGATTATTGGTGGCCGGGTATGAAGCGTGATATGGTGGAGTACGGGAGTAAATGCTTTACTTGTTTACAAGTGAAGGTCGAGCACCAAAGGCCGTATGGGAAGTATTAAGGTGATCGAGGCTATGACTGAGAAGCTCGAAAGGATCAAAGCCCTGATGAAGGTAGCCAAAGATAGACAAGAAGTCGTGTGTTGATAAACGACATAGGCCGATTGAATTTTAGATGGGAGACCGGAAAAAGATGAGACAGTATTGCCCGCAATTGTTTAGGAATACAGGTTTCGGGGATGAAACCTATATAAGGGGGTGGACTTGTAACACCCGGAAATTTTCTTTAAAGCCGACGAAAGAAGAAAAGAAATAAATCCGAAAGTCGAGGGACCAAACTTGCCAAACGGGAAGAAACTTGGATGAGTAGGGGTATAAAAGGGGGAGGGCAGCCCACACCCTCCCTATTCTTGCCAAAAACTCAGCCAAGGGAGAAGAGAAGGAGAAAAAGGGAGAAAAGCTTGGTTCGGGTGGATTCGAGCGTGAAAATCGAAGTGTAGCGGGTCAAATCGAAGCTATACTCGACGGGATTATTTGTGTGAGTTTTAGGACCCCTCTTTTACACGTTTTTGAATGATTTTGGGGCTGGAACACATCTGACAAATCGTTTTTAGGTATTTTAGGTGTAAACCCACTTGTGTATGTATGTGTATGTGTATGATTCGTTTAGGTCTTGAGTTCGGTCTTGGTTGTGCTTGAATGGTGTCGTGGTACGTTTCCCTAAGGTTTAGAATGGCTGATTTGAGCATAAAAGAGGTTTGGAAGAGTTTGGAGGTAGAACTTGGCAGCTGCAGCTCGGGATGAATTGCATTCTGCACCCAGCTAGGGCTATGCGACTGGAGGTCCATACGTCCGAATGGCATGCGACTGGGTCCATACGCACGAAAGGAGTGCGATTGAGGTTCATACGCATGAAATGTGTGCGACTGAGGGCCATTCGCAAGAAGGTCATGCGACTGAGGTCCATACGTCCGGATGTCATGCGACTGAGGTTCATTCGCATGTGAAGCATGTGATTGGAAGCTATGCGACTGGAGGTACATTCGCCTGAGTGTTCTCATACGCATGGAAGATCATGCGACCGAATAGGGTCCATACGCCCAAATCACCATAGTATTGTCTGACTTTCGGGAAAGTGCGAACTAGGCTCGGACCTTTGGGGTTGTAGATGATGTGATGGGCATGGATGATGTAAGATGATTTATGATGATGAGCTGATGATGATGATGAGCTGATGAGGATGATGATGCGATGCATGATGATGTGTGATGTCGTATGGTTTTATATGATGTGATGCGCGTGATTCGTGTGATGTTTGATGTTGTGTGATTGTGCATGTTGTATGTTATGCATGATGTATGTTATGGGTGTGCGATGTTGCCTTGTGTGATTGATGTTGTATGTTGTTATGTTCCTTTTTATGATGTATGTTTATCTTTCCCGTGGCTTTACGTGTTACGTTAATGAATGAATGAAAAGTATTATGTAACGTAAAGTGGAAGATAATGAAAAGAGGAATGTAATGAAAGAATGCATGCATTAATAAATGAATGAACAAATGAAAGGCTTGCAAGCAAATGTATGAGGTGAGCGACCCTGTTGTCGCAAGAGACTCGGATAAAGATCAATCATTGAGATTGAAAATGGGGTGAGCGACCCTGTTGTTGCAAAAGACTCGGATAAAGATCAATCATTCCGATTGACAATGAGGTGAGCGACCTTGTTGTCGTAGAAGACTCGGATAAAGATCAATCATTGAGATTGACAATGAGGTGAGCGACCTTGTTGTCGTAAAAGACTCGAATAAAGATCAATCATTGAGATTGACAATGAGGTGAGCGACCCTGTTGTTGCAAAAGACTCGGATAAAGATCAATATTGAGATTGACAATGAGGTAAGCGACCCTGTAGTCGCAAAAGACTCAGATAAAGATCAATTATTGAGATTGACAATGAGGTGAGCGACCCTGTTGTCGTAAAAGACTCGGATAAAGATCAATCATTGAAATTGCCAATGAGGTGAGCGACCCTGTTGTCATAAAAGACTCGGATAAAGATCAATCATTGAGATTGACAATGTGGTGAGTGACCTTGTTGTCGCAAAAGACTCGGATAAAGATCAATCATTGAGATTGACAATGAGGTGAGTGACCCCGTTGTCGCAAAAGACTCGGATTAAGATCATTGAGATTGACAATAAGGTGAGTGACCCTGTTGTCACAAAAGACTCGGATAGAGATCAAACATTGAGATTGACTCGAAGGGGATTCTTTGTCGCGTACCCTGGTACAATTTTCGGTAGGAGACGGGGGCATTGCATGAGACGGGATCCATATAATAATGTGTGATAGTAATGAACAAACAAATGTATGAAAGAATGAATGAATGATGATGAAGATAATAACAATTATTATCCTTATGTATGAGGTATGACAATCTGACGAATGTAAAGTACGAAAAGAAAGTAAGAGAAAAGAAAGAATGTATGAGATGAACGAACGAGTAATGAACGATAATGTACGATGAGAAAGATAATAAACGAGAAATTATTATCTATGTGTACGTATGATGTATGCTCATGAATGAAAGTAAATAATGGTTTTTAATGAAAGTAAAGTATGTTTTATTTTAAAACTAGAACTCACTCAGTAACGCTGACTTTAATGTGTTTCCAGTTGGCAGGTATGTTGCTGAGGATGGCAGGGGCGACTACTCAGTTCTTTTGAATGACATCCATTGTTATAATGCTTTTGTAAGGGAATGTAAAAATGTATTTTGTAATCCGTTAATGATGTATTGTTTTGCAAAAGCTATTACGTTTAAATGAAACATATGTTTAAATGTTTCCGCTGTAACGCTTTTATGTAAGAAGATGAAAATATATGTTTTATGTGAGATGATCGACCAGCTGTAAGCATCCCGGGAACGGGGCCTTACAGAAACTCCATGTTCAGTCGGACTTTCCTCAAACATGGGTGCATGGTCTGAGCATTCACTATAGCGCATGCACAAACAATCCCAAATTATTAATATGTATTCCCAAAATTAAGGGAGAAAAGACCTTAAGTAACCTATCTATGAAGAAATGTAATGTAATATTACAGAAAAGTGTACTGCCTGAATGTCATGGCAATCATAATATCCTAGTCAACGAATAGTTTAATGCATGTGTTTGACTATTAGGCAAATTCAAGATTAGAGTTATCAATGACCAGGAGAACTAAAATATGCTAAGGCCTATACAAATTCAACACAAAGTGAGCATAAGTATGAAACAGAACTTCATGATGAAGTTGAAGAAACCTGCAGGAGTAGAAGTATTTAAAGGAACAAATGAGAGAGACATAATCACGTTGAAGCAAACAAATCAAAGAGATATGTATTCGTATGTAGTGTAACTAAGTAGGAGCCATTAGTTTATAAATATGAGTAACCTACAAAACAAAATTTAATAGCATTGTCCAAACATTCACTACTACGTAATTGTTACCTGCATAATCGAAAAAATGGAATCAGCAATTTTAGGTATACGAATAAAGCATTGTCCAAACATTCACGATGTACTTTTAGGTAAATGGCAAATTGCAACATATAATTTCACTGAAGTGAACACACATGGCACATCCTTACGTGAGGCCTACAGATAATTTAGTTTTGTAAATTTAGATACATGGTTAAGCCTTTTGCCATCTACATTAGGTCAACTTTAGAACAATGCTAACAAATCCTTTGTCAAGACAACTGTCACACCCCCGTTGATAGCGGAAACACGGGGATGCGAGCTAGTCGGGATCGTCATAACACATGGTTAACAATAGAGATGCAATGTACATATGATGACAAGCGTTTCATGACGACACCCGATCACAAAAGGAGACTTGTGTCGTGTTCAGTCAATGTTCACGACAGCATAGTCATAAGCACAATATAAAATGATCACATAACCATTTAGAATAACATTGTTTAGTTTCCCACAACCCGGGAACAAGTGTTCAAAGAATGTTATTTGTTTAGTAGACTGCAACAATGTACAAAAGAATTGTTCATCATGTATGTTCAGCCTCAAAAATATGCTTCCTAGGGTCTCCATTAAAAGGCAGCACTCCTAGTACTTCAATTACCCTAATCATCTGAAAAGAAATGCTCAAAACGGTCAACATAATTGTTGGTGAGCTTCGCAGGTTTTAAGTACTAAAAGATGATAAGATGAAAACAGTAAGTAGGTTTATTAAGAGCTACCGCAACTACACTTATGAATAGGCTGTTTTATCAGTTATAAATAGCTACAGCCAAGCCTATTCATCGGTTCCTCACGGGAATTGATGGCTGTAAAGAAAGCATTTCCAAAGTATAAGTAGTTTAAAAAAATGACGTAGCATGATCCACAAAGTGCATACGTTTAGTTTACAACCAAACCAATCCTTAGGTCCCATTACCGGAACTAATGGTTGTATGAAATATTTTTCATTTTTTTAACAAGTTTAAAATGACGTAGCAAGATCCACAAAGCGCATACGTTTAGTTTATATGACGTAGCAAGATCCACAAAGCGCATACGTATAGGTTACAACCAAACCAATCCTTAGGTCCCATTACCAGAACTAATGGTTGTATTGAAGGGCAATGACGTAGCAAGACCCACAAAGCGCATACGTATAGGTTACAACAAACCAATCCTTAGGTCCCATTACCGGGATTAATGGTTGTAATGGATGCTCGGCAAAGAAGAACCATGAAGTAGACCCACAAAGAAGAACCACACCGGCGAGAACATCCGAGGTCAATAGCATTCACAAGTAACATCACACAACACATAGCATCAAGTAATAGCACATAGTAATGTAAAGCCACCAAGTAACATACAAAGGGTAACATAGCATAGAGTCAAGTTCCAACAATCCATGCCTCAGTCAATCGGGATCATCACGTAGCCCAGTTTAAGCACATTCTTAGTATACCAGGAATGCTTATATATAGGGTTCCCCGCAGCGTTCCCACCACATCCGCGATACACCTAGGACGATGCCTAAACCAGTTACATGACATCCGTTTATCCTTAGCATCAATCAACATGTTAAGCAAGATAAGATACTCATCAAGTAGTGGCAATCTTCCACTAGGGAAGATGCTTGAAATCAAGTTAAATAAGCGAGCATTCTTTTCCCCCAAGTTTGAAATGATTAAAAGTTATATAAGCGTAAAAAAGGGGCCACGAAACTCACTTGTTAAGTGGTAAGTATGTATGATGTAACTTCCCAAACTTGTATGTATGTATGAACGGTCAATCACCTATTGACAGTTACTGACAAGCATTAATAATGAGCATAAAGCGTAAGATGATGTTCAATAGGTTCGAGCAGTTTCGGTTCAGTCGTGGGTAACACTTGCACGTGACACACCCAACACACAGGAAAACTTCACACACAATGATTCCATTCGCACGACAAGACCAGACGCACGACTGGACACTCCATTCGTAAGAATCAACTTTCAGTCGTGCGAATCAGCTTCATTCGCACGATTGAACTCCCATTCGTGCGACTAAGCACTCAGTCGTACCACACAGCACCCAATCGCACGACTCAACCTTCCATTCGCACGATTTAACCCTCAGTCATACGAATCAGCTTCATTCGTACGACTGAGTCTTCATTCGTACGACTGGATCTTCAGTCGTGCGATATACACTATCGCACACAATCATCCGTATGGACTCAGTTGCACACACTGTCAATCGCATGCATTCAATCGCACGACACACACATACGAATGGACTCAGTCGCACGACTCACCTAGTCGCACCACTCAGTCGCACGATAGACCCAGACGCATGGACTCAATCGCATGACTCACTCAGTCGCACGGCTCAGTCGCCTGAAAGACCCAGTCGCCTGAACAGTAAGTTCGTGACTGCTGAAGTGCAGAGCAGCGTCCAGCTGCTCCGAGCACTCGTTTTACACCCCAAGAACTTCCAGAAACACACATCTAACATGTCTAGACAAGAAACACACACTGGAACGCAACACACAAGCCCACATGACCTCATGTGCTCGGATGAACCTAAGCACCCGAAACCCTAGAAAACGCAGAAGTGAAATCGAGCAAGAAACGGGTCAAACAAGGTTATCTACCTGCTAGGAGTGAGTATTCACGATGATAACCAAGATTTGACGGTGAAAACGCAACAAACGTGCCCGATTTTGGTGCTAGTTCGAGAGAGAAAGTGGAGAAATGGTGGAGAAGAAGAAGATCAGGGAGAAGAAGGAGCAAAGTGTGAAGCTAGGCTGGTGTGGGGTATTTATACCCAGCCTAGTTTAGTAATTTGTCAAGTTTAGTCCCTGTACTTAGCCCCCGTGTCCCCAAACTTGTTTCGGTTGAAAAAGTCATGAATAATCGCATTATTCTAATTATAAGGATGTGTTTAAGGTTGTTTATATTATATAACATAATATAATTAGTGGTGTCGGTTGTGACATTCGTGAGCATTTTGGACGATAAGGTTGCAAATAAGGGTATTACGACTGTAAAAGAAAACCAAACAAGTATGATGTCCTCACAACTAATCCATGAAGATGAAAAAAAATGAATGCTCTAAGGATAGTTAATGATGTTTCATGTTAGATGACGGACCTTGAAGTGACGGATGTCACAGTATCCCCCAGTTGAGAGGATTTCGTCCCGAAATTCAACTGGTGCTAGGTCCAAGTGCGTCATCCTTGAATAGATGTGGATACTTAAGCTTTATCTAATCTTCCCATTCCCACGTGAATTCTGGTCCCCGCTTGGAGTTCCATCTCACGCGAATGATTGGTATCTTGTTGCGCCTTAAGCGTTTGACCTTTCGGTCCATGATCTCGATAGGTTCCTCAATAAAATGAAGCTTTTCGTCGATCCTGATTTCCTCAATTGGTACATGTAAGGACTCGTCCGCCAAGCACTTCTTGAGGTTCGACACGTGAAAAGTATCATGTACACCGCTGAGTTCTTGTGGCAACCTCAATCGGTAAGCCACCGGACCGATTCTTTCGGTAATCTCAAATGGTCCTACGTATCGAGGGGCTAACTTCCCTTTCTTTCAAAATCGTACAATCCCTTTCTAGGGAGAGACTTCGAGTAAAACATGATCTCCAACATTGAATCCTAAGAATTGCCGTATCTCTGAGGGTGTCTGGGGTGTATCCCATTTCTTCACTGCTTCAATCTTTCCAGGATCTACATGAATCCCATTTTTGTTAACCACATGACCCAAAAATTTCACCTCTCGAAGCCAAAACTCGCACTTCAAAAGTTTAGCGAAAAGTTTCTCTTCTTGTAACAGACTCAGTATAGCCCGAAGATGTTTCTCGTGGTCTTCTTTCGAATGAGAGTAGATGAGTATATCATCAATGAATACGATCACAAACTTATCCAAGTATGGTTTACACACCCGATTTCAATTATGACATAAATGAAATGTGAAATTCTTGAGTAGTCTACTTCCTCTCGAATGATGAATCTATCATATTCTCTTATCATTCTAATAGGAGCACGCCTGCTTTTAGGAACTCTCTTTCCGAAAACAGCAATCCAAGGTCGCATACCCAGACGGAAACTAAGCTCCCACTCACGACCCATGTAACAAGCTACACCAAGTAAGAAGTGTTTGTAATAATTCTTATCAGAAAAAAAAGAAGTTCTTTTATGGAGTTGGAGTTAGGGATCAGATACGGTGGCTTAGTCAGTCCGAACGGCATGACTAAGAACTCATAATGACCATAACGAGTCCAAAACGCTGTTTTCGGTATGTCATCCTCGAAAACCCTCAATTGATGATATCCAGAATGAAGATCAATCTTGGAGAAATAAGAAGCTCCTTGTAGCTGATCAAATAAATCATCAATTCTGGGAAGAGGATATCGATTCTTCACAGTCAGTTTGTTCAACTCGTGATAATCGATACACATACGGAACGACCCATCTTTCTTTTTGACAAATAAGACCGGTACTCCCCATGGCGAATGACTCGGCCGAATGAAACCCTTCTCAAATAGTTTTTGCTATTGGCTAGATAACTCTTGCATTTCGGATGGCGCTAACCGGTATGGTGCTTTCGCTACCAGCGTAGCTCCAGGAACCAACTCTATACGAAATTCCACCTGTCGTGGGGGAGGTAAACCCGACAAGTCATCAGGGAATACTCCCGGAAAATCTCGTACTACAGCAATATCTACCAACTTGTTGCCTTCTTCTTTCTTTTTGTGACAACCCGAAAATTTTCATGATTTAATAAAAATTTTTATGTGAATTTATAGTTTATTTTTATATTTTTATTATTATGATAATGTTAATAATAATAAAAACAATAACAATAATAATGATAATATTATTATTAAAAATAATAATATTAATAATGATAATATTAATAATAATGAAAATATTGTTATTAATAATAATTTATAAAATTATTAAATTGATTTAATAAAGTCCAGGGTTAGTTTTGTAATTTCTAAAACTTGTTTTATAAACTTAAATCAAGAAATAATAAAACATCAAACTACAGGGACCATTCTTTAAATTTATTAAAACCAACCCCCCATCCCATCCCCTTCGAAATTCCGGCCACTGTTCCGGCCGACCGCCGGCGGCCCTCCGGCGACCCCAAAACCATTCAAAACTCGATGATAAAATATGAGACCGGTCCCAAAAGATTCGTAGACAAAAATCGAACCTGTTCCACCACTTTGATTTGAATATTACAATCGATTAGGTTCGAATTATCTACCTAACCCACTCAACCCGATTTCTTCGGCCGACCACCCACTAATCGACCACTAAAAGCTCCACTATGATTAAATTAAACACGCACTCACGATCATTTGATCGTTTATAAGCTAATGGTGAATTCAATTTGAACTCAAAAACACTGAAACACCACTGTCGATCATCACCTTCATCGTCGACCTGCAACTCAATCGGAACCCCACTTAAACAGCTTATAAACCCAAATTAACAGAGGGCTTTCAACCCTTAACATAATTCGAAGCTTCCTGTGTAATTAATTTGATTTTCATCAGCAATTCATCAATATTCGAATCCAAACTGAACCGCGACTTGTTCTTGACTGTTCTTGCCATCAAATCGAATCGAAACAGGTAATTGAATCTACTCACACACTCGTTTTTACATAGGCATTAAAAGCCCTAACCTAATTCGTGTTAATATAAACGAATTGAACTCCAATTGAATCGATTTCGATTCTAGGGTTCATCGGATTTGGGGGTTTCTGGAAAACAAATATTAAGAGAAAATGGAACCGGCTTTAGACACGGGTGAGCCCTTGGCTCAGTGGTTTGGTGCGTGGGTGTGTGAACCGGGGATCGCGGGTTCGAACCCGGCCCCCAACATTTTTTTTAAAATAAGCTTGTTAAGCCTTTTTAAAATACAGAAAAATTTCTAAAAATTATAAAAATAATTTTTATAAGCTTTAATTATTTTAGAAAATAAATAATTATTTTCTGGAAATTTATTTCTTTAAAACCTTATTTATTTACTTATTTAAATAAATAACAACATATGAAATAAATTGTAATTTTATAAAAATAGATCATTGAATCATTAATGGACACCATATTATTTTTAATTATGATAAATCATAATAATTGTTTAAAAACCTTATTTATTTATCTGAATAAATATTACATGTGTTATAAATTATTAACCATATAAAAATGGATTTTTAATAATAATTTAAACCATCACATTATTAATGAACAATATATTATATATGGATTAATCCTAATAATATAAATACAAATAATATTTTATAAATTTAAATATTTATAAAATCTTACAAAATTAAATATAAACGTACATGTTTAAATAACGTTTACAATTTATTTAGAATATAATGATATGTTAAAATCATTATATAAATCTTTAATTATTAAAGGATTAATAAAAATAATTAAATGATTTAATGCATATAATAAATTCCAGAAAACTAAACCCTAGATAAATTGAACACCAGATTATGAAATTGTATTTAATTACTTATGTGTATTATAATTCCTTAGGAGGAATTTACTAGCTTATCAACACCGCACGAGAACTGAGGTGAGTTCAGGCCCCACTATTTTACTAAATCTCTTTTGGGTAAGTTCATTTTATTAAAACTCTTTTGGGGGAGATAGCATACTGGTAATGTTACAAACGTTTTCATTATATATTTAAGATGTGTATGATATTAATATAGTGTTGTTTATCATTATAAAGTCCTCACACTTTCGAATTGTTAATATTGGATAGCGGGGAAAGTTGGGTAGTACTACTGGGTGTGACGAGCCCCACCTGTGTGACTCGAGGTCAGTCAGGTGCAATTTGTCCTATGAACATTTGTCACGATCTGACATCGTGGCTGGAGGCAAACATAACACAGTCAGCTTCAATGTCGAAATCACTATTTAATATCGTTTGTGAATGGGCTAGCTAGCCATTGCAATGCACATGCTTAAATATACGCTATTGTTAAACTGTGACGTTTAACTGTAAACTCTTGAACTGATCAACCGTTGGGTTGATACACGCTATTGTTAAACTGGGATGTTTAACTGCAAACTCTTGAACTGATCAACCATTGGGTTGATACACACTATTGGTAAACTGTTATGTTTATACGCCAACTCTTGAAACACATCAACCATTGGGATGATGACACTTTTGTTAAACTGTTATGATTAAACGCAAACTCTTGAACTTACCAACCATTGGGTTGATTACTCTTTTGTTAAACTGTTATGATTAAACGCAAACTCTTGAACTTACCAACCATTGGGTTGATATACACTTTTGTTAAACTATTTTGTTTAAATGTAAACTCTTGAACTCACCAACCGTGTGTTGACTTTTAGTATGCTATTCTCAGGTCATTAAATCTGGACTGCTGTTAGGAGCACTACACGGGTCAAGCATGCATCCTAACGCTTAAACAATGATATATATATGTTTATCTTTATATTTTGGGTTTGTTTTATTTGTTTAAACGCTTCCGCATGTATTACAAAGTTTGAACTTTGGTTTGTTATGTTAAACGTTGCATATAGAGTCGTTCCAAGTAACTATTGACTGTGATCCTGGTTTGTTCACACGCCTCGCGGTAGAATTCCGCACGTGGATTTTGAGGGTGTGACAGATTGGTATCAGAGCCATTGGTTATAAAGAACTAGGTTGCATACACACTAGACTATAACCGCACACAGTTAGTTAGTTACTTGTTCCTAGACTTCCTAAACTTAACTGATCATCTTAGGTTCAAATCCTTAGTCTAATCTATGAAAATCTTATCGAGGCTTTGAATTCCATGAACCAAATGAACTTGTGTGACACATAGACACCTGTATTCTGGATTTCCTGGCAAAAGGCCCTCGGGCTAAGGCAAGCATATCGCATATATCTCATTGCGAGACCTGGTATGCTTACCTGGGGATTTCTGGGATGAGTGATAAACTATGGTCAATACACAGGTCTCTAAGGCAAATGGGTCAAATTACCTTGGCGTGTCAATGATTCCCAAACTTTACTGATCCTTTCGTATACCTTGATTGATCGACCCCGATACAATACATACATATTTGGTACTTCAACCATTGATGACCACTATACTTGACAAGATATGTTAACCTGATAGGAGGAACCGGGGTGATCATGCAAAGCAAGTTACCATTACGGGTGCACACGTAATTGTATTTTGTCGTGCATGCTAAGTCCGGTGAATCTGGTCGGGTGGTAATATTGTAGTCAGTATAAGTCATCATTCCTACACCTTGAGCAAGAAAGTCTCGGTCTTCATAGAACATAGCCATTAACTATCTATCAGTTCTACTTGTAGGAATGCTCACCTTACCTTGAATTTGGACGAAATTCAAACCATGACATTTGTGTTAATCCCACGGATTCAGACTGATTCTCTAGCTTGTCTGTTTCTTTAAATCCTTGAATTTCTCTTCCTTTTCATTTCAAGACAAAGGTCTATTTTCATACGACTGATAGCTTTTGATATTTGGTAATTTAAAGAATATCTGGAAGAGGACGTGGACGTAGGGAGAAGTAACGATCATGAATATTACAAGTTTCTATTCTATACCCTAGGGTGCTAGGATCATAATTCTAGTAAGACCTGGTAAAGGATAACAAAACATTACTGACACTTGCTATTACTTAAGTCCTGTCCTACTTAGAGCCTTCATGGTATTTCCAATCATTTTAAGAGACATTCCTCCACTTAGTATTTCGGTAACTGAGGAACTGATTGAATACTTAGAATGGAAGTGGACTACAGGAAATATAGAAGAGTGATGAAACTCATTGTACATATTCTTTGGGATGATGCTAAGGAAAATTAGGATGTCGTGTAACCGGTTTAAGCACATTCTTAGTATACCGGTGATGCTTATATATAGGGTTATTGAAGTGAGTTCAAAGCCTTGGTGATTAAGGAATGAAATGCAAAAGTTAGAATTGTAATTCTAAAATCGTGTAATGGTAGGGTTAGGTTGTGCTTTTTATACTGACAAACTCTATAAATTGACAAAGCTGATGTCATACCTTATGACATTAGACCAAATAGAATTAAGGACACTGGAAAAATCTAGTGAGTAGTAGAAAGAAGTTGGAGGGTCAAACAAGCAATCTAGCGGTAAGGTAGACAAGAATGCCAATGTTGTGAACCTAGCTATGTTGGTTAATATGATTAAGCTAACGTGTGCTAAACGAGGACATTAAGAAGGTTGGAAGAGTGGGATGAGTATCCGCTTATTGGAACGCATGTCTTTAACAAAGTTGAGGCTGACTTAATGCTGTGATAAGTCGACGTACTCGCTTTGATTTACGAATCAAACGATTACACTTGGAACATCTCATTGTTATTATGCCAAATCCCTGCTTGTCATTTTCATGCTGTATAGCTCATATTACCCCAAATCTCATAAAATATCTTAATGATATTTCAGGATGTCTTCTATCAGCCCTTCTATTACCTCTTCTGAAAACGAATCAAAGCCTGAAAGGATTCTCTTCGCATATCTAGTGCAAACATCTTCTAATACAAAATCTAATCCTGAGGAGGTGATGCTTGATGCACCAGACTCGTTTGAAGAGGAAGAACCCATAGACCCTGTTGTGGACACTCTACCTGCTGTCGCCACTGCACCAATTAATCCTGTGGAACCTAACCCTACTGCACCTACAGTTCCCACAGCACCTACAGTTGCAAGGAATGCCCCCGAGGCAAGACCCCAACAAGTGAACAACGGAGGAGCCGTGAGACGGACGGCTCGAATTAGAGGGTTCCCGGCAAACAGGATTAGGATCTGGCCGCCCGCCGACGAGACCAACTTAGGGGGCAACTATCCCGATCTACCCCCGAATCTCTCTAGTTCCTCCAGCAGTGATGACGACCAGGACTGACGTCACACGGGCACTAATGGAGAAATAACGACTGGAAAAAGTCATCTCTAGTTACTTCATGCTTTATACCTATCTAGACTATGAGTATTTGCTTATTTGGAGTGTTACTTACGCGCTTGAAAACCTTAGGATTTATAATGATGAAATGTATATTATTATGGCCTTGTTGTTGAGGTACTATCTTGAGAAGTCCATATATTCCCTTCGATTGTGAATCGAATGTTCACATCTCGTTGTGATGTCGAATCATTTCTTGTCCTTGATTTCGCCTTTCTGATTTAAATTATTCAAGATTTGAACACCATCCTAACAAATTCTGCTATCTCAAACTTTAATCTTAAGCTTGTTAGCATGATCTTTTCTTTGTTACACCGATGAACTTGAAATTTTCTGAATTCCTAATAAATATTAATTTCCCTTTCGTTGTTAAGTCAAACTTCATACTGCTTGCACCGTGGGAGTTTGCAAGTCAACCTATGACTAAGAACACTCGTATCTCCTAAATGATTCTATCACATCAAAGCAGGGGAGATCCCCTTACTTTGATGAATCTCTATTACGATAAATGGTTTTCCATTTGTTTGTTTTGTGAAATTTCATCCTATGGATGAGGGTGACTTCCTTATCTTGAAGATTGACTTCAATTATTAGAATTTACATTTCACAAATGACATGATCTCATCAAAATAGGATTGAAACCAGTATTTTGGTGACAAATGTCAACCTTCGAATGTTTTCTTGTCAACCTTCGATTGTTTTGAGCTATCATCAAAACGTGATTGTACAATGGTAGCCTTCCTAAACACTCTCTCTGCTGAAGATATCGTCAACTTATGTTCATGACTTTCTAGTCATACAAATGTTCTCAACTATGCTTATGGTTTGTTGAACTACGTATGTAAACTTACTTAGATATTGCTACCTTGCAAAACATGTTTACAAATACCTTTCCTATTGTTCGCGTCACTTCTTGAATCACTTTTGAATCCTTAAGCTTGAAAATCATTAAATTTCTATTTGAACAACAAGACTTTAAAAGAGAAGTTCTGGCGAGAGTTACCAGTAAAGAGAGGAATTACTTTTGAGACCGAGTTATTTGGAGCCAAAACATTCTTAATATATGTTGAACCCGTGTTCAGCAAAGCTGGGGAGGAAATTGGTGTTAATTACATGAGCATGGAAATCACTGATCAGGTGAAAAAGAGAGAAAAGATGGCAAAACTAAGAGAAGAAATAGCTGTACAGAAGGCCAAGGAGACAGAACTTAATAAAACTGTTCGTGTTACAGAGGTAACGATGAGAGCAAAACAAATGCTAGCAACCATGTCACACGAGATGAGATCTCCATTATCAGGGGTCGTTAGCATAGTAGAAATTCTATCAACAACAAAACTTGATAAAAATTAGAAACAACTTTGAGTGTCATGTTGTCTTCTGCTGATCTAGTTCTTCAACCTATTAGTGACATCCTCGACTTTTCCTAAGTTGAGTCAGGAGTTTTGAGGTTGGAGGCCACAAAATTTAGGCCAAGAAGAGGTGATGTCCCAGTGGAGGTTAATGGTGATGTTTTACGAATTAGACAAATTCTCACCCACTTGATCAACAATACTATCAAGTTTACTCACCAAGGAAAGGTTCAGAGTAATCTTTATGTAAAAGCAAACCCATTATCTCACAACGTCGAGAAAGTAACCTGCATCCGTCTCAAATATTCGTACACCGTGGTATGACGTTAAAACATCAATCGTTATTCTGAATGATTGATTCATTTTCTGTTTTAATAATATTATTAACTATTTTCGTGAACTCATTCCAAGATCTTCGCATAGTTTATTATTTCTTTAGACCGATGGTTGGTCAAAGGAGAAATACATATTCACAAGATACGCGTTAAGATCGTTTCATATAGTGACGTTTGGGATTCTTAAATTCCGACGGATAACCTTTCTTATCATTGTTGGTCTTATCTTGATTTCTAGACATCACCTTACCACGAAATTATATTCTGGAAATTATGGATCGGAAAGTTAAACAACTAAAACATAGTAAGATTCCGATCGTAAGAGTTCGGTGGAACTCCCGGCGTGGCCCTGAGTTCACTCGAGAACGAGAGGACGAAATGATACGCGAGTATCCTAACCTGTTTAAAAATATTACCAGTACATCTTAATTTTCGGGACGAAAATTCCTCTAACAGGGGGATGATGTGACAACCCGAAAATTTTCATGATTTAATAAAAATTTTTATGTGAATTTATAGTTTATTTTTATATTTTTATTATTATGATAATGTTAATAATAATAAAAACAATAACAATAATAATGATAATATTATTATTAAAAATAATAATATTAATAATGATAATATTAATAATAATGAAAATATTGTTATTAATAATAATTTATAAAATTATTAAATTGATTTAATAAAGTCCAGGGTTAGTTTTGTAATTTCTAAAACTTGTTTTATAAACTTAAATCAAGAAATAATAAAACATCAAACTACAGGGACCATTCTGTAAATTTATTAAAACCCAACCCCCCATCCCGTCCCCTTCGAAATTCCGGCCACTGTTCCGGCCGACCGCCGGCGGCCCTCCGGCGACCCCAAAACCCATTCAAAACTCGATGATAAAATATGAGACCGGTCCCAAAAGATTCGTAGACAAAAACAAACCTGTTCCACCACTTGATTTGAATATTACAATCGATTAGGTTCGAATTATCTACCTAACCCACTCAACCCGATTTCTTCGGCCGACCACCCACTAATCGACCACTAAAAGCTCCACTATGATTAAATTAAACACGCACTCACGATCATTTGATCGTTTATAAGCTAATGGTGAATTCAATTTGAACTCAAAAACACTGAAACACCACTGTCGATTATCACCTTCATCGTCGACCTGCAACTCAATCGGAACCCCACTTAAACAGCTTATAAACCCAAATTAACAGAGGGCTTTCAACCCTTAACATAATTCGAAGCTTCCTGTGTAATTAATTTGATTTTCATCAGCAATTCATCAACATTCGAATCCAAACTGAACCGTGACTTTTCTTGACTGTTCTTGCCATCAAATCGAATCGAAACAGGTAATTGAATCTACTCACACACTCGTTTTTACATAGGCATTAAAAGCCCTAACCTAATTCGTGTTAATATAAACGAATTGAACTCCAATTGAATCGATTTCGATTCTAGGGTTCATTGGATTTGGGGGTTTCTGGAAAACAAATATTAAGAGAAAATGGAACCGGCTTTAGACACGGGTGAGCCCTTGGCTCAGTGGTTTGGTGCGTGGGTTTAAACCATCACATTATTAATGAACAATATTATATATGGATTTATCCTAATAATAAAAATACAAATTAGATTTTATAAATTTAAATATTTATAAAATCTTACAAAATTAAATATAAACGTACATGTTTAAATAACGTTTATAATTTATTTAGAATATAATGATATGTTAAAATCATTATATAAATCTTTAATTATTAAAGGATTAATAAAAATAATTAAATGATTTAATGCATATAATAAATTCCAGAAAACCAAACCCTAGATAAATTGAACACCAGATTATGAAATTATATTTAATTACTTATGTGAATTATAATTACTTAGGAGGAATTTACTAGCTTATCAACACCGCACGAGAACTGAGGTGAGTTCAGGCCCCACTATTTTACTAAATCTCTTTTGGGTAAGTTCATTTATTAAAACTCTTTTGGGGGAGATAGCATACTGGTAATTTACAAACGTTTTCATTATATATTTAAGATGTGTATGATATTAATATAGTGATGTTTATCATTATAAAAGTCCTCACACTTTCGAATTGTTAATATTGGATAGCGGGGAAAGTTGGGTAGTACTACTGGGTGTGACGAGCCCCACCTGTGTGACTCGAGGTCTGTCAGCTGCAATTTGTCCTATGAACATTTGTCACGATCTGACATCGTGGCTGGAGGCAAACATAACACAGTCAGCTTCAATGTCGAAATCACTATTTAATATCGTTCGTGAATGGGCTAGCTAGCCATTGCAATGCACATGCTTAAATATACGCTATTGTTAAACTGTGACGTTTAACTGTAAACTCTTGAACTGATCAACCGTTGGGTTGATACACGCTATTGTTAAACTGGGATGTTTAACTGTAAACTCTTGAACTGATCAACCATTGGGTTGATACACACTATTGGTAAACTGTTATGTTTATACGCCAACTCTTGAAACACATCAACCATTGGGATGATGACACTTTTGTTAAACTGTTATGATTAAATGCAAACTCTTGAACTTACCAACCATTGGGTTGATTACTCTTTTGTTAAACTGTTATGATTAAACGCAAACTCTTGAACTTACCAACCATTGGGTTGATATACACTTTTGTTAAACTATTATGTTTAAACGCAAACTCTTGAACTCACCAACCGTGTGTTGACTTTTAGTATGCTATTCTCAGGTCATTAAATCTGGACTGATGTTAGGAGCACTACACGGGTCAAGCATGCATCCTAACGCTTAAACAATGATATATATGTTTATCTTTATATTTTGGGTTTGTTTATTTGTTTAAACGCTTCCGCATGTATTACAAAGTTTGAACTTTGGTTTGTTATGTTAAACGTTGCATATAGAGTCGTTCCAAGTAACTATTGACTGTGATCCTGGTTTGTTCACACGCCTCGCGGTAGAATTCCGCACGTGGATTTTGAGGGTGTGACACTTTTCCACCACATGGGCCAGAAATGCGTAACACTGCTTTCGTAAACATCGTCGCATCTTCATGCAAGTGATAAGCTTTAGAGTTCTTCCCAGTTGTTCTCCTTGAATTTTGAGTAACTCCCCGTTTGGCATGGGGATTTGTACTACTTTCTCCCGACAAACATCTCGGCTCCATGTTTCGACAACCAATCCATTCCCATAATCACATCGAAGCTCCCCAACTCGAAAGGTATTAAGTCTATGTTGAAGGCATGGTTCTCCAATATCATGGAGCACTATCTAATAATCTCATCTGCTTGTACCACTCTACCATTGGCCATTTCTACTGAGAAACTAGTTTCTAGTCTACTAGGGTTCAAGGCAAGCATGTGTGCAAAATCAGAAGATATGAGACTATTGTCTGCCCAGTATCAAATAGTATGGATGCGAAGTGGTGATTGAGCAAGTACATACCCGTAACAACATTCGGGTCCTGACGGGCGTCATTTGCTCCGATGATGAACACACGTCCTCTGGCAGCATTTCCTTGATTCCCTTGGTTCGGATTACCAGCTATGGCCATCACTTGCTGCTGGTTATTCCCTTGTTGACCCGGTTCCTATTCAGTCTGGGGCACATGTTCCGGTAGTGACCAAGACCTCCACACTCATAACAAGCCCTGGCATTCCCGGCGGGGTTAACCGCGTTGATGGGTGCCACCAACTTCGTCGCAGTTCTACTACATCCTTCGCTAAGTGCCCCGGGCGCCTACAATTCGCACACATCCGACACGGCGTTGCTGGGGGATGATGAAGAGTGCACCTGTTACATTTCGGGTGCGGCCCAGTATATCCTTTCCTTTCTTGAGTCACAGCCACAAAGTTTCGGGTTGTCTTGGCCTTCTTATCAAATCTTCCAGCCTTAGACCGGCTCGTTTCCCCAGCCTCCTTTCTTTTCTCCGCACCCCTACCCAACATCCCTGTTCTTACCATCTCATCAGTCAGAGCGCCGGCCTTCAGAATTGCGCTTTGAATCGTAGGGGGAGCAGCTGCCGTTACCAAAGCTCGGATTTGAGGTGCGAGTCCCCAAAATACCTTTCAATCCTCTTTGATTCCGGTGTTACCAGATGTGGAACCAATTTTGCCAACTCATGAAAACAATCGGTGTAAGCTGCGTGCCCAGCTCCAACCATAGCATGGTTCCAGAATTCCTGCTCAAGTTTTTGCATCTTGTTAAGAGGGCAGTACTCCTCAGTAATCAGGGTTTTGAACTCATCCCAAGTCATTTGCATCGCTGACTCTCTTCCTCTAGCTTGAACCTGGGTGTTCCACCAGGTTAATGCCTTGCCCTGCAGTGAACATGTGGCATATTTGATCCTTTGACTGTCAAGGCACTCACTGATGTCAATCACTGCCTCCATCTTTTCCAGCCATCTGGTCAGGGCTATCGCCCCACCTCTCCCATCGAATTCTCGGGGTTTGCAGGCAACAAATTCCTTGTAGGAACATCCCCGTCTGGTATTATCAACCCCAGTGTCAGTACCAGTTGTTCCGCCAATCCCAGTATCATCCCTTCCTTGGTTATGTTCATGGTGCGTGTTATCATCCCCGTGGAGATGATGATTTAGAAGAGTGTCGCTCACTGAGTCACAATAGTTTGAATCAGCGCGGCTAGCTGCTGAGCAATCATAGCAGCTATGTCAGGGTTGTTAGTTCCCTGATTGTTGCCAGCTGGAGCACCACCTGTTTTTGGTGGTCTACCCTACCTCTGCCTTGTGAGGTCTCACCTTCTTGATTGGTACTACGTGCGGCTCTTTGAGGCGGCATCTTCTAATCATAGAAAGGTGTAAACATGTAAACTTTAGTCAACATGTAAACCTTAATTACTTTAAGATACACGTATTATTCCACTTATCAAGTTCCATATCCCATGCTTTGGTCCATCAAGATCGTCACGTAGCCCAGTTTAAGCACATTCTTAGTATACCGGTGATGCTTATATATAGGGTCCCCCAAAGCGTTCCCACCGCATCCACGATATATCTTGAATGACGCTTAAACCGGTTACATGACATCCTGTTTTTCCTTAGCATAATCCCAATGAATAGCATAATGTATGTGTAGAGAGTATCATCACCCCTCTACATTTCTTGAAGTCCACTTTTATTCTAAGCATTCAATCAGTTTCTTAGTTACCGAAATGCTAAGTGGAGGAATGTTTCACGAAAGATAGAATCAATGTCATGATTGGGAATACCACGAAGGCTCTAAGTAGGACAGGACTTAAGTAATAGCAAGTATTAATAATGTTTGTTACCCTTAATGAGGTCTCACTAGAATTATGATCCTAGCACACCCTAGGGTATAGAATAGAGAACTTGTTATACTCATGATCGTTACCTCACGGTAAGATTTGCCAGACTTTCTCATGCACGGCGAATTACAATTACGTGTGCACTCGTAATGGTAACTTGCTTTGCATGGTCACCCTAGCTTCACTTACCCCAGGTTAACATCATAGTATTGATAACATTCATCAAGCACAAATCGTGTAATGTCCTCATGTCCATGAGCCATTAGTATTCCAATAGTAGGACGTGGTAACATGTAAACTCCAAGCACATAAGCACAATATGTCTAATGATAGTTGCCTATCCTTTATACTTTCAGGATTTCAGGCATAACCATGTTAGGGTCGGATTTAGTATCCGAGATCGACGCTACGTGTGATCACCAGGTTCCCTTCTGTTTAGGTATCTCAACCTAATGATATGATGTTGTGCGCATACAATGTAAGATTCTAGTATAATGGTATCCATGGAGAAAGACTAAGAGTAATAGTGTCTTCCTCAGGATGATCAGATAACAAGCACATATGCATAGAATCATGTATAGAGTCAAGTAACAAGTATAGAGGAACACACATGCAATATTAAATGCAAGCCAGTCCTAGCATGCATTCTACATGAAGGTTCCTAGGTTATAGTCTAGGTCAAGTGTATTGCCTAATTCTCTATAACTAATGGCTCTGATACCAGTCTGTCACACCCCCGCTGATAGCGGAAACACGGGATGCGAGCTAGTCGGGATCGTCATAACACATGGTTAACAATAGAGATGCAATGTAGATATGATGACAAGCATTTCATGACGACACCCGATCACAAAAGGAGACTTGTGTCGTGTTCAGTCAATGTTCACGACAACATAGTCATAAGCACAATATAAATGATCACATAACCATTTTGAATAACATTGTTTAGTTTCCCACAACCCGGGAACAAGTGTTCAAAGAATGTTATTTGTTTAGTAGACTGCAACAATGTACAAAAGAATTGTTCATCATGTATGTTCAGCCTCAAAAATATGCTTCCTAGGGTCTCCATTAAAAGGCAGCACTCCTAGTACTTCAATTACCCTGATCATCTGAAAAGAAATGCTCAAACGGTCAACATAATTGTTGTGAGCTTCGCAGGTTTTAAGTATTAAAGATGATAAGATGAAAACAGTAAGTAGGTTTATTAAGAGCTACCGCAACTACACTTATGTATAGGTGGTTTTATCAGTTATAAATAGCTACAGCCAAGCCTATTCATCGGTTCCTCACGGGAATTGATGGCTGTAAAGAAAGCATTTCCAAAGTATAAGTAGTTTAAAAAAAATGACGTAGCATGATCCACAAAGCGCATACGTTTAGTTTACAACCAAACCAATCCTTAGGTCCCATTACCGGAACTAATGGTTGTATTGAAAGATTTTCCATTTTTTTAACAAGTTTAAAATGACGTAGCAAGATCCACAAAGCGCATACGTTTAGTTTATATGATGTAGCAAGATCCACAAAGCGCATACGTATAGGTTATAACCAAACAATCCTTAGGTCCCATTACCGGAACTAATGGTTGTATTGAAGGGCAATGACGTAGCAAGACCCACAAAGCGCATACGTATAGGTTACAACCAAACCAATCCTTAGGTCCCATTACCAGGATTAATGTTTGTAATGGATGCTCGGCAAAGAAGAACCACGAAGTAGACCCATTAAGAAGAACCACACCGCCGAGAACATCCGAGGTCAATAGCATTCACAAGTAACATCACATACACATAGCATCAAGTAATAGCACATAGTAATGTAAAGCCACCAAGTAACATACAAAGGGTAACATAGCATAGAGTCAAGTTCCAACAATCCATGCCTCATCAATCGGGATCATCACGTAGCCCAGTTTAAGCACATTCTTAGTATACCAGGAATGCTTATATATAGGGTTCCCTGCAGCGTTCCTACCACATCCGCGATACACCTAGGAGATGCCTAAACCAGTTACATGACATCCGTTTATCCTTAGCATCAATCAACATGTTAAGCAAGATAAGATACTCATCAAGTAGTGGCAATCTTCCACTAGGGAAGATGCTTGAAATCAAGTTAAACAAGCGAGCATTCTTTTCCCCCAAGTATGAAAATGATTAAAAGTTATATAAGCGTAAAAAAAGGGGCCACGAAACTCACTTGTTAAGTGGTAAGTATGTATGATGTAACTTCCCAAACTTGTATGTATGTATGAACGGTCAATCACCTGTTGACAGTTACTGACAACATTAATAATGAGCATAAAGCGTAAGATGATGTTCAATAGGTTCGAGCAGTTTTGGTTCGGTCGTGGGTAACACTTGCACGCGACACACCCAACACACAGGAAAACTTCACACACAATGATCCCGTATGGACTCAGTCGCACACACTCTCAATCGCATGCATTCAATCGCACGACACACAAATACGAATGGACTCAGTCGCACGACTCACCCCAGTTGCACCACTCAGTCGCACGATAGACCCAGACGCATGGACTCAATCGCACGACTCACTCAGTCGCATGGCTCAGTCGCCTGAAAGACCCAGTCCCCTGAACAGTAAGTTCGTGACTGCTGAAGTGTAGAGCAGCGTCCAGCTGCTCCGAGCACTCGTTTTATACCCCAAGAACTTCTAGAAACACACATCTAACATGTCTAGACAAGAAACACACACTGGAACGCAACACACAAGCCCATACGACCTCATGTGCTCGGATGAACCCGAGCACCGGAAACCCTAGAAAACGCAAAAGTGAAATCAAGCAAGAAACGGGTCAAACAAGGTTATCTACCTGCTAGGAGTGAGTATTCACGATGATAACCAAGATTTGACGGTGAAAACGCAACAAACATGCTCGATTTTGGTGCTAGTTCGAGAGAGAAAGTGGAGAAATGGTGGAGAAGAAGAAGATCAGGGAGAATAAGGAGCAAAGTGTGAAGCTAGGCTGGTGTGGGATATTTATACCCAGCCTAGTTTAGTAATTTGTCAAGTTTAGTCCCTGTAATTAGCCCCCGAGTCCCCAAACTTGTTTCGGTTGAAAACGTCGTGAATACTCGCGTTATTCTAATTATAAGGATGCGTTTAATGTTGTTTATATTATATAACATAATATAATTAGTGGTGTCGGTTGTGATATTCGTGAGCATTTTGGACGACAAAGTTGCAAATAAGGGTATCACGACTGTAAAAGAAACCAAACAAGTATGATGTCCTCACAACTAATCCAGGAAGATGAAAAAAAATGAATGCTCTAAGGATAGTTAACGATGTTTCATGTTAGATGACGGACCTTGAAGTGACGGATGTCGCAACAACAGATACAATGGTCCTAAAATCAACTTGTAGGAGTGATATGACACCAAATAAAAACTGAATTGGTTCCCTGCCCTTACCACTATTAAAATTTCTTAAACTTCAGGTGAACATACTCAAGGTCTAGTTTATAAGTAATGGTACATATACATTCTGCGAATCAATTGCCCACTACCCAAACTCAGCTAAGAATGTAACTGTACTAATTTGCAATGCCTTTCACACCATTAAAATTTTCTTAAACTTCAGTGAACATACTCAGGGTCTAGCTTATAAATAATGGGTTTTTAACAGATGATGGACGTTGTTTTTAACAGATCGTGGACTTCTCAAAATTGTAACAAAATTTAGGTCTATGGTAACATCATTATAAACAGCACTGGGTAAATTTATGTGTGGATATGTTTTGTAAATGAAATTCAAATGGGTCATTATGGGTAATTACTATAATCAGCTTGAACACAAGTCCATTAACATAAACGCACGTGTATGACAAGTCATGGCGGGAACGTATGAACAGAGGCATGAAAACAAACAGAGACGTACGAGTAATCTGAACTATCTTATGAGTATAACAAATTTGACAAGTTGATTTACTTACTTTCAAGTAAATGGAAAATTTCAGCATATAATTTCAGTGAAGTCAACACATGTGGTGCATCCTTACGTGCAGGAGCGTATGAACACAGGCAAACAAACAAACAGAGGCATACGAGTAATCAGAAGTATTTTATCAGTACAACAAATTTAAAAAGTTCATTTATAAAAGGTAGTTATCACTAATGGAACATATGGTTTTAAAATCAAAACACCAGACACATGATGGATAAGCTAACCCAGTTGACCCATTTACAGACAGAAACTTAGGCAAACAAACAAACAGAGACGTACGAGTAATTGGAAGTATTTTATCAGTACAACAAATTTGAGAAGTTCATTTATAAAAAGTAGTTATCGCTAAAGGGAACATCTGGTTTTAAAAGATTTTAAAGCAAAAAACCAGACAAATGATGGATGAGCTAACCCAGTTGACCCATTTACAGACAGAAACTTCAGACAACTATTTAACAAATCCCACTAATACTCTGTTTAGCTTTTTATACGCTTGTTTGGCTAGACGCATTTAAAGGAACAAATGAGCGAGACATAACCATCCTGAAGCAAACCAATCGAAGAGACATGTAATCATATGTAGTGTAACTAAGAAGGAGGCATTAATTTATAAATACGATTTACCTACAACGCAAATAATAGCATTCTCCATACATTCACTACTACGTAATTATTGCCTGCATAATCGGGAAAATGGAATCAGCAATTTTAGGTATACAAATGAAGCGTTGTCCAAACATTCACGATGTACGGGGTTACACAATTTGCAAGTATTAAGTTAATTTCAGCCAACACAACTACAGGCCACATGCTTATGTGCATATCCATTATGCAACCAAATAGTGAAAACACACTAGGTCGCCTTTCAATTCGTCATGTACCCTTTTAAGTGGTATTAGAATATATAAACAGGAGTTGTTAGTAAATATATAAATAGGAGTTGTTAGTAAATATATAAACAGGAGTTGAATGATTTGATGTTAAGGCATACAAGGAAATATGTTGTTTTTTGGTACTGAATTGGTTCCCTGCCCTTAACACCATTAAAATTTTCTTAAACTTCAGGTGAACATACTCAAGGTGTAGTTTTATAAGTAATGGTACATATACATTCTGCAAATCAATTGCCCACTACCCAAACTCAGCTAAGAATCTAATTGTACTATTTTTGCAACGCCCTTCACACCATTAAAATTTTCTTAAACTTCAGTGAACATACTCAAAGTCTAGTTTATAAATAATGGATTTTTTAACAGGTTGTGGACATTGTTTTTAACAAATCGTGGACTTCTCAAAATCGTAATAAAATTTAGGCCTATGGTAACATCACTATAAACAACAATGGGTGAATTTATGTGTGGATATGTTTTGTAAATGGAATTCAAATGGGTCGTTGTGGGTAATTACTATAACTAGCTTGAACACAAGTCCATTAACATAAACGCAGGTGTAAGACAAGTCATGGCAGGAGCGTATCAACAAAGGCACGAAAACAAATAGAGACGTACGAATAATCTGAACTATCTTATGAGTATAACAAATTTGACAAGTTCATTTACTTACTTTCAAGTAAATGGCAAATTTCAGCATATAATTTCAGTGAAGTCAACACATACGGTGCATCCTTACGTGCGGGAGCGTATGAACACAGGCAAACAAACAAACAGAGGCGCACGAGTAATCGGAAGTATTTTATCAGTACAACAAATTTGATTCATTTATAAAAAGTAGTTATCACTAAAGGGAACATCTAGTTTTAAAAGATTTTAAATCAAAACACCAGTCACATGATGGATAACCAGTTGACCCATTTACAGACAGAAACTTAGACAAACAAACAAACAGAGACGTACAAGTAATCGGAAGTATTTTATCAGTACAACAAATTTGAGAAGTTCATTTATAAAAGTAGTTATCGCTAAAGGGAACATCTGGTTTTAAAAGATTTTAAATCAAACACGAGACACATGATGGATGAGCTAACCCAGTTGACCCATTTACAGACAGAAACTTCATACAACTATTTAACATATTCCACTAATACTCTGTTTAGCTTTTTATACGCTTGTTTGGCTAGATGCATTTAAAGGAACAAATGAGCGAGACATAATCATCCTGAAGCAAACCAATCGAAGAGACATGTAATTGATGTAGTGTAACTAAGAAGGAGCCATTAATTTATAAATACGATTTACCTACGACACAAAAGTTAATAGCATTCTCCAAATATTCACTACTACGTAATTATTACATGCATAATCGGGAAAATGGAATCAGCAATTTTAGGTATACAAATGAAGCGTTGTCCAACCATTCGTGATGTACGGGGTTACACAATTTGCAAGTATTAAGTTAATTTCAGCCAACAAAACTACAGGCCACATGCTTATGTGCATATCCATTATGCAACCAAATAGTGAAAACACATTAGGTCGCCTTTTAATTCGTCATGTACCCTTTTAAGTGGTATTAGAATATATAAACAGGAGTTGTTAGTAAATTAAGTTGACTAAAAAATTATTTTCTTGCCAGGCATCACTATTAGATATCAACTTCCTATGACTTAGCACTTCGACCTGCAGGTATAATCAACTTACTAAGGTATGAAATTTCACATATATAGAATTACACGTTTAGTTGTTGCTACCTCTGGAACAGAGACAAAGAAAGAAACAGAGACGTACGAGTAATCCGAACTATTTTATCAGTATAACAAATTTGACAAGTTCATTTACTTACTTTAAGGTAAATGGCAAATCGCAACATATAATTTCAGTGAAGTCAACACACATGGCACATCCTTACGTGAGCCCTACAGATAATTTAGTTTTGTAAATTTAGATACATGGTTAAGCCTTTTGCCATCTACATTAGGCCAACTACAGAATAATGCTAACAAATCCTTTGTCAAGACAATAGATACATTTGTCCTAAAAATCAATTTGTAGGAGTGATGTAACACCAAATAAAAACTCAAATGGTTCCCTGCCCCTACCACCATTAAAAATTTCTTAAACTTCAGGTTAACATACTCAAGGTCTACTTTATAAGTAATGGTACATAGACATTCTGCAAATCAATTGCCCACTGCCCAAACTCAGCTAAGAATCTAATTGTACTATTTATGCAACGCCCTTCCCACCATTAAAATTTTCTTAAACTTTAGGTGAACATACTCGAAGTCTAGTTTATAAGTAATGGGTTTTTTAACGGATGGTAGACGTTGTTTTTAACAGATTGTGGACTTCTCAAAATCGTAAAAAAATTTAGGTCTATCATAACATCATTATAAACAACAGTGGGTGAATTTATGTGGGGATATGTTTTAAAAATGAAATTCAAATGGGTCATTGTAGGTAATTACTATAACCAGGAGCGTATCAACAGAGGCACAGAAACAAGCAGAGACGTACGATTAATCTGAGCTATCTTATGAGTATAACAAATTTGACAAGTTCATTTCCTAACTTTCAAGTAAATGGCAAATTTCAGCTTATAATTTCAGTGTAGTCAACACATATGGCGCATCCTTATGTGCAGGAGCGTATGAACACCGGAAAACAAACAAACAAAGACGTACGAGTAATCGGAATTATTTTATCAGTACAACAAATTTGAGAAGTTTATTATAAAAAGTAGTTAACGTGAAAGGGAACCCGACCATGTCTATCTCTTATTAACAGTTCCACAACACTGGGCTGATGCTTAATTTTAGCACATATTCATGAATGTGTATTAACAAGATGGGTCGCAATTCCATGGTAGATACATGGTTAAGCCTTTTACCATGTACATTAGGCCAACTTTAGAACATGCTAACACATCCTTTGTGAACACAACAGATACAATGGTCTTAAAATCAATTTATAGGAGTGATGTAACACCAAAAAAAAAGCCAAATGGTTCCCTTCCCTTCCCACCATTAAAAATTTATTAAACCTTAGGTGAATATATCAACTAAATCTGTCTCGCGTAAACCTGTATCGACTACATCTACCCTACCCTTTACAGTAAAGTACACAGTTTCATGACAAAAAGCTACACTATTTTAACAACATTAAAGTGCATAAAACTATAGAATTTAACATTATTAAAATGCATTGTAAGGCCCCGTTCCCGGACACCCCACAGTTGGTCATTCATCGCATCATAGATACATATTAATACACATTTCATAAGATAAACAGCGGAATTACGTTAGCAAAAGCCATTCTCTATTATTAATAATATTGTTGTTAAGCAATTTAATGGGGTTTAAGTTACAAAAGATTGTTTAATTGCATTACAAAACAACAATATCTTAACATAAGAATGGATGTCAGTCTTTTCCCGCCGAGTAGCTTCACCCTCGTGTCATCCTCAGCAATAATTACCTGCCAACTGAAAATGTATAAAAGTCAGCGTTACTGAGTGAGTCCTAGTTTTGAAAGTATTAAAATACCTTGTATAATGTGTATATATGAAAATACTCTTTTTATAAAAATACTTCTCTTACTCTTGTACGTGAGCACGCATCAACTATACAACAAGGTAATGGTTTCTTTCTTTCTTTACTGTATACCTTTATTCACTTCATACTCTTTAACATTATCTTTCACTGTCTATGTGGACCAATGAGCAATACCCTAAACTATGTGCGCGAAAAACTGGTGCTGGGCCTGTGGTATATCAATAGACTATGATCACTGTACACGAGGATGATCCCGTCATCTAGGGTATGCTACAAAGGTCTGTCAATCTCAATTGATTGACCCTGTGTGCATCCTTTGGGATAGCTAACCCGCATCACAGTTGAGCTAACGACAACATGGTCGTGCACCTCCTATATGCTTGCAAGACTTTCATTATTTAATTAGGTTCCACTTCTCTTTATCATTATTCTTTCACTTTATTAATGATAATACTTGTTTTTATGATCATAAATACACCACATAAGTCACACAATAATAATTACTATGATCATAAGAACAACTTATAATAATACAATATAATAACAATGAAAAATCCTAAGTCAGCCTGGATCAAACCTTAATGATTCTGTTTTCCTAAAATTTTAGAAAAATAAACTAAGTGTGTTAGGCGCATGAGCACTATGCAGGCGTATGAGGCCTGTTCAGGCGCATTGCAACTATTCAGGCGCATGGGCTTACTTGGGCATTTCAATACTTGGGCGTCTAAACCATTTCAGGCGCATGGGCACTATTTGTGCGTATGGATTATACTTAGGTGTCTGAGACTAAGTCTAGACGTATGGTCTGCTGTTCAGGCGCATGGACTATTACTTAAAAATTCCAAAGTATTTTCTATACGTATGGGGCACTGTTTGGGCGGTTGGGTCCTGTTTGGACGTTTGACCTGACTTAGAAACTTTCTAAGGCAAAATTCTAGGCGGTTGGGCCTTATTTGGACGTATGGGCAACCTGTTGAACATTTTCTATGTTGTTTCCAGTCCCAAACATCATGTTATCCTAGTCTAAGTTTAATCCTACTATTCTAAGCATGAACTAACACATAATAACCATAACATATCAACATACATGCATGGATACATATGGTTACTCATATAACTTTTGTAAAAAAATGGTTTTACATACATTTTCAGCCCCAAGAGTTATAAAACAAGTAGAAATACGGGGTCTAGAACTCACCTGGTGTATCAAACGAGCACAACTCCCCCAAACTTGTTTATTCACGAGTTTAAACACCTAAATAACCAAGAACACACAACCCGAACACATAAAACACATATTAATCAGTTCTAAGGTGGAAAACCAACAAAACCGAGTTAATTATACAAAGAATTACTTACTAGATCGATAATCACTCCTTCTTCTTCTTGAAACCGAGAGAAACTTCTGGGTTTTTCTCTTCTTCTACTTTTCTCTACAAAAAGCAGATGGAAAAGGTTGATATGGGCGGCCATACCCATATATATTATATTATTTGACTTTTGTACTAATATGTTACACTTTGGCCCTCTTCACTTGTGCTCCTTTTCCTTTTATGAAAGATAATTTTATTTCTCCCTTACTTTAACAAAGTTTCGGGTGTTACAAGTCTACCCCCCTTAAAGAGGTTTCGTCCCCGAAACCTGTCAATCTTTGAATAATTTTGGGTAATGTTTCCTTATTTCTTCTTCAGTCTCCTACGTAGACTCAGATCCTTTCCTGTGCTTCCACTGTACACGCACAAGAGGAACCACTTTATTCCTTAACCTTTTCTTTTACGATCAATGATCGCCACTGGTTGCTCCACATAATTGAGCCGTTCATCCACCTTGATATCCTCAAGTGGTACAACCATGTCTTCATTAGCTAAGCACTTTCTTAGATGAGGTACATGGAATGTGGGATGAATTCCACTCAACTCATCTGGAAATTCAAGTCAAAGGCCACCTCTCCTACTCGTGCGATGATTCGGAAATGCCCTATATACCTCGGGCTTAGCATACCTCGCTTCCTGAATCGGATGATCCCCTTCCAAGGTGAGACCTTCAACATAACTCGGTCGCCAACCTTGAATTCTATCAGTCTACACCTTTTTTTCAGCATACGACTTTTGTCTATCTTTCACCGCCTTCATGAAAGCCTTGATCTTTTCTAATTTCTCGGTCATAGCATCGATCACCTCGAAACCTCCTAACTCCTTCCGCCTAATGTCTCCCCAACATACGGGCATCCTACATCTTCTACCGTATAGCATCTCATATGGTAGCATGCCAATACTAGCATGATAACTATTATTATATGAGAATTCTGCTAACGGTAAGTAATCATCCCAACTTCATCCAAAATCGATCACACATGCCCGAAGCATGTCCTCGAGCGTCTGAATCGTCCTCTCAGACAGACCATCTGCTTGAGGATGATAGGTTGTGCTAATGTGTAGTCTCGTCCCCATCGCATCATGAAATCTCTTCCAAAACTTCGATGTGAATTGGGTGTCACGATCTGATACGATAGCCATCGGCAAACCATGATGAGCTACATCTCCTTGATGAACATATCCGCCAGTCTCTCGGATGAATATGTCTCGCGGATCGGCAGGAAGTGTGCACTCTTGGTTAGACGATCAACAATCACCCAGACGGCATCGTACCCCTCGCCGTGCGGGTAGCTTCGTAATGAAGTCCATGGTGATGTGCTTCCACTTCCACTCGGGTATATCCAATGGTTGGATCTTCCCGTAGGGCTTCTGATGCTCTGCCTTCACTTGCAAGCAAGTAAGGCACTTACTCACATACTCCACCACGTCACATTTCATACCTGGCCACCAGTAGTCCTTCTTCATGTCTTGATACATCTTGGTGGCACCAGGATGAATGGAGTATCGAGTCTTGTGAGCTTCATCCATGATTCACCCTCGCAGGTCTCCATAATGAGGGATCCACATTCGTCCGAAGCGGGTTTTAACCTCGTGGGTGTTTTCTCCCAGTTTCGCTACTAGACCTCTCATTCATTTAGAGTTGAGGCGATCTTCTTTCAACGCCTTATTCTGAAATTCTTTCACTTAAGTCATCACGTCCGAGGTCATCACTAACTGATACGCCTTCACCCGAAGCAGCTCGGGTCTCTCTTTTCGGCTAAGGGAATCGGCCGCCACATTGGCCTTGCCCTGATGGTAGTGGATCTCACAGTCGTAATCTTTGATGAGCTCTAACCACCTTCTCTGCCTCATGTTGAGATCCTTCTGCTAAAAGAAGTACTTTAAGCTCTTATGGTCAGTGAAGATCGTGCACTTTGTACCATATAAGTAGTGCCTCCAAATATTCAACGTGAAAACCACAGCCGCTAACTCCAAATCATGTGTAGGGTAATTTACTTCGTGGGTCTTCAACTGCCGGGATGCGTAGGCGATCACCCTTCCACGTTGCATTAGCACGCAACCTAGTCCCGAATAAGATGCATCCGAATACACCACTAAGTCTTCACTCCCTTCGGGTAATGTCAAGACAGGAGCTTGGGTCAATCTCCTCTTTAACTCCTCAAACGCACTCTCCTGTTCTCGACCCCACACAAACTTTACATCCTTGTGAGTCAACTTTGTCAAAGGTGAGGCTATCTTGGAGAAGTCTTGAATGGACCTTCTATAGTAGCCCGCCAAGCCCAAGAAACTACGGATCTCAGACGGCGTCTTTGGAGACTTCCACTGCATCACCGCCTCAACCTTTGCTGGGTCCACCATGATTCCTTCAGCATTAACAACATGGCCCAAAAATTAAACCTCGCGCAACCAAAAAGCACACTTGGAGAATTTGGTATACAACTTCTCTCTCCCAAGTGTCCCCAATACCTCGCGTATGTGGCCGACATGTTCTTCCTCACTCTTAGAATAAATCAGGATATCATCAATGAACACTATCACTGATTTGTCTAACATTGGCCGACACACTCGGTTCATCAAGTCCATAGAGGCAGCTGGCGCATTAGTTAATCCAAAAGACATAACGAGAAACTCGTAGGGTTCATAACGCGTACGAAAATCTGTCTTAGGAATGTCTTGCTCCTTCACCTTTAATTGATGGTAGCAAGATCGAAGGTCTATCCTCGAGAACCAACTGGTGCCTTGGAGCTGATCGAAAAATTCATCAATCCACGGTAACGGATACTGATTCTTTACCGTCAACTTGTTCAGCTCACGGTAGTCGATGCACATCCGCATACTACCGTCCTTTTTCTTTACAAACAAGACCGGAGCACCCCAAGTAGAGATACTCGGTCGGATAAATCCCTTATCCATTAACTCCTGCAATTGTTCCATGAGTTCCTTCATCTCAGTCGGAGCTAATCGATATGGTAACGGGTTAAGCACCGGGTATCAAATCAATTGGAACTTAATTTCGCAATCCGGTGGCACGCTGGGTAAGTCTTCTGGGAACACATCAGGAAAGTCACACACCACCAGTACATCAGACAGTTATGGTGTTGACGTGTCCACATCCTTCACGTAGGCCAGATAGGCACTACATCCACGTCTTATGCACTTTCCCGCCACTACCAGTGAAATCACTTTCGGGATCGTAGTAACGCGATCTCCATAAACCGTCACCAAACTTCCCCTGGGCACAACCAGTCGAATCATCTTTTTGTGACATACGATGTTTGCTTCATAGGTTGCTAACCGGTCTATCCCTAGTACTACATCAAATCCACCTAGGGGCATCACATGTAACCTAGTAGCAAACCTATGGCCTTCTAGTTCTATGGCACAGTTCTCTATCACGTCCGTAATTCTAGTGGACTTACCAATAGCAGTTTCTACATCGAATGGCTCACTAATACTTCTACTACTAGCAGACAACTTAGCACAAAAAGTAGTAGAAATAAACTCCTACTAGCACCAAAATCAAATAATACAGAGGCACAAGTTTGGTTACTAGAAACATACCTGACACGACATCGGGATCCGCTCTGGCCTCTTCCCGGGTCATGGTGTAAGCTCTAGCACTTGCCCTCTGTCCTCGCTCCTCCGGCTTCTTCTTCTCCCCAAAGCTTGCCGCCCTCGGCTTCTTGCAGTCCTTGCTCGCGTAGCCCTCCTCGCCACAGTTATAATAGTTCAGCACCCTACGGTCTCTAGCGATGTGGCCAGACTTACCACACCTGAAGCATACATTCAGCCCAAACCTACACTCACCAGTATGCTCCCTTCCACATTTACCACACTTCTTCAATCCCAGGCTTGATGACAGTCTACGATCATCCACCTTCACCTTGTTGTTGCTTGGAGCGAACCCACCACGTCCAAACCTCTTCCCGTTCCCGTTCTTATCACCACCACTTGTTTTCTTCACCTCTACCACTGCCTCCTCCCGTTCATCGTACAACCTGTCCGCCAAGTCCACCACCGATCGAAAGGACCCGGCTGAGCAGCGATCAGATGCCTACGAATATCAGCCGCCAGTCCCTGGATGTACCTCTTAATATTCCTTGACACCGGCATCAACCGATCCGGTACCAGCCTCACCATTTCGTTAAATTTGGTGGTGTACTGCTGGTGGGTCATGGTTCCCGCCTCCAGTTGCAGGAACTCCCTCTTGATCCTGTCAAGTTCCCTGTGAGGGGTCTAGAACTCACCTGGTGTATCAAACGAGCACAACTCCCCCAAAATTGTTTGTTCACGGGTTTAAACACCTAATAACCAAGAACACACAACCCGGACACATAAAACACATATTAATCGGTTCTAAGGTGGAAAACACAACAAAACCGAGTTAATTATACAAAGAATTATTTACTAGATCGAAAATCACTCCTTCTTCTTGATACCGAGAGAAACTTCTGGGTTTTTCTCTTCTTCTTCTTTTGTCGACAAAAAACAGATGGAAAAGGTTGATATGGGTGGCCATACACATATATATTATACTATTTGACTTTTGTACTATTTTACACTTTGACCCCCTTCACTTGTGCTCCTTTTACTTTTATGAAAGATACTTTTATTTATCTCTTACTGTAAAAAAGTTTCGGGTGTTACATGCATAAAAATGCATGATATATTTTAACAACATAAGACTAAAACTAAACTACTCTCACATCATTTAAAGTGCATAAAACTGCACTACTTTAACACCGATAAAATTCTCTCTTCTAACACACCCAATCACCCACCCTCATTTACTCCTACTTTTCCACTTTCTGTTTGGTGTGACTTGTGTTGGTTAAATTCCAAAAATTATGCATCAGAGGGAGTAATTTACAGAGTAACTAACCAATTTTAGAATTTATAGGTAAAGATTTTCATCTTTTGCGGCAATTTTGAATATCGGTACAGGGTCGAAGTAAGAGTTTGTTGGCATGAAAGTAAAAGGCCATATGGACCATCTTTTTCTTTCTATCTTTCCATCTATCTATCTATCTATCTATCTATCTATCTATCTATCAATCTATCTATCTATCTATATATCTATCCATATATGTTAAATGTATATATTGTTGGATATTGGATCTAAATAGTTCAATTTCATCAAGTGTACGGAAAGTTCAGTCAAAGAAATGAAGGACTTTCAAATTACTTTATAAAAAAAATTGCAGATGCAAGCAACTTGGATACAATTATAGTAGTTATGATGTTAACACTATAGGAGGAAAAGCAACAAGATGAAAAGAATTCTACTTTGACACTCACCTATCGTTTGGTGCACACAAAAGCATGGAACTATAGCATCATCATCTTGTGAATCTGAAGTTATAACAACCACTATAGCAGTATTTCAATAAGCACATATATATATATATATATATATATATATATATATATATATATATATATATATATATATATATATATATATATATATATATATATATATATAAATAGTTCAATTTCATCAAGTGTACGGAAAGTTCAGTCAAAGAAATGAAGGACTTTCAAATTACTTTATAAAAAAAATTGCAGATGCAAGCAACTTGGATACAATTATAGTAGTTATGATGTTAACACTATAGGAGGAAAAGCAACAAGATGAAAAGAATTCTACTTTGACACTCACCTATCGTTTGGTGCACACAAAAGCATGGAACTATAGCATCATCATCTTGTGAATCTGAAGTTATAACAACCACTATAGCAGTATTTCAATAAGCGCATATATATATATATATATATATATATATATATATATATATATATATATATATTATATATATATATATATATATATTTCATTCAATAAAGCACATTCAACAAAGCAAGAAGAAAAGCGGCCGCAACAAGAACAGAAGGCCAAAGTCAGTTTCAAGACCTCAATTGGATGTACAAATGACTTAGGGGGTGTTTGGGAGAGCTTTTTTTTTCTCCTTTTGACTTATTTAAGGGGTAAAAAGACAAAAATACCCCTTAAATAAGTCAATAAGCTAAAAATTTTAACTTATTGAGGGGTATTTTTGTCATTTCACTTCTTAAATAAGTTAAAAGGAGAAAAAAAAAAGCTCTCCCAAACACCCCTTACTCTGCCCACAAACTCAACATATTGGAACCTACTATGGCTAGAAATTGAAGAAATTCGAAATAATAGTACCTGTGAAGCAGGGATCAGAACCGAACCAAGGCGGAAGATATTGTTGTGGTTACCTGGTTTGGGGGAACATAGCACACATATAACCGGAGAACAAAACATAAACATGAATACAAACAGGAAATGCAAGCCTTACCAGAATTCGAAGGCCAGGCTGCAGGAGCATCGAAGGGGAAGCCGATTTGGGAAAGGCGATGATATGTAAACACAAAATACAACAAAGCAGTCGAAGGGGCAGGGCATTGAAGTGGGGCTGCGGAAAGGCGCTGGTAACGGATGGACATTGGTTGTGGGAGGTGAGACGGATCTCCGGCGAGGGAGGCACCGGACGACCGAAAGTGGGTGGGAGAAGGCAAGAGGCGCGTCTTATGGAAATATGGAAATTACAATTTTACCCACTCTATATATATTATATAGTAGTTAAGATAACATCATCTTCATTTGTTGAGTATACCATCGTCGATCTTCATCAATTTACTTTACAAGTTACTTGTTTTAGTATGTGCTATGAGAATATCTATTTTTCTGTTTTACAAGTTAATATTTTTATCTTCATTCATGATTAATTATTTCTTTTTTAATTTCTCATGCCTTGATTTTTCTTTGTGGTTGTATTTTTCAAGTCTTTTCGTCTATTCCTCGTCAGTCTAGATCATCTTCATTCTTTTATCGTTGTTAATTAATCAATCTGGTTTGTTTTTTCATTTCTTGATGTTGTTTCTATTGCCACACTTTCTGGGTTTTGTGATTTAACATAGACATCATTTGAACATTCCGATTTTAATCTTCAAACTTTCTAGGTTTTGTGATAGGTCCATATTCATGCGCATAAAATTTAAAAAACTAGCTATATTATTTTCATGATCTTTATAAGAACCGAATGGTGTCGTGGGCAACAAATCATCTTAATAACACCGCCCAAGCTCTCACTGTCTTACATGTAGATTAATATTTTCCTTAACATCTTTCCAGTATGGTACGTGTACCTAATTACTCTATTCAAATGTGTGAATGCAAGTAATATGTTGTGTGTATCTAATTACTCCATTCAAATTTATGAACGCAAGTAATATGTTGCATGTACCTAATTACTCCATTCAAAAGTATGACGAGCACGAAGAACATAAGGAACAAGAAGTAGATTGCTGTTATGCATACGTAAGAGGTGCTGTTACGTATTCATGACAGCTGCTGTTACGTATTCGTGACAGCTGCTATTACGTATTCTTGTACGGAACGTTGTTGTTACACATATGTAACACTTTTTATTTTCCAAAATTTGTATTATGGTGTACATAACTACTAAATTACATATACTTAACATGACTTGTTTTAGTTTTTTTAGTAAATAAGAGAGATGATAGAGAAGAGATGATTAGGATAGAGGAAAGAAAAGAGTAAACTAGGATAGATGAGAGAGAAACGTGAATTTTATTTGCCTAAAATGCCCCTATTTATTAAAATCTTGCCATTTATATTTCACCATAATTACAATAATACCACTATTAATATAAGCCATTGATTAAATATGATCTATGATTAGATATTGGTTTTTATGGTTTTAATTATAATGTGTCTTTTAAGGGATCCCTCCCTCCCTATATATACATATTGATTATATATAAATTGGAAAAAACCAACAGAACCATTTCTAGCCACATATTCTTGTTTTATTTTTTAAAAGTGAATCAACTTTTTGAAAAGAACCAGAAGAACCATTTTAATCACATATATTTATATTTTTGTCTTTTTTTATTTTATAAAAATGTATGAAATTATGAGCGGTATTTTGATATTTTACCCTACACCTATATATGTTTTGACATCGATTTTTTAAAAAATAAAATAAGATATTTTTCATAGTATTTGAATCTAATTTTATTTGTATTAGATTTTTTTAATAAAATTAATATTGATATTCTATATTTTAGTGTTTGAATATGTTTGACTCACACAAAGTTCGTGAAACATATATCATGAATAACATATCCATTATCTAGGGCTGGCATAACAGGCCAGACACGACATCATAAAACATGACATGATAACACCCTATGATCTGACATGTTAGACACGAACACAACACGAAAACTTATCGTATCATATTTTTAAAACACGAACACGAACCTGTTAAGAAACAGGTTACACGAAATGACCTATTTAGAAACCTTTTTAGGAACACATGTAATATCACATATTTAAAAACCTGTTTAATGAAATAAACATTACTGAAGGATGAAGTTCATAAAAGTCTTACATCTTAACAACACATAAAAACATGAATATATAATCCTTAACATAATAATCTTATAATCCATAAAATTTGAAACAAAAATCCATAAATCAAATTTAAAACAATTTGAAGTTCCGGTTGGTCTTTTTTCTCAAAATCTTCAATAACCCCCAATATTTCCAACTTTATAGATGATATTCCAATTGTTCAAACCTGTACACAATAATTATAGTTATATTAAGCAAGGACATAAATCAATTCATAAAGTTTATTGAAAAAAATTAAGAGAGTACCTTAGGATTATTCACTGAGTTTGAAGCATTTGACTCGTGACTAATGTCAATCAACATTACATCTTCTGTGATCTCATCCAATTTTTAACTTCATCAGAACCTACCCACAAGCATACATTATTAATAAAATATTATGAAAAACTAAAAGCTTATAAAAATAAAGGGAAAAAGATATTACAACAATCTCCAAAATAACCATTCTTTTGTGTATATTAAAGCCTCAATGGTATCTTTACTTATTGAACTTTGATGATCATTAAGTATTCTTTCACTTGCACTAAAGGTAGATTCTGATGCAACAGTAGATACCAGAATAGTCAAAAAGTCTCTTACCATCCTTGAAAGTGTGGGATATTTAAACTCATTAGCTTTCCAAAAAGCTAACACATCTAGCTATGAGTTTCTATAAACTCTTGACTCCTTTAAATACGAGTGTAGTTCTGACTTTTTATTAATTGTAAAATCTTTACTTTAAAACTGATCAAATCCTA
Source organism: Flaveria linearis (assembly GCA_024085815.1). Taxonomy (NCBI): domain Eukaryota; kingdom Viridiplantae; phylum Streptophyta; class Magnoliopsida; order Asterales; family Asteraceae; genus Flaveria; species Flaveria linearis. The sequence continues at coordinate 38,587,420 of CM044011.1, forward strand.
AAAATAAATAATTAAAAATTAGCAAGTGAAACATCAAGAGATAATATAAAAAATATACCTTAAGTCTTTGCTTTTACTCCATAGGCACGTGTTGAATCATCCCTCGTATCCTTAATCTCGTTGTTAGCATTTGAGCTACTTGCATTATTTGAGGTTGTAGATGAACTATGACCTCATTTAACAAAAGATATTCATCGAAAGTAAAATGCAAAAGCTGATTAACATTTTCATATTCACCATTTCCCTCCCTATAAACTTGTGAACAACTCCAATTGATAAATTGCAATTTGTATCTAGGATCCAAAACCACAGCTATGGCTAATGGAAGACAAAAATAGACCAATATTTCTGAAACTTCTCCATCATTAACTGTCACACCCTGGCTAAAGCGGAAACACCGATGCATGATGAAATTGAATCATAACACAAGGATAAAGAGTACTAAACGAAATTAATTATTAAAATTGAATAGTTGCTTACATCCAATCCTAATAACAAATAAACCAAACAAGTAAATAAGTCTTCATTTTCTTCAAAGTCTAACTAAAGCTTATCCTTGAATCCTAGCGTGAGCAAAGCAACGGACTTAGTTTCCGTTATCTGAAAACATGCTAAAATATGTCAAGTTAAAAGTTGGTGAGCACATAGGTTTAGAAGTATACATATAGTAGATAACAATGTACAAACTAATATATAATTTTCCAAATACAAGTAAGTAAACTATTATACATGAGTCCATAACCAACCCTAGTGATCGAATGCCCTCCCGTCTAACCCCCTGACACAAGAGGTCAGGCTAATAGTATGCTTGTCTAGTATGCAGTTTCTAAATATCCAGCTCCTTTCATGTCAAAAAGAATACGTTGACTCAAAGGATGCTCGGTATTGATTGGCATGCATCAACCTGAGTACCGAATGGTTTGTCAGGCCAATAAATCTATTTACGTACTCCCGTGGCTTCCCCGAAGTTAATAGTTGTGTGGATTTTAGAAAATAAAGGGACTTTAAAGTAAAAAGTGTCATAGAATATAGCAACATGTATAATCATGTAAGGCCCCGTTCCCGGGACGCTCACAGCTGGTCAATCATCACACTTAAAACATACAATCATATTAACCTTACTAAAATCATGCAGCGGAAACACTTTAAACAAACATTTCATTTCCTTTAAATAAACACTTTTGCAAGATAATACATCATTCATTACAAAACACCGTTCGTTCGTATTATAATGCAAAAACGTTATACAAAAGAATGCCATCAAAAAATGAGCCGAGTAGCCGCCTCGTGCCATCCTCAGCAATCACTACCTACCAACTGGAAACACATAAAAAGTCAGCGTTACTGAGTGAGTTCTAGTTTTATTAAATATATATTACCTTTCGCTTGTTAAAACATTTTCTTTACTATCGCACGTGATCACACATCATACGTACAGCAAGGTAATATTTATTATCTCCCTTCATTGTTCGTTTTGTACATATCGCACATTTCATACTTATCGCACCTTTCATACATCATTTATTATCTTTCACTTCTATCTAGATCCTGTCAAGCTTTACCCTCCTCATGGCATGCAGCCACGATTTCTGAGATCGAATGACAAGGATCCCGTTTTGTACTGTATTATTATATTTCGTTAACGTTCATTTCATGCTTTGTCACTCCGTTCGTTCATACTTTATCATCTCGCTCGTTTCATACTAACTCTAGATCCTGTCAGGCCTTTCCCCCCATCGCGGTCCGAAACCGCCATTCCGAGCACAAAGCTCCTTTACTAATTGGCACAAAGCCCGTGGCCCGAAGCCACCATTCTAGGCACAAAGCCCGTTGGCATAAAGCTCGTGGTCCGAAACCACCATTCCGGGCACGAAGCCTCATTTCTAATTGGCACAAAGCCCCGGGGTCGAATGACAAGGATCTTGTTCGTACTATGGGTTCAGTCACCTAGACTGGTCCCCCTGTGTGTGAACCCTCATGGGTTAAAATCGCACGTTACAACACACAGTTGAGCTATCAACTCACAAAGAGTTGTAAACCTCCTTTCATTTGCTTACAAGACTTTCATTTGCTCATTCATTATGTCCCACTTTTATTATTTTAGGTCTTTCGCTTCATTAAGATAATACTTTACGTTCATTATCATAATCACACCATGTAAAGTCAAGTCATCATACGTAATAAGGAACATATTATACAATCATACATAATCATCATCAATCACATATCCTCATTATGCATAGGCATCAATCATACATCATACATACCCAACATATCATCTATGACCTCGAAAGCCAATTATAGGAACCCCCAGGAACCTCCAAAGTCAAAGCTTACCTCTACACATCTCCCCGAAAGTCAGAAGTTTAAACTATGTTCTCTCGGGCACCCGAGCCCTATTTGGGCGTATGAACACCCTTCAGTCGCATGGCCTCCCAGGCGACTGAACACTTAGGCGAATGAACATCAGGCGATTGGACCCTATGCGAATGGACACTAATGCGGATGAATCTCAGTCGCATGACTCCCATGCGAATGACCCTCAGTCGCACGACTCATATGCATATGGACCTCAGTCGCATTCCTTTCGGTCGCATGACCTCCAGTCGCATAGCCCTAGCTGTGTGCAGAATGCAGTTCATCCCGAACCCAATCTGCCATTTTCGGCCTCCAAGCCCTCCCAAACCCGTTCTAAGCTCGATTCAACCATCCTAAACCTTAGAGACACATACCACGACACCATTCAAGCACACATAAGCTCGGAATCAAAACCCATTTGAATCACACACAAACACCCACACACGGGTTCAACACACATTTCAAAAACGGGTTTTACTATTTGTTCCAGCCCCAAATCAGTTAAAAACATGTAAAAGAGGGGTCTTAGAACTCACATTCACAGCCTCTTCGAGTAGAGCTTCCTACAAACCCGCTTAACTTCGACTTTTGCACCTTGATTTCTTCAAAAACCCAAAACTTGCCCTTTTTCTCCCTTCCTTTCTCCTTGGTTGAGGAGATGGTGAATGGAAGAGGGGAATGGGCTGCCATTCCCTTTTACCCACTCTTCCAAACCTTTTCTTCTTTTTGGCAAGATTAGTCCATCCACTTGAACTTTATTTCTTTTCTTTCTTTTTATTCTTTCTTTGGCTTTAACAGAAAATAAACGAGTGTTACAAATCAGTTTAGTTTTACTAGTATAAGAAAGTTGTCATTAAGTTTGCAAAGACTAGTTTGACTCTAGAATTTGAATTCCCAATTTGATATGGAGAGCATGTTTCCACCCCAAAATACAAAAGAAAAGGGGATATGAACTCACCTTGTGAAATAGGTGGGTTGATCTTGCAACTTGTAGTAACTTGGAGTGAGGATTGCCTTAAGTAAGTTTATTTAGTTAGTTTTTGTATTTGTTGATAGTTAAGGGGTTGTTATTGTAAAAGTTCAAGAATGGGTGTCGTATACTATTGAATTAGCTAATTCACACTATTATCCGATGCTGTACTCTAAATCTTGACGACCAACCGTTCGACATGCTCAGGGAGCTTGATAGCTTTGATGTGGTTATTGAAATGGACTGGCTATTCAACAACCATGATGAGATCATTTGTGCCGAGAAACTAGTTCGCATTCCCCTAACATCTGGAGATACCCTAAACATGCATGAAGAAAAACCTAGAAGAAACCTGAAGATCATCCCCTACATGAATGTACACAACTACCTAAGGAAGATATACCACACTTTCTTGGCTCATATAGTTGGGAAGAAGTCAGAAGGAAAGAAGCCATGAGAAGATCCTACCATCCGTGAATTTCTAGAGCGTTTCCCTCCTGATTTTCCTCGACTACCTCCAAGTAGACAAGTTGAGCTCCGAATATGTCCTCATTCCAGGAACAAACCCTGTTGCGAAATCCCTTATCCTAACCTTTCTAGATGGCAACAATTATTTTGTTGTATAATGTGACACATCGAACCCAAGACCTAGGTTGTGTACTTATACAACAGGATAAAAGTCATTGCTTACGCATCAAGACAACTCAAGATCTATAATAAGAACTACACTACTCATGATCTTGATCTAGGTGTTGTAGTATTTTCCCTAAAGATATGGAGACACTACGTTATAGCTGACACACTGAGTAGGATAGAGAGAATCAAACCCTCACGCATTCGTGTATTGGGAATGATTGTTTAAATGAATCTCAAAGATCAAATTATACAAGCACATAAATACACAATTGCTGGAGATTATTTGAAGAAATAACTGGCAACTAAATAAACTTACTTATACTAGTAATTACTTGTTGTAACTTGGAGTAAGGATTGCCCTAAGTAAGTTTATTTAGTTAGTTTATTGTATTTGTCGATATTTAAGGGGTTGTTATTGTAAAAGTTCAAGAATGGTTGTCGTATACTCGATATGTGTCATCCCAGAGTGGCACATCTAACAGAAGGATTCCCAGGAAAGAGTTGGTGTATTTTCATCACTTAAGTACCCCGTCTTTCCTTAGCCAGAACCTTTCGTTTGCCATATAACTACATATCGGATGAAACGATTCTAGATGTATACTAGACCAAGTCAAAGGTGTGTTTAGTATGTATATAAATTTTAGGAAACAAGTGTAAATATAAGTTTAGTAAGGATGTGAATCAACAAGTATAGGGTTACAATTAAAAATATTAAGAATTTACTAGAAATATAATTCAAGTTTATAGATAATCATGAGAATCATTAAAGTTTAGATTTTTATTGTTTATATTACTTATTTTATAAAAAAAATCCTTACTTCATATTATATTTATGAGAATATTGAAAAGTTGTAAAATTTAGGGTTTTTACAGCTTTGGACAGATTCGCGCACTAAACTTTCACGAGCTGTTTGAAGGGTCAAATCAATGATTTAGAAGCCTTTATTTATATGGTTAGATAGATAAGACTTTGAATTTGATTTTGAAAAAAAGAATCATCGAAAAAGGATTTGTTACGAGGAAATTATGTCTGTACGAAGTTGGCCTCTTGAATCTGTCAAAATTCGAAAATTCTAGCTTGATGAGTTTAAGCAAAGTTTTGATGATTTCATGTTCATTTGATGCTTTTATCCCACTTAGATCTATGATTACTTCACAAATATGTTATGTAATCATAGATCCAAGATAGTTATGATTTAATTTTGATAAAACACTATTGGAAAAGTATGAACACGAAGAACGCGAAGAACACGAAAAAAACGAAGAATACGAAGAACATAAAAACTTACTCGATAGAGAAAACTTCTTGGATGTTCAAGAGAGTTGCAATGAGTTGATATTTAATTCTATAGACTCTCCATATTTAGAGTTGGGTGTGAAAAATAATGAGAATAAGATCTTCTATTTATAGTTGAAAAATTAGGGTTTTAGGTTTCAATTAAGATAGACTTTCTTAATATTTATTAATAAAATTCATAATTTTTAAGGGATAAAGGTGGGTGAACAAAATTTTATAGATATTTATGGGTTAGGATTAGTTTAAATTTGTTAGTTATTAGATTTAGGATAATTAATAGTTAAATATTAATAATATATTAGATATATATCCATTAAATGATTAAAATAATATATATATATATATATATATGTATATATATATATGTGTATACATATATATATATATATAATTTTGTAATTATCCATGCATATATATATACGTATATATATATTATGTTTAGATAATTATAAGACTTAATACAATTAATAAAATTTTTATTAATTTAATAAAAGTTAAATATTTAACCCTAAGTTACACATTTGTAAATTTTTGCCCTTATAGTTTTATATGTTTCACTTATGTTTTAATTTAGCATTACTTTAGAATTTGGTCAATGTTAGGACACTTCCAAGTTACTGTATATAGTAAGATCTAGTATTTCCACACGTGTTATCATAGAATCATACTAACATTTAATAGTTTTATCATGAATTATAATGCACAGAACATATGATAGTTTTCATAAATAGGTTCTTGAATTCAGCAAATGGTTACATTGAAGTACTAGAATCATTAAAGAGTTAAGCATGAAAAATCAAGGATGTTACATTAAATGTGCCATTTTTTCATGTACTCATATTCAGAATTTATGCCCTCATACAAAGTCAAATAAGCCATAAAAATATATGGATAATACGAGTTTGAGTAGGATATTTTGTATCCGAAAAAACTTTAGTCACATCATGAAAAACTCCAAGAAAACCACATATCTTCTCAACTATGTCCCACTCATATGCATTTGGACAATGCTTATAATTAGAATCACTTAATTCTAAATGGAAAAAGGCACGTCGGTAATAAATAGCACTATCAAGCATAAAAAGGTAGAATTACACCTAGTAGGAACGTCTTGCCTTAACCCTTTTTTGGAATTTAAAGAAAGCAACTTAACACAATCTAAAAACTTTTCCTTCCTTCCTTGTGATCCTTTGACATACTTGATGCTCTCTCTGACTTTGTAAACACATTCATTGATTTCCTTAGGCCCATATTGCACAATCAAGTTTAAAATATGTGCACAACATCTCAAATGAAAAAAAATCTTCCCTTAGAAACAAGTGGTTACTTTGTATTCAACTGTTCTCTCAATAACCCAACAAAAGTGTCAAGTCACACAAAAGATTTTCTTCTCAATGCCGCATTCTACTAAAATAGAAAACACCTTTTCACATAAAGCAATGCAAGTATGAGGTGGTGGCAAGAATGAAAATGATTAAAACTCTCTTCTGCAAAACCCATTTTTTATCGATATAATGCACTGTAATTGCTAGATAACCATCAGTAGCAATAGAAGTCCATAAATTTGAAGTTAAACATAGCATTCCATGTGATTCCATAAGCATGATTCTAACTTTGTCCTTTTCTTATAATTTTCAATAAACCAGATCTTACTATGTTCCAAGTAATAATATTTAGATTGTGTTGCATGTATGTAAATAAATCTCTAATGCCCTTATAATCTACAAATGACAATGGTAATTCATGCTTAATCATAGCAGCCCCAAGCATTTCACGAAACTTGTTTTCATCAAATCTAGACGACCTTAATGCCATGTCACTATTAAAAAGCATTTGACCAACATCATTAAATACATTACTAATACAACGAGTCATGTGTCTTTTGAGATAAGTTGTACCAGTCTTACTATCATATACGAAGACATGCTTACACTTGTTGCACTTGCATTGGGTCTTTCCACCTATTAAAGACTATTTAAGTTTGGTAAAGTAGTTCCATACAACAGATCTTTCCTTTCGTTTTCTCTTTGCCCCCACACTATCCTCAACATTATTTTGTATACCTTCCATATACTCAACCTCATCATCTTCAATAACTATACTTTGTGAACTATTTCTTTCTAGGTCAACTTAATACAATCAGATCCATCTACAACATATAACAGGTTGCTAAGAATATTTAACAATAAATGTAAATAATAACAACAATAGAGGTAAATAACAACAGTAATAGATGTGTGTACAAAAGATTGACTGAAAAAAGAATTGAAATGGTTGTGTTAGAGTATTAGTGTGTTACTTGTGTAGTTGTGGTACCGAGCCACCGAGGTCGCGATGAAGGTTGTGTCCGTCAGTCAATCGGCTTTTTAGGGATGGATGGATGATGGTGGATTGGTGGCTGGTGGTCTCGATGGTGGCTGGTTGATAGGTGGTCTCGATCGTGGAAGCCAGGAAGGGTTCCAATGGTGGGGCCGTGGGAGGGTAGCGGCGCTGGGGGACCTAGGTAGTGGCGCTGGGGACTTGCCGACTTAGGGAGGCTGGGAGGGTTGCTGGTAGGCAGTAGAGGCGCTAGGGACGTGGGTACTGGAACTCTGGAAGTGGGTAGGCAATTACGAATTAGGGATGAAACAAGAAAGGCATTTAGATATTTTCTTTTTTTTTTTTCTTCAGACTTGTGGCCTAGTGGTAAGATTCCCCCTCCCAAAGTGGAGGTCAGGGGTTCGAACCTCTTTGGTCACGGTTTGGGTACATTTAGAGCAATGAAGAGAATTTTTCTTTAAGCCAGTGGTTGCGGAGGACGATTCTCAGAGCTCGACCCCGGTTTTCATCCGGCTGTTACTCCAGAGGGGCAACCCTTGTGGAGGCAGTACGGTTTCCGGGGGAACGCCGTAACCAATTCTGACAATCCAGCGTGGACCCGGTTCAGACAACATAGTCTGGGGCAGATCTTGGCTAGGGTCGCCCAGGGGGCGATGTGACATTGAGTCACTAATAAGAAAGTCACCGTTCAAAAAATTTAGATTTTTGTTTTGAACTTTGAATAATATATATATTTAATTATTTAATTATAAACAGGTTATTAATAGGTCTTAATACGTATTTAACCTGTTAAGACACAAAACATTATTATGTGTTAACGTGTTGATCTGTTAAGACACGAAACCTGTTAAGGTCAAACACGAAACTTATTAATTTCATGTCGAGTCGTGCTAACATGTCCATGTTAGAAATTGTCAGCCCTACCATCATCTTTGTTACAAACGAATTTATTCGAACCGGCATCGATGTTAAAAATGGACTTATTAAATAAAAGGACCAATTGACACATTTTTTGTATGATCATATTTCTCCAATTCATGAATCAAAAAATTGTATCACAAAATGATAAAATTTAGAATTAGTAAAAGAAAACATACTCACCTACCGCTTCCGGTCTTGATTTCATCATCGCCACCCACTTTCGATTTTGTTCTACCTTGACACCCTCTATCAAAGAAAAACAGTAGAAAGCCATAATTTGGTAAAAAAAACCTCAATTAACTAAACAACAAATGTATGTGAATCTTATCATTCAGTCGTCGATTGTGGTCATAAAAACTATGGTTAATCATTGTTATTGTTCTGGAGTTTTATTGTAAATCGATTAGTTTCCTCAAATTCCATTTGTTTATATTATTTCTTTGCCCTTAAATTATCAATTATTTTAAATTAAAAGCCTTATACACCATTTACGTTTTAATTCCCATTATAAAATTGTCTATTTATGTTTTTGCTTCCATATTAAGGTTGTTTTGTATTTAAAAAATACACTTCAAAGCTTGTTTTGTATTGAATTATATGCATAGATGCACATACACATAAATGCAAAGATTCACATATGCATATATGCATATTTGTTTTTCACTTACGAACACACATGATAGTCAAATTATTAAAAATTATTTCCTGTGGATTTTCATTTAAAAAACTAACTAAATTAAAATCACAAATGAACCATAATACCACTACAAATAAAAAATCTTGAAACTATAAAGGAAAAATGAGTAGCTAAATTGGTTCTTTTATATATATATATATATATATATATATATATACATATATATATATATATATATATACACATATATATATATACATACATACATATATATATACATACATACATACATACATACATATATATATATATACATATATATATATATATATGTTAGATCTAGATTGTATAGGGCTAGATCAGTTTTGTATAGGCTTAGTACTTGAATCAAGTCTTGTAATTAATATTTGTAACAGTATATATATATATATATATATATATATATATATATATATATATATATATATGTGCATTGAATCTATAGGTTAACCCCATATATATGTGTGTTGATTTGTGACTTGACAGGGAAAAACAATATACTTGGACGGATTCCTGAAATTGACCAAGTGTAAGAAACATCTACGGATGAACATTATTGTTAATCCGTAGATATGTTTCTTAAAAGACCAAATGACCATGAATGTTCCTGCGGATGATCAAGTACCATGAAGTGAAGACTCCTACGGAAGAAGGATTTCCTACGGAAGAACAACTCTTCTACGGAAGACCAATTCATCTACGGAACAACAAAAGTTCTGCGGACGACAAGACTCCTGCGGAAGAACATTATACGTGTGCGATTGCTAATACCAAGAAGTCAAACAAGTCAACACAATCAATAACAAATCCCGAGAGATCCGGTGTTTCCTTAACCGACTCAAACCGTGTATAAATATGAGTCCTAGGTTTCACATCTTGGAGAACACAATCAATCAATATTATGGCTGTCAAGATTTACATCATTGTGCAACCCTAGCTGCCGTCACATCAATATCAACATTATTCGATTCACTGAATTCGTTGTTCATAGTTATTTGTTATTATTCTTTTGTAATCATTACATTATAGTTAATGAAATACATTTGAATAATTATTGATTTCGTATTTATTGTGTTTCTGTGGTTGTGTTCATCATTAATCATTAAAACAATTAAACGTCAGTTAGTGATAATTCCGCGATCATTAAATTGATTTATTTTAATACTGATAATTCCTGAATTGAGATCCTTGGATTCACAGGTGGTATCAGAGCCATTGGTGCTCATTGATTTAGATCAATTGATCTATCAGTATTAAAATTGTTTAATTGATTTTCAAACAATTAACTCAACGACTTGTCATTCAGCAAGCATTCTCTCATTGCGTGTTTGATTTAGATCTATATTCAAACCAATTGAATACTAGATCTGAGTTTTCGATAGATTTGTCAATTTTAACATTTAAGTTTTGATTCATACTTTTGCATCAAACATGAGTACTTTTGGTGGAGGATCTTATCAACCGCCAAAGTTGGAAACCAAAGCTGATTTTAAATCCTAGAAGATCAAGTTCAGGAATCATGTGAACTACACAGATTCTGACTTGTGGGAGTCCATCACTCAGGTCCTTATATTCCACCCACTCTTGGGCCGGATTATAATGACAAGAATCAGCCGATCAGCACTAAGGACTTGTCACCTGATGATGTCAAGAAGGTCAAAGTCGATATTAAAGCATACAACTTGCTTAGTATGGCTTTACCAGAAGAAATCTTGATATCTTGATCAGGTGCGAGAATTACAAAACAACAAATTCCCTGTGGAAGATACTTCACACTCTATGTGAAGGGAGTGATGAGATCCGAAGCATAAGGAAAGACACCCTTAGATCACAATATGAAACATTTCATCATATTGAGGGTGAATCAATTCCTCAGCAACTCCATAGATTTATGCAACTTGTTACTGAGATGAACATCTTGGAGTTAAAGTATACCACTGAGGAATTAAACAAGAAGATGCTCCACACTTTGCCTGAAAGTTGGAAGCAAACAGTCTCCATGTTCAAGAACACCATAGATCTCAAGACAACAGGTCTAGATACATTGGTTGCTAAGGTAGAAGCTCTTGAACTGGATGAACAATCAAGAAACAAGAGTGTGAGAACTCATGTCTCACCTTATCACTTCAGGAAACCAAAAATGCTGGAAGTGCATTTATCTCAAATAATGAAGGTGATAACTCTTGTACTTTGAGTGATGATGAAGAAGAAGTAAGTTTTTATGCATCTAAACCCACTAAGAAATCATCTCAAAGTAAAAATCAAAAGGAAAAGGGAAGATCTGCAGAGAAAAGAGAGACATCAGCAACTGCAAACTCTTCTCAACATAACAAACAGTCAGAACCAATAACTGTGATATTGGATTCTGAAGAACAAAAGCAGCCTTTACAGCTTTTAGTTCTAGATTTCAAGCATATCTTGGAAGTTCACTTACATCAGCAAACATCTGTTAGCAAGACTTGGAGGAACTCCCTCCTGATGTAGTAGAAGAGATGGATCTACAATGGCAGATGGCAATGATTGCTTACAGAGCTAAGCAATATCTGCGGAGAAATAAAAATCTGGCAGCAGCAAGCAAAACATCAAAGATTGGTGTTGATAAGTCAAAAGTCAGATGCTTCAAGTGCAATCTCTATGGTCACTTCTCTAGAGAATGCAACCAACAATCATCTCCGCAGTATCAGCAACAACAGCAACAAAATTAGCAGCAACAACAATATCAAAATCAGCAATCAACCCCTCAAAGATCTCTGCATAGACCACCTCAGCTAACATCCCCACCAGCCACAAATACATCAGCATGAACAAGCAATTCTAAGGAGTCAGGGCTGATCATACTTCAAGATGGAACATGTGACTGGAGTATGTATAAGAAGGAAGTGTTGGAGGAGAATCAAGCATTAATGGCGCATATGGAAAACAAAGTTCCTCCTATGGCCAGAGAGGTAAAAGACAGGTTATGTTCATCATCATGTGTTGAGGAAGTTGAACGATATAGAGTCCATGCTCAACAATTGGCTAAAGTAAAGGAAACTATGATTTTGAATGAATCACACTTAAGAGAACAAAAATTATATCAAATCAAAATCAGTTCTTTACAAAAAGATTTAGAAAAATATGTTTCTGAAACTACAGCCTAAAAGCCCAAGTTGAGCATCTGACCACTTTCTTAACAAAATCCATGGCTGATCATGCATCCACTAAAGTGAAACTTCAGAAGTTTCAATTATCATCTCAGCAATATGAGAAGTTGCTAAACTCTCATATTGAATCAAAGAACAGGTCCGGGTTGGGTTATAATGCTGTTGCACCACCTATTAATGATAACTACACACCTTTACCTGAAACAATGACTAACAATTTGTCAAATCATTTTGTGCAAAGCACTTGTTGGGTATTCTACCTTGGAAGAAATTGAAGATTTCAATATTATTAAAGTTGAAGACTTGAAGCACAAAATCAATAAAAATATTAGTCTAGGGTTTATTTTGTAATTATTGTAATCTCTAGATTAGTATATATTGTAACCTATGTCATCATTGTAGGGGTGACTAATTCACCATATGTTAGGGTGAATTAGGGTTTCTCACCAACAACAATAAATCATCATCCATCATGAATGATGAATTCAACATTATATCATCATTCTTTTGAATGATGATTTCAACAATATATCAATAAACATCAAGCATTCATCATCATTGTATGTGTTCTTCACGTTCATCATCATCATGATTTATATATTTTAGCAACTATTCATTGTTTTCTTGTTATCATCAATATGAATCCTAAGATCCAAGCTCATGTTCACGTTCAAATCATGATCACACAGTTGGTATCAGAGCGGGGTTGTGGATTTATATTGATTGTGATGAGTTTTCATGTTTAGTATGCTGAAATTATTAAAGTTTTGAAGAAAGCAACTTCATCAACAATCAAATCAACATTCATGTTTGCGGTTGCCTCAAGCTTCAAACAAAGTAGGAGTTCTTGCGGCCGAATGGGTTTCTTGTGGCCGATTGAAGATGCCCACATTAGGGCAGCCGAATGTAGGCTGCCAATTAGGGTTTCTTGCGGCCGATAAGGGCTGCTTGTGGCCGAATGGAGCTGCATGAATATGGGTGACGATTGTAGGCTGCAATATGCAGCTGCCAAAGATGTCCCTTGCGAACCAAGGGAGCTGTCGAAGGCAGTCCTTGCAAACCGAATAGAGGCTGCCGCTTAGGTCTTCTTGTGGCCGAATGGTTGAGGCTGCCGTGAGCAGCTCTTGCTCATTAGGGACGCCCTAATTAGGGTTGCCGAACCAAAGGTAGTTTGCGGACTCATTAGGGTTACAAATGGGCTCGGGAACTCAATTGGGTTTGTTTCTTGGGCTCCATCATTAAACAAAAACATTAGTTGGAATTGGGCTCAAGTATTGAAGATTGGGCTTATGATCAACTAAATAAAATTTGGGCTCGTATTTGGGCTCTCAACAACAAAAACAAAAAAAAATTGGTTTTTCCAAAGTTTTGAAGACCTCGCTTCCGCATCAACAACATATTTCTCAACTTTGGATAACTATTCAACAAGAACAAGATCAAGCTTCAACTCACATTGGAAATCTACAATTTAGGGGGAGTATTGTTGGGTATTCTACCTTGGAAGAAATTGAAGATTTCAATATTATTAAAGTTGAAGACTTGAAGCACAAAATCAATAAAAATATTAGTCTAGGGTTTATTTTGTAATTATTGTAATATCTAGATTAGTATATATTGTAACCTATGTCATCATTGTAGGGGTGACTAATTCACCACATGTTAGGGTTTAATTAGGGTTTCTCACCAACAACAATAAATCATCATCCATCATGAATGATGAATTCAACATTATATCATCATTCTTTTGAATGATGATTTCAACAATATATCAATAAACATCAAGCATTCATCATCATTGTATGTGTTCTTCACGTTCATCATCATCATGATTATATATTTTAGCAACTATTCATTGTTTTCTTGTTATCATCAATATGAATCCTAAGATCCAAGCTCATGTTCACGTTCAAATCATGAACACACAGCACCAAAATGACATAAAAAACAGTCATACAAACAACAATGAAGCTGAGATGAGTGCAACTGAATCTACTGAATCCGAATCACTTAAACATAATGAATCAGATTTTGATTAATATGATGACTTGGATGATTCTGATGAACATGATACTGATCAACTGAACATTGGTAAGAATGTTCAAGTTGAAACTGGTCTTTCGAGAGTTCTTGAAGAATCAAAGCTGCAGTATCCTCCAAAGCAACGAAACATGCTGAAGACTATCTGCAAGAGGATTGCTGAGCTGAATGAAGGACTTCAAGAACTGAACCTTCACAAGATTGACAGCTGCGAATCAAGTGCTGAGATACCTTTGTCATCTTCAGATAAAGTTAAGAAACAAACAACAAACAAGAATCCTCGAAAAGCAAAGAAATCTGAAGAATCCGTAGAACATGTGCGGAAAGCAAAAATTGACTCAGTAGATCATTTGCGGAAGGCAAAATCTACAAACTCCGCAGAAAAGCAACGGAAGAAAGAAACTGAATCTACGGACGAGGTCAACATGGATGCCAACCACCTTGCATAGAAAAAGGTGAATTTGAAGCAACAAAATGCAGCCAAAAGCAAACAAGAAACAGCTGCTGATGCTCCTAACAAAACAAGAAGAAATCAACTGATGCTTCAGCAAGTGAGAAAAAGAACAACAAAAAGAAGGCTGACTCTGAAGAAACTTCAGAAAAATATTGCAAATGGTGTGATATGAAGAATCACAACACTGATGAATGCTATTTCAGCAGCTATTGTTCCATTTGCAATATGAACAATCACATGACTGATGATTGTTTCTTCAATAAACACTGTGCCATATGTGACAAAAATAACCATTCCACTCAGGAATGTTATTTTAATAAGAAGAACAAGAAAAAGAGCAAAAAGAAGTCACAAGTTTCATTATCCGAATCAGATTCTCAATCCTCGGTAAGTGACAGAGACAAAGATTCAGAAAGAACAACAAAGTCAAAGAAAAGATCATCTATTGCGGACAAGACTTTGACGAAGAAAACACCAACACAGGCTAAGACACCTCATAAAAAGGTGGATTTGTCTGATAAACATACTGAAGCAGTTGATGGTTTCTTTGACAACTTTGCAAAGGAACTCCTGTGTCTCAATCAAAGCTGAAAGATGAAGAAACTTTCAAAACTACAGGATCCTCTTCAAAGTTAAAATACCAACCAAAAAAGCTACGTTGAAGAAAGACTCGGATAAGCATGAAGACATCCAGACCCCTGAATCATCTTCAACAGAATCATCCTCACCACCATCAAATCAAAAAGAAACAACTAATACTGAAACTTCAAGATTAATTCATGAAGGAGTAACTATTGTTGACACATCTGGCAAACCCAAGACAATTAAGCCTTGGGTTGTCAATTCTAACTAATTTTTTTTTGGTGTGCAGGAACAATCATAGAGAGTTGACAACAAGTGGTATGTTGACAGTGGTTGTTCTAGACATATGACAGGCAACTGTGCACTTCTCCATGACTTCAAACATAAACATGCCTCTTATGTGGCATTTGGTGGTGATAAGAAGGGAGGTAAAATTGTTGGTGAGGGAATGGTAACTAATGGTGTTTTAACATTTGAAAAAGTAAATTACTGTGAAAATTTGCATTATAATTTACTTAGTGTTTCCCAAATTTGTGATCAAAATTACTTAACACTATTTGATAGCACTAACTGTTACATTCTTAAGGCAGGTTTTACATTTCCAACAGACTGGATCCTTCTTAAAGCATCAAGAAAAGGCAACACATATATCTTGGATATGAACAACACAACACTCACAAATCATGAGACATGCCTGCTGTCTAAATCTTTAGAAGATGAATCTCAACTGTGGCATAAAAGGCTTGTCCATTCCAACATGAAGAACATGAATAAATTGGTGAAAAATGACTTAGTCATTGGATTACCAAAGAAAGAATTTCATTATTCTAATCATTGTTCTTCATGTTATAAAGGAAAACAACACAGAGTGTCTCATAAATCCAAAACAATCAACACTAACACTACACCACTCAAATTGCTTCACATGGACCTCTTTGGTCCAACCAATGTGCTGAGCATGGAAAAAGGCAATATTGTTTGGTGATAGTAGATGATTTTACTAGATTCACATGGGTCGTTTTCTTAAAACATAAGAGTGAAACATCTGAAACAATAATGGACTTTGTGATCAAGATTGAGAATCAACTTGATTTAAAAGTTAAAATTTTTAGGAGTGATAATGGAACTGAATTTGTTAATGCTGATCTGGATTCTTTTTGTAGGAATAAAGGGATAGCAAGACAATTCAGTGCGCCAAGAACTCCACAACAAAATGGAGTTGCTGAAAGAAGAAATAGAACACTCATAGAAGCAGCCAGAACAATGCTTGCTGATTCTCAGTTGCCCATTACCTTCTGGGCAGAAGCTGTGAATATAGCTTGCAATGTTCAAAATAGAACATTAATTGTCAAAGAACATAATAAAACACCTTATGAACTCTTATTTAAAAGGAAACCTTTTATAGGATATCTTAGAGCTTTTGGGTGTCATGTGTCTGTTTTGAATACTAAAGAACAATTGGGAAAATTTTCTGAAAAGGTCTATGATGGTTTCTTTGTTGGATATTCATCCACTTCTAAATCATATAGGGTCTATATTCCAGAACATAACATAGTTGAAGAGACTCCCAATATTTCTTTTGATGAATCCATGTTTACTACAAATGTAAAAGGATCATCTTGGTTATTTGATATAGATGCATTAACTGACTCATTTAACACTGGTTATCTAATCAATGCAGATGCTGCAGATACATGCTATCCATTTGTGCCTCCAGTTTAAATGAAGTGCCTCTAACAGCAGATCCACCAAGGGCACAAGTTTCACCTGGACCACAACAAGAATCATGTCAGTTGCATGAATATACATCCGAAGAAGCAAATTCTTCATCCCCAGCTCATGTAAATACATCCGCAGATGC
This sequence comes from Flaveria linearis, assembly GCA_024085815.1. Classification (NCBI taxonomy): domain Eukaryota; kingdom Viridiplantae; phylum Streptophyta; class Magnoliopsida; order Asterales; family Asteraceae; genus Flaveria; species Flaveria linearis. The sequence goes on from CM044011.1 coordinate 38,604,674, forward strand.
TCCATCATCCGTAGATGTAAATACTGCTTCAACCACTGATCCTAGGGATGGAGAGGATGTGATGAATCAACAAAACTTGCCAGCTGACCAACATTATTCATCCGTGGATGGTGCTGTAACTCCTACGGAAGTACAAAATACCGTTGATGTTGAAGTTACTCCTGCGGAAGAACAAAATTCTGCTTCCGTAGAACTTCCTGCGGAAGAAGACAACACAGCAGCAACTAACACACAAGCTGATCCAAATGCCCATGAGCCTCTTGATTACTTCATCGACTCAACTTCTCAGCTGACTCCATCTGCTTCAATGGGTTTCTCAAATTTAGAATCCACAGTTCCAGTTGATGCTGTCTCAACAAGCAGAATTCACAAGTCTCATCCAACAGATAATATCATTGGAGACCTAAATACACGAACTACAAGGAGCAAAGGAGGCGTGGCAAACATTTGTTTGTTCACCTGCTTTTTGTCCCAAACAGTTCCTGCAAACATTACAGCTGCTCTAAAGGACAACAGTTGGATTGAGGCTATGCAAGAAGAACTCCAACAATTCAGAAAACAGAAAGTGTGGACTCTTGTAGACTTGCCTAAAGGTCAACATCCAATTGGAACAAGGTGGCTATTCAAAAACAAGCTGGATGACAGAGGTATCATCATGAGAAACAAGGCTAGGCTTATTGCTCAAGGATATACTCAGGAAGAGGGGATAGACTATGATGAAGTCTTTGCACCAGTTGCCAGGATTAGAGCTATAAGGGTTTTCCTAGCTTATGCCTCCTTCAAGAAGTTCACAGTCTATCAAATGGATGTGAAGTGTGCTTTCCTTTATGGGAAAATTGATGAAGAAGTCTATGTGGCTCAACCCCTGGATTTGAAGACCCTGATTATCCACATAGAGTATACAAGCTTGACAAAGCTTTGTATGGTCTTCATCAAGCACCCAGAAAGTGGTATGACACACTGCTTCTTTCCTGCTGAAGAATGGCTACAAGAGAGGCACCATTGATCAGACACTCTTCCTCAAACATGAACATCAAGATATTTTGGTGGTTCAAATATATGTTGATGACATAATATTTGGCTCAACCAACACCAAGCTATGTCAAAGCTTTGAAGACTTAATGAAATCTGAATTTCAGATGAGCTCGATGGGAGAATTGACATTCTTCCTTGGCTTACAAGTTCATAAGAAAAACAGATGGCATTTTCATCAATCAAGAAAAGTACATTCATCAAATTTTGAAGAAGTACAATCTTGCTGATTCCACTTCTTGCAAGACACCAGCCTCAACAATAGACAAGATTGTGCCTGACCCTGCTGGAAAATCAGTAGATCAAAGATTGTATAGATCAATGATCGGTACTTTAATATACTTAACTGCCAGTAGACATGACATCATGTTTGCTGTTTGTGTTTGTTCCAGGTATCAATCAGACCCAAAGGAGTCCCATCTGAATGCTGTGAAGAGGATTTTCAGATATCTGAAAGGCAAACCTGCATTAGGACTTTGGTATCCCAAAGATGGAGATTTCAGCCTCTACTCCTATTCAGATTGTGACTATGGAGGGTGCAACAACAACAGAAAATCCACAACTGGTGGATGTCAGTTTCTAGGACCAAGACTTGTTTCGTGGCAGTGCAAGAAGCAAACAATGTATCTGTATCCACAGCTGAAGCAGAGTACATAGCTGCTTTAGCAGGTTGCTCTCAAGTACTTTGGTTGCAGAACCAATTACTTGATTATGGTTACAATTTCCTTTATACACCAATTCATATTGATAATTCAGCTGCTATGTTTATAACTGCTAACCCAGTTCAACATAGTAAAACAAAACACATTGAAATCAGATACCATTTTCTGAGAGACTGCTCTAAAAGGGTCTAATTAAGTTAGTCAAAGTGGACACAACCAATCAGCTTGCTGATTTGTTCACTAAAGCATTGATTCTGTTAGATTTAATTTTCTGATAGAATCTTGGGGATGATTAACTTAGAATAAATCAACAAAAGTATATGACTGACTTTGTGGAGAGTATAGTTAAGGATAATTAAGTGTCTGATAGAACATCTGTACATGCATTATAATTGGGAAATGATAGTAGACTATACTTGGTTATTTAACAAAAACTCAATCTGACTTAAATCATACTTATATGTGAGTAGGTTCATCTTGAGTGGAAACACAGCTAAGAGCATGTCAAACTAAAAGCTTCAGGTAATGTCTGTAGGGATTCCATTTGAGAATCAGGAAGGTATGTTCTCTCCTGATGTGATCAAATCACTTCCACAAGCACACTATGTAAAATACTTTATAATCTTCTATCTTTGCAATGTTATATTCCCTCTGTTTTGTGTAAACAAAGACCTGGGGATATGATCCAAGAGTATGATCTTCATTCTCCCTTTGTTTTGTGTAAACAAAGACCTGGGTTAAGTTCACCTCTGTTTTACGAAAGTAAAGACCTGGTGACTATGCAGATCATATCTCAGCTCTAATAAGAATCACTTATGCTTCATTGTACATCACTTCAACTAGCTTCAACATCAAAGCATTCATGAGATTGTAATATGTCTCAAGATAGAACTTATAACTTAATGTACATAGTCCTTAAGTGTGAAAAGTAGTGATTTGCCTCACCTACGGAAGACATACTCTAACAAAAATTGAATGTGGGACTCATGATTGTTACTGATTAACAAACTTCACAACATGATAAATAGCATGCCTAGTTGATACTTTACTCATGTTTGAATTTCAGTGAATCTATATACTTACAATCAAGTGTGTTGTGAATCAACTAATCAACATCAGCAGACGCCAAGTCATAGTATGATCCCTCTATATATATGCATGTATGTAATTGTTTACGTCAGATGTTTAAATTGTCCTCTTAACTGATTTTCTCTCACTTAGACTGTCATATGCCTGTCATGCCTATTTACAACTTAAATTTATGATAAATGCAAAAGTCTAACATTAATCACAAATTTAGGGGGAGTAGTTCATGCATGAAAAACAATAAAAAGCTGATAATTGATTTACTTTACTTTGAAGGAATTGGAACTTGAGCACTAACTTGAATGCAGGATACAGGGACACTTGCTTTCGTGTACTTAATTGCCATGCAAATAAAGTCAACAATGTCCAACATCAACATTTGATTCTACTCAGTAGATATCATACATTTAAAGTTTTTAAAACTTTAAGTTCCGCAGAAGTTTCAGTAATACTTCTCATCCGTAGAAGTAAAAGTGAAATTTCTGCATCCGCAGAAGTCTCAGTAATACCTCATCCGTAGAAGTATTATGTGATTTCTGATTCAACAGAAAAACAAATGCAGTTTGAACTTATACATCCGCAGATGTTAATACATCCGTAGATGTTAAGGTTCCGCAGATGTTCTGCGGAAGAAGTAATGCATTCTAAATAAACTTGGTATGCGGAAAGGAATAAATGGGAGTGGGCCCAACATAATTAATAAAAGAATTAATGTGTTCGCCTATAAATAAGGTTTCTGACTCTTAGAATTCTTTTTTACAGAGCACTTTTTCACTTTTAACCTAGAAAATCGCCCACTTTCCCTCTCTTTCAAACTTTCAAAAAAATCCGTTCCAAGAAAACTTTATCAACATTATCTAGTAATCGATTACTGTTACTGCGAAGGTAAATCATGTCCTAAACATCAGTACGGAACTGGTTAATCGGTTATTGCCATTAAAACGATTCAACTGCATGTATGCTAACTCGATTTTCTTTACAGATGGCAAACAGATTCGCAAAAGAACACAACGTGTGCGCGTTCTTAAATGCTGATGATCCTAAAGCTGAAGGATGTTGAGATATCATAAGATATCTTCGGCGGTCCAGGCTCTTCTACGCCTTAACGGCAGAGCCTGTGATCCATCAGGCGCACATAATCGACTTCTGGAACTCAGCACGAGTTGAACAACAAGGTGATGAGGAAGTGATTGCTACTGAGATTCTAAATGAGCGTCTTCGAATCACTGAAAGCACCATACGAAGATGTCTGGAATTGGGTGATAGAGAGATAGGGCAGCCCGATGTATTCGAGAATGAATACATTGAGAAGGTATTCAACCTGATGGGGTACGATGGAGATTACGAGAAAGGGGAGATCAAAAAGGGTAGGCTGTGCAAACCGTACATATTCTTATGCCATATCTACCTAAAGTGCATGTCAAACAGGAAGTCGGGGCTCGATAGATTTTCTCGACACATATCATCTGGAATCATTGGGATCTTCGAGGGTAGAATCTATAACTACTCCAAGTATATCTTCAATTGTTTAAGTGAACAAGTAAAACTTCAGAGGAATGATAAGATGTACATGTTCCAAGATTTATACAGCTTGTGATCAACTCAGAACTTCCATGGTTGGACAGAGTTGGCGAAGTGTTTGTGCAAGCACACTTTGGCGAAGTGTTTGTGCAAGCACACTTGGGCAAATCAGTGCTGAACAAACTCAGTAGGAAGTACCAGGGTGAGGACATGCCAATGTTCGCCCATGTAGTGGATGCCCAAGCAGACCTGCCACAAGAGTTGGTTTGGACAGATGAAGCAGAGTCATCTGCTGATTCTGCACAAGCATCTCACTCACCACTCCAAACACCACCATACCAACACCACTCACCAATCCAAACTCCACCACTCCAACATCAATCACCTAGCCAAACACCCCCTCAACAATCACAATCACCAGCAAGCATCAACACCCAACCGATATCCCCAATTCATCACCATCAATCACCTCTGCTGATATCCTCATCTTCCACCAAAAACACTCAGCCAATATCTACAGTCCAACAACAATCACCATCACCTTCTCATTCATCATCACATCACACTCAACCTTTCTCTTCACTACAAATTCAATCCCCTGTACAACCACCACCAGAATCACCAAAACATCCATCACCGGAAAGTGCTCGCACTGAACCTTTTGAGATAACTGAGTCTGTACACTCTGTACACTCAGGAGACACTAGATATTATCTCAAGCTAGCACTGTTCCCTTCTCACCCACACACACAGAAGAACAAGTGTCATCAGCACATACTGAGCCCATATCTTCATTGAAAGATGAACAAACTGCTGATGAGCACGGGGAAGTACAAGGATTTGCTCAGGATGTCATTGCATACCATGAAGATGACTTGAGTGACAGTGACATTCCTGTCAGCAAAAGCTTTTTGGTTGCTGAGTACAACAAGTTAGTACTCAAATCAAATAAGCGAAAACAAAGAATTCAAGAGCTGAAAGGTATAATTCAAGAAAAGATGAAGAGCTAATGAAGAAAGATGCAAGGCTAAACAGGCTGAGAGAAGATGCACTAAGCAACAATGAAGTTATTGATGCATTGTTGCAAAGAGAACAAGAGTTGGAGGCATCTTTAAAAATTGAGCAAAATGATAAAGCTGAGCAAATCAAACAGAAAGATGAAGAGATAGAGAAGCTGAAAAAAAAATCTCAGCTCTAAAAACAAAAGAGGCCCCAAGTGTTGATCAATCAAAACAGTCAGCTGAAGCTTCTAAGCAACTGATTTTGTACTCCCGGAAAAGAAAATACTTGGGAGCAATCAAAAGGAAATCTGAAGATGAAACCTCCCCAAAAAGACAAAAACTTTCATCCCCTGCACCTACACCTTCAGTAGATGTGTCTACTGTGAAGGTATCATCCGGGGATGATGATGAAAGTGAGAAAGAATGGGAGGAGCTGACAAGGATGGAGTCCCCCACTGGTGAAAAGAGAGGAAAGGCCGATGATCTTCTAACAACAGCAGACATCATGGAAGAGAGGCCTGATTCTAGCATGTTCATGACCTCATCAACCATGGTTTTCCATATGACATGGTTGAGAGGATGAATACATCTGAGATGAAGAATGCACTGAAAGAGTTTGAGTTTGCAAGGTTCATAATCCCAAACTGTGATTATGAAGCCTTTACAATCTTTCAGTCATTAGAGAAAATTAAAAAGGATCTGGGCCACTGTGACACAGCCAAACTGACCAAGTACAACATGACTTGCTGGTTACAGGGCCATAACTACAAACCGCATGAGCTTAAAGGCAGAACTACTGGAGAATTATGGAGGATGATGGAGCATGTAATGAAGGTGGAATTGGAAACAGGTGTCAAATTCAGAACCACAGCTCCTCATCCAACTGATGACAAACAAAGCAAACTATCAGCTGATCTAATAACTGTGGAACCCAAGGATCAGCATAAAGCAAAGGATAAGCTCATCAGGGAACCAAGGGAAGTCATCCCAGGCAAAGTATGGCCCCTTGGTACCACTGTTAGAGAAATCACTGATCAGAAGTCCACTCTGATTCAGTTGTTTGATCATCTCACAACTCCCTACTCAGCTGAAGAAAACAAGATCATGGCATGAAATATGATCAAGAGTGGGATTGTGCAGTGATCAAAAGGATATCAGGAAGAGTTGAATACTTCCATGATGTGTTTTCAGTTCTCTGCCTTCCTGAGAATGATCTAAAGGACCTGCAAAGCCTTACCATGACAAATTATCCAATACATCCAAGGGGCAGGGACTTCTCAAGCAGAGTGGGTCAACTGAAAACAAAGTTCAAAGATGATGTGATGATAGGAGCTAAGAGAGATGATGATGGGCATAGAAGAAGAATTCAAGGGCTGAAAAGATACAAGTCCAATGCCTCCGAATCAGTAGATGATGAATTTCTAAAGAGGGTTGGCTATAACAACAGAACCTCAGCAGCCATCAAGCACATTGAAGGGACTCAATACACACTCCCTATCACTGAATGGGGATATGTAGAGAGGACAAAAGAACTGGTGCTGCTGAGGAATGCAGAGAACAAACGAGCTGAAAAGATCAGGATCTTTGATCTTGCGGAAATCAAGTTGCTTCATCCGAGCTACACTTCCTACCTTCATGACAAATTCTTTCCGAAGTTGAGTGATGAAGCAGCTCAAATGATTTGTTCCTGTATGTTCACATGATACAAGTGATTGACAAACTTCATGCAAAGGCCTACAAACGACGCAGACACAATGCAGGCTTGCTGAAGGGAACAGAGTATGATGAAGTCACAGAACTTCGCCTCTCCGAACAAGATGAACTTGAAGTAGTGAAGAATGACAGAGTCTTGGAGACTCTCACTACAGAGGAGGATGTTCTGGGACTTGGCTTCGAGACTCTGAAGAAGATCAGCAAAATGGAGATCAAATACAAGTATGATGATCAAAAGGCAGCTGTATCTTACTTCTACAACAAAATCATATCAAGAGTCAAGGAGCTTGCTGTTTTGAAGGACTGATTACAAGGAGCTAAGCCTAAGGGGAGTATTGTTAGATCTAGATTGTATAGGGCTAGATCAGTTTTGTATAGGCTTAGTACTTGAATCAAGTCTTGTAATTAATATTTGTAACAATCAATATATATATATATATATGTGCATTGGATCTATAGGTTAACCCCATATATATGTGTGTTGCTTTGTGACTTGACAGGGAAAAACAATATACTTGGACGGATTCCTGAAATTGACCAAGTGTAAGAAACATCTACGGATGAACATTATTGTTAATCCGTAGATATGTTTCTTACAAGACCAAATGACCATGAATGTTCCTGCGGATGATCAAGTACCATGAAGTGAAGACTCCTACGGAAGAAGGATTTCCTACGGAAGAACAACTCTTCTACGGAAGACCAATTCATCTACGGAAGAACAAAAGTTCTGCGGACGACAAGACTCCTGCGGAAGAACGTTATACTTGTGCGATTGCTAATACCAAGAAGTCAAACAAGTCAACACAATCAATAACAAATCCCGAGAGATCCGGTGTTTCCTTAACCGACTCAAACCGTGCATAAATATGAGTCCTAGGTTTCACATCTCGGAGAACACAATCAATCAATATTACGGCTGTCAAGAGTACATCATTGTGCAACCCTAGCTGCCGTCACATCAACATCAACATTATTCGATTCACTGAATTCGTTGTTCATAGTTATTTGTTATTATTCTTTTGTAATCATTACTTTATAGTTAATGAAATACATTTGAATAATTATTGATTTCGCATTTATTGTGTTTCTGTGGTTGTGTTCATCATTAATAATTAAAACAATTAAACGTCAATTAGTGATAATTCCGCGATCATTAAATTGATTTATTTTAATACTGATAATTCCTGAATTGAGATCCTTGGATTCACAATATATATATATATATATATATATATATATATATGTATGTATATGTATATATATACGATGTACATATATATACGTATATATATATGTATAATCTAATATACATAGATATATAATATATTACATATATATATGTATACATATATATACATGTATGTACATATATATATGTTATATATATATGTATACATATATATACATATATTATATAATACATATATATACATACATATATATATATATATTACATGTATGTACATATAATATGTATATATATATGTTATACATATACATTATATATATATATACATATATATACATACATATATATATATATATGTAATATATATATAAATACATAATATATATATACAAATATATATGTACATACATGTATATATATGTATACAATATATATGTATATATATTATGTATGATATATATATATATTATATATTATACATATATATATACATACGTATATATATACATACGTATGTATATATATATATATATATATAATATATATATATATATATATATTATCTGTGTGTGTGTATGTGTGTGTATTTATATATGTATGGTTGGGTTCAAACGAAAACCAAGAGAAATTATGAAAACCACGATAACCAAATATGCATATTTGATGTATAAGATCAATATATCATTTTATTGACTTTTATACATATGGTTCCATAAAAGTACAATATTCTATTTTTTGTTCACACACACACGCACACACACATACATACACATACATACATACATACATACATACATACATACTACATACATACATACATACATACATACATACATACATACATACATACATACATACATACATACATACATACATACATACATACATACATACGTACATACATACATACATACCTACATACATACATACATACATACCTACATACGTACGTACGTACATACATACATACATACATACATACATACATACATACATACATACATACATACATACATATATATATATATATATGTATATGTAAATAATATATATAATTAAATTCAAAAAAGTTCAAGCATGTACATATTTTGACCAAAGTTTGATTGATTTTGCCTAATATCCGGACAATTTTTAATTGATTTGAAAAAATATGATCAATTTTGAGTAATTTCTGACTAGGTTCGATTTTTTCTGACTAAGCCGGTTACCGATTAATCCTCCAAATATGAAATCACAAAAGTTGGTGGCCAATTTCTGATTAATCCCTGATTAATCGCCGGACGAGGACCAATATTAGAATATTGGATGCTAGGTTAAGAATAAGAAGGTTGTTTGTTGAATTTAGGCATGCCATTGTTTATAGAGTGTCGGGAACAACATGTACAAGTTGTGTGTTCAATTGAAGAGCTTCTACCTAATACCCAGGAGCAACGTGAGCTTAAAAAAGGTGTTACTTACATTATTAATATTTAAATCATATGTTATGACTTACCATTGTTGGACTATTTGAAGATTATACTTACCAAAACTTGTTGGACTATTTGAAGATTATACTTACCAAAACCTAAGTGCCATATCTCATGATGATTACCAAACCGACACGGTGAAACTATGCTGAAAATATGATCAAAACAAAGAAATTGACCAAAGTCATACTTGGTCAACCGTGGTCAAAGTCAACAGTCAACATCAGCGGTCGTCCCGAATGACGTCTGCACCCGGTAGTCATGCATCAGCAACAGAGAATTTATCATACTTAGAAGAATATTTGTATAATCATTAGGGGTTAAATGTAATTTTTGTTCATTTATGTAAAGAGTATAAATTGACTATGTGTAGTCATTTATAGGGGTAATCGAAGAAAAAGGGGAATTAAGCACAAAATAGAGAGAGAGTTAGTCTAGAGAAAAAAAAAACAATTAGGTTGAATGTGTGTAAGAGAGAAGTTTTTTACAAACTCCCTTTGTAATCTCCTAGCATCAATCATCCATATGAATGAATGAAATTTATGAATATGTGTTCTTGAATTGTTCATCATTCGTTCATCATCATACACTAAATCTTGTATAGATCTTTATTTGAAATCATCAACGGGTCTGTGAGATTCTGCATCATAGATTTGATAAAAGACCATAATACGACTGTAATATTCGATCCATCAGAATCGAATTTCCATAGTTGGTATCAGAGCCTTGGCTCCTTGTTCTTCAAAATTTTCTCAAAAATTTGAACCACAAGTTTGATATGCAAATTGTTGTTGTTTTTGATGAAGTCATGCTACCACTAGCTTAGATTTGTTATTTCATGAAGAATCTATAAGTTTTCACATCAATGAAGTTCATTTGAGCCATTAATTTGAAGATTTAAGCAAACTTGTTCTTCAAGTATTTAAATACTCATGAACATGAAATTTTGATATTGTTGTTGTTTGATTGAATTTAAGCTTCTAGTAGCTTTATTTTGTGATAACTAACACATCTACAAAGTTTCATAACAATTGAACAAACACAACTCTTGAATTTGAAGATTTTGATAAATTTTGTGTTCTTGAGAAAAGTTCACTGTTCTTGAAGAAAAATCATCAAAATCATGAATCTGATATTGTTTAGCTGAATTGATAGTGGTTATAGCTTAGAAACATCAAACCTAAGGTTCTTTTATCATTTCAACATCCAAATCATCCATTTTTGAACATTGATTCTCATATCTAGGTTTTTGTTTTTCATTGTGTTCTTCATGTGCTCATCATCTGAATCAAAGTTTAGGTGATGATGATATGAATTTATTGTTGTTTTGGCTTAGAATCACTTGTCTATATGTGACATCCGGTAATTTTCCGTTACCAAACTTCGTTAGTTCCGTTAGGTTTTGCATACACGTGTCGTAAGCACACACTAGTTGTCGTTGAACGTTGTGACCTAATAACAATTATCTATGATAAACATATAATAATCTAATTAATACTTTTGATTATTAATTTGTGGTTATGTGATTCATGAATTTTAAATATTACTGATGAATTTTACTTAATAACGTGACTACGTGTGATATATATTTCATGAGTTTTGTAATTAGTTGAAAAATGTTTATGATTATTATTGTTGATTAATAATGCTTGTATATTGTAGTTAAAATGTTAAAAAGTGCCAAAAAAGATTAACATTTACAAAAGGTGATTAAAGTAGGGTTTAAATGGAAAATTCTAACTAAGTAGAACAAAACCAAACCCTAGACCCAAACCCCCTTTACGGCCGTAAACCATGACCAAACCCCCATTCCTTGTAATTTTAGTCAAGAACAAGCACAAACAAGTCTATTTTGATTGGGATTCAAGTGTTACAAGTGTTTACATACGCTAATTATCATTTAAACCCACCTAAAAGTAAGCATTTATCAGTTTTTATGGTTTTTGATTCATGATGAACGTAATTCAAAAATTGTCAGAAAGTTGAATTGATTATTGTTTGATGATGATATGATGTTAGTTATGTTATATGAATGTTAATCTATATGGGTTATGCAAGAAATTAATGGATTTTATATGTTGTTCATACCTTGCCATAAGTAGAAACTTTTAGAGATGAGATTTGTGACTTATGATAAATTGATGATGTTGGTCATGTCTAGATGATTGTTATGATGTTGGGTTATGATGTTTATGGAAGAGTTCCGTGGTTTGATCATATAGTTCATATATTGCCCAAATTAGAACTCTTGATTATGAGAATTCATGTATTGATGATTTATGGATGTTAAATGGGTGTTATGATTGCTATGAACTAGATTTGGAATGTTATTAATGAATTTGGGATTGAAATTTGAAAACATAGATTTTGGGTGTTACTTTCCTGAAAAGGAAACTTATTTATGTAGATCATTGGATATTGTGAATGGGCATGTTTACGATATTAGGAGCATGCTAGGAGGTTCATGAATGAGCCTAATATGTTAGATTTTTAATTGGGTCATATGGGTTGTAAATGAAAATGGGAAAATTTAGGTTTTCTTGGAAAATGTGCAAGTGTACAAGTTAGGTGTCAAGGTGAATTGTGTTTCTTGATTATTATAATGTTGATATCTTGGTTGTATGCATTATGATTAAACCCAATATATAATGGTAGTTAGGATTTAGTGGTATTCACGTTGGGTATGATGATTGTTTGAGATTTTTATGTGTTGTTTGATAAACTATAGTGTATGATGAGCTTCATAGCACTTAGGGTTTGTAATGTGGCATATGTGAACAACTTGTGTGATAGTCATGTGTAATGAGTTGTTATACTTGATCAAACAAGAATTCAATTAACTTGCCACTAACGGGTCAAACAGGTCAACTAGGTCAAATGAGTCTTATTTTTTAAAACCTGGGTCAACGTGTTTATTGAGCACCTAGGGTTGTTAAGCTTGTGTGTATACGTGCGTATGTACTTGCGTTTTCTAGGTAACCTTTGAAGGGTTGTCTTTCCACTCACCGTTAGCTCTTGGTATCATTCGTTTGCACATCAGGTGAATTCAATGCCCCACTTTTACTTCTTTTCTTTTTAGGGTAGGAAGCATACTGTGTTTTAAAACGTTTTACTAATATAACATGTGTTTAGTAAGACATAATGTGTTGTACCATAGAAAGCCCTTACACTTTCAGATCGTTAATCAAGAATCTTGTGGAAATCTTGGGTAGTACTAATGGGTCTAACAAGCCCCACCCATATGACCAGAAGTCAAGCGGGTGCAATATTGTCCTAAAAGACTAATAACCTCACGACCTGGTATGTTGTGGCGGGAGGCAAAACAGACAACATAGTCAGCTTCGATCGCAAAATCACCATTGTTCTTTACTAATGAAATTAGACTAGCTATTTATTTCAATGCACTTGTTTATATTTTACGAAAGCTATTGTTTATGCTAATTACATACACTTGTACTCACCAACCGTCGTGTTGTCACTTTTGGTATTCTTTTCTTAGGTTGTTACTAGCAGCTGCCGTAGGAGCATGCATGAGTCCTGCATACTTTGAATAAACATTTATCTCTTTTTGACTTACCATATACTTATATACTTTGGTTTGGGTGCGTGTTTTGTGCAGTTTACTTTCAGTACTTTATGTGTGAAATATTTACAAAACACTTTCGCAAATGTTTACTGATTCAAACTCTGATTTGTTTTAAATGTTGCATATAGCATCGTTCTGAGTAACTAAAGACTGGGATCCTGGTTTGCACACACGCCTCGTAGTAAAACCTACACATGGATAGTGTGTTACAGATTGGTACTCGAGCCATTGGTTGTAGGGAACTAGGTTGCATACACACTAGTCTATAACCAAACAGTTTGTTAGTTACTCATTACTTGTTCCTTACTTTATACTCATTGGCATACACCTCACATACACTACAGCATGGCATCTTCTTAACGAGCTTTAGGTGAGAGGCTCTGCACGTTCTGATTCCCCCCCTCATCCACATGTACCTGACAAAAGACTTGACTGGCCTCGACTTCCTTATCCTTCCTAGGAGATAGACTGAGATCAACCATTTGCATTACTTAACGTAATGCTCCGCGGGATTGGACTTACTATCCTACCTATGTTAACCGTATGCTTTATAGGGAGCGTGTTCCTGAACTCCCGTCTACTAGACCAAGGAGGTCTACTTCTGAGTTACCTACACTTACTCTCCCTTCGATACCACATTCTAGAGAGTAGGTGATTATGGCTTTGGTTGCTAATCTAGACACAGAGAAATGACACACTAATGAGCTGAATGAGGCGGTCGGCGCTCTACGACCTAAGCGACATGAGACTAAGACGATGGTGGCAGAATTGAAGGAGTTACAATCGAAGTACTATAACTATCAGCGCTCCTTAGCCGATAGTGTGGCTCAGGAGATCCACCGTTCGGATGCTAGATATGACACTATCCACGACTATGGAATAAGACTTGGTGACCTGGAAGCCCAGTTCACCGCGATGCATATTACCACAGAACCCGAGGAAGAACCTGAAGAGGAACCTGAGGAAGAGCCAGAGGAAGCCCTGTAAGAAGAAGAACCTGTAAAGATGGAGGGAGAAAGTGATGGATCTGATGTATTAGATTGATCTTCACATTCATCTGACTTGGACTACATTGTGTTTCTTCTAAACCTTATGTCTGGGGATGGTGAACCCCATGCATAAGAGGATCAAGCTATATCTACGTGGTCTGGTACCTGATATTCAAAGCATGGTTACCGCCTCTAACCTCACTAACATTTAGCAGGCTAAACAGTTAGCTCACAAATTGACCGATCAAGCCATGGAGCGGTGTAAATTGGCTAAACGCGATGTGATGGCAAGCGTGCCTGACTGTTAGGACCGTGTACGTACGGAGTACTAACTGATTCTTCATTATACCGGATCAAATAGTGCGGAATCCTATTTGATTGGCGATCCAATCAGGGAGAACGAAATCAAGATCAATCCTAACGATTAGAAAACGTTAAGAATGGAATAGGAATGATCTGGGACGTTCTATGAACTTGGAATGGACGATCTGGATGTGGACGTTCTGGGTCGACTAGGGTTTCAAGTATTCGAAGTGTTTACTTTTTCCACGAATTAAGTGGTATTTATAGGTTACAGCTATCAGTCGTACGACTGATCCAGGCGACTGGCTCAGTCATGCGACTGAGTCATACGATTGGTTCATTCGGACGACTGAGTCAGTCTTATGACTCAATCGTACGATTGACTCAATCTCCTGGTTCAATCGTGTGACTGGCCCATTCGCATGGTCCAGTCGTGCGACTGAATCAGATAACTTAGTTAAATACATTCTTGAACCTTTAATGGTTTAGAACTATGTCTAACAACTGTAAACCTATATAACATTGTCATATATGTGTGTAACACTAAACAATATAGATAGATATAACATTAAACAACCAATACACATATATAGAAGAGTTTCTTATTCAATTGATCAAACATTACATAAGTGTTACAAGAAAAGAAAGTCTATTACATTTAAGCTCACTAGACTAGAACTGGGGACATGTGTACCAACAAAATCCCCTTGGACCTAGTTCTATCTAGACTTTGACTTCTTTCTTGAACTCTTCAAATCTCTTTATTCTCTCCTCTTTAGAAACCCCGACATGGATATTCAGTGCGAAGCATAGACGTATGATATGCGAAACTTTAGTGCTTGCACTATATCCTGCGTGTCAAAAAACAGTGGCCACTTGTACAGCGTATAAACATCGGACGCTGACAAGTTTATTAGCCACATAGGGTCAAACACCCTTATTGTGTCCATCGACCCGTCCTTCTCCAAAACAATGACTGCCTCTCCTGAGCGCCAGTCATAGTACCACCACTTAAAGTGTGGGGTAAAGTCCTGTGGCATCTCCCTCAGTGGAATTCGGGACATTGTGCGCGGAGGTCGCCACTTCAGGACTATCTTCGGTTGACCAGTAATGGGACTCACTTCAGACCTTCTGATGTAACGTGTGGCCTGCTGTGGTCTGAAGTTGACCCATCTAGTCCTGTACTCCCTTTTCAGGGCAACCTCAAACCAGCCTGACATTTTCTTCGGATCAGCGTATAATAGCTTCAGGCGCGCCAGCTGGTTGAGCTCAAAACCAGGGAGAGTCTTCAGATCGTGAGGGAATCTGAAGTACTCTATTCCCCCTCTCTCTTCACAGCATAAACCCTAAGATCCTCAAAGTGAGCCCATGCTATAATCTTCCCTGACACCTTCATGTTTTTCTTGACTTTGTAGAGTTTGGTGTAGGTACTCTGTGTCGCTGTAGCACGTTGGGCTCGGACCTCGGCGAAGCAAGCCGCCCATTCAGCCTTTCGAATATCGACTTCGGCGTCCGAGGCTTGGGCTTGACTTGTTGAGGCTTCTGCTCCTTTCTCCTTATCGCTGAGTTTATCCAGAATGTCACTGTCAAGGTTGTTTACCAAATCTGGAAACACGTTTCCCTCTTGATCAGTGTATTCTGGATAGTGCTGATCTGTGATGTCTTCAATTTCGATTTCTTCAACATCGTTGAGCTCGTCATCATCAGCATCATCAAAAATTGGAGCATCCTTAACAATTTCGTCTGGATTCAGACGAAATATTTCAGCAAGCTGCTCATCAGTAAGGTCGTGAATAATTTCTCCTTCTTCAGGAGTATAACTCACTGACCTTCTGACGATCCCCTGCAGATCAAGAATCATTGTGAGTTGAGACTTGACCTGTTGGAGGGGAGCAACATCATGCTCATCTTGCTGAAATCCCTTATTTGTTTAATATCAACATGTAGAGTAGCAAACATAGTATAAACTCAAGTTAATTAAACATTAATCATTAAATATTTACAAGAGTTTCATATACGTCAAAAGATGAATCAAGTACAAAAGCTTTAGAAATAAAACATCTAATCAGTACTTTTGTCTTGGATCATTGCTGGATCTCCGGTAGAAGGGGAGGTAGGTGGGGCAGCAGTTGATGCTCCCTGGTCTTGTCTTTTCTTGCTTCGTTGCTCATGACCAGAGGCAGAGGTAGATGCATCTCCGTCCCCTTCATCATCATCATCATCATCATCTTCTTTATCTTCATCATCACCTTCCTCGTTATCAGCATCACTATCATCATCCTCATCATCATCATCTTCACCTTCTCCTATCTTGAGAGGCTCAGTCGGATTTGCTTTCAGCTTTAGCAAGATGGACTTGTTTTCAGCCTGTAACTTCTCCAACTTCCTGTCAGTCTCAATCTCGTGCTCTAATAGACCAGTGATCTGATCAGTCTGTGAAGCGATCAGCTGAGCTTGAGATGAAGTCAACTCCCTTAACTGATGAATCTCAGCTGTCAGGGAGGAACACTGCTCTGTTAACTGCTGAATCTGAGCAGTCTTGGCCTTGTCAGAAGCTAGCAGCTGGAGCACCATGCTGTTCAGTGCTGCAAGCTGCTCTATCACTGAGACAGGTGGAATGAATGAGCTAGAGGGTGCAGATGAGGGTTTGGTTTGGTGAGTGGTGGTTGTTGTGGTAGCTGTGGTGTAGATGGGAGGTGGTGGGAAGGCTGTAGTGGGGGGTACAGTGGTGGTGGAAGTAGATATGCGAGTATGAGGTGGAGGTTTAGTAGTGGTGGTGGTTGATGTGGTGGCTGTGGTGGTGGATGGTGTGGCTGTGGAAGTGGTTGTAACGAAGGTGAGACGTCTTTTCTTCTTCTTCTGACCATGGGGTTGAGCCATCCTTTTCTTCCTCATTCCCGTTGAAGTGGATGCTCCCCCAACAACCCTGCTAGCTGACTCCGGTGCATAACTCGGATCAGTGGCTATCTCTCCTGAGTCTCGTGGGGATTCACCGACCGCCCTTAGCCCATGTTCTGTGGGAACAACCTTGCTTCCCACAGTACGTGTCAAGGGCTCCTCTTCTGACTCCTCTTCCTCCTCACCAAGAACAAAATCCTGATGGAAACCAGCAGACTTAGTTCCATCGTGGGTGGGTGGTGGAGATGGTATATCAGTGGTAGTGGCCCTAGATGGAATGGGGCCTGTATCTCCACCATCACCACTGTCATCATCATCAGAATCATCTGATGGAATAGCTATCACCTCAGTGTCAGATCCACTGTCATCATGACGCCATTTGCGTCTCCCTGGGGCAACATAATCAGCCGGGGCCAGATGCCCAATCAACCTCTTCATCACCGGCTTCACCTGCTTGCCTCTGTAAACCTTCATCCTCCCAAGAGTGGTGTCATCCATAATCTCCAACGCCACTGTATCACTCTTTTCCTTGGGCAGATCAGGCAACTTTTCATCAAAATCAGCTGTAGGAACCGGGGGTACATACAAAACCCTTCCTTCCCCTTTGCCTCTAAGTTCTCTATCAGATACGTGAAAATCATGTTGGAGAAGCTGAAGGGGTGGTTAAGGACCAATGCAACATATGCATTCTGGATTTGATCCGATAGATCATCAAACCCACCCCTCCTGGATGCTATGCACTTCAGTATGACGTGTGCTAGGTACTTGTACTGGGGGCTCAGGTTGCTCTTGTTCAGCACCCCCGAGTTGATGTCCCCGCAGTACCCGATCCTCATAAAGCACCCACGAACCGTCAGAGGATATAGCTTAACTGGATGATCCTCATCATCTCCAAATTCCAATACTCTCCTGATATCTGCCGCTGTGATCTCTATCGCCCTACCAAAGATAGTACTTCGGATACGGTAGGGTTCCACAGATCGATCTACCGAAGCTCCCTCCCAGAATGATTGGTGAAGGGACTGGTAGGGAGTACAGGGTGTAGATATAGCTCTATAGATCCGTGACCTCCTCAAAAAGTCGATAATCCCTTCAAACTCACCACCGTTCCTCGAGGTGGAATCCAAGTGAGCACAAATGTTGTGCTTTGGATTTATGGTCCATCTATTAGCCATATTCCTGTAATCAATAGCAAACACACGTTAGAAACATGTAAAATAGAGTTTGACTAAATCAGAAAACAGTTTAGTTCAATCATGCGATTGCACTGTGCGACTGGGATTGGTCATATGTGCGACTGGACTTCAATCGGTTGAACAGTAATGCGACAGAATTTCAGTCGAATGATGTGTCATGCGATTGAGTCTAATTAGGAGACTGAACCTGCGATTGAGTCAGTCGACCGAATGACTCATTCGCATGATTTATTCGGCCGATTGAATGAATCGTCCCTTTCAATCGTGCGATTGAAGTTCATTCTGGATCCAGTCGTATCACACACTCAACCCATTCGCATTATTCATTCGGCTGATTGAATGAGTCGCCCCTTTCAATCGGGCGATTGAAGTTCATTCTGGGGGACCAGTCGCATCGTAGACACAACTGTTCCATTTCCAACTCAGATTTATCAAATGGCTAAATTAAACATTAAGTTCATGTTTATTAGACTCGCAATCATGTATCTAACCCACCTAATCCATTGATTTTAACATTGTATGTGATTAAGGTAGTTTATTTTACAAAGTTGGTGTCGGTTCAAGAACTAGGTCAAATACGATCGGATTCAAACCCCATTCGACTGTAGGCATCATCAATCACTCGCGTTATACCTGTAGAACAATGCTAAAGCGTCAGAAATCGGATACAGTAGGTGTTTAAGATCAAATGAAATTTGGGCAGCGTAACGGTGTGATTTTGAGTTTAGGGCGAATGAGTTCTGTGATCGACTGAGGAGCCTATTTATACTAAAAACTCAGTTCAGTCGGGCGAATGAACCCATTCGCTCAATTCATTCGGCCGATTCAATCTCCAGTCGTACGACCGAGTCTAATCGCATGACTCATTCGTGCGATTGAAACTGGGTCGTACGATTTACTCAATCGACCAGTTCCATTCGATCAATTTACCTCCATTTGCTTGTTTGACCTAGGCGGTCACTTTCAATCGGCCGATTGGGCTCATTCGCATGTCCCAATCTTACGATTGTATTCAATCGTATACCCATTCGTACGACTGGGTCAGATCAGATTCAGTTGTGCGATTGGGCTATACTTGTGCCATTTTTGTCAAGTTATGGACCGACCCTTAGTTTTCTTAACCAATTGATAAGACATTATAATCTTTTGATCATCTCAGACATGATCACTTTTAAAAGCAACACATTCACTGATCACCTCAGATGTGATCCTTTATCCACCCGATCACCTCAGACGTGATCCATTTATCCACCCGATCACCTCAGACGTGATCCATTTATCCAACTGATCACCTCAGACGTGATCTATTTATCCAACTGATCACCTCAGATGTGATCTATTTATCACCTGATCACCTCAGACGTGATCCATTTAACCTTTCAGAAACAATTTGTTAAGTAAACGTTAAGCACATTTGGTGACGTTTAGCAGATAACAATACACACAGTCCGACATTGACACATTATACTAAAATAATTGAAAAATCTTAAAACTACGAATAGAATGAATGTGTTTTGTTGTTTTTGTTGGGTCAAGTTTGTGTAGCTTATTAGCATTTACATCATATCAAGGACAGACTCATATGGAATCAGACAGGCATAAACAGCATTACTTGGAACCTTTGATTAGAATTGAACTTTAAACCCTTGCATATCACAGCTTTCTCACTTATCTAAGACTTCTGAAATCTAACTGGGAATCATGCTTGATATGATACGTAACGTACTTTGATTATCAACTTCAGTCAGTGCATACACGACGATTGTCAGTATACTTGTCCACTTAAATCCATACACAGACTTTTGACACGCATTGGTAACGAATTAAGTTATATTATTTCAACCAACATTTGTGGATCCAAGCTTATATGGTAATCATTATTCCTTAGAGGACTTTCGAGCGGTCTATAGGTATTTTGACAAGAAGAGACTATTCTTAGAGCTTTCAAAGAGAAGCCAATCCTCAGGTCAGTGCCATCGCACAGCAGAGAGGCGGCAAACAACAACGAATTCTAGAATATGTAGGTTATGCTTATCCTCAGGTCAGTGCCATCGCACAGCAGAGAGGCACACAACCTATCTCCTTGTTAGAGCATTTCTTATTTTTCTTTTTCACATAACGCACCAACAACATTTTGTTATCAGTATGATTGCGCTTGTATTCATTTTTTCTTTTGCTCTTTTTGCAGTCACACGCTCACCTTTGGTGGCGTTTATTTGCTCGTTATCCCTTATCGGAAATGGCTGATTGTGTTAACCAGTGATAAGATGGGAACCCACAGTTGATTGAACCGTTTAGTTTAGATTAAGTTTACCAATGACGTCTACTCGTCTATTGTGTTGAATCTACCGACACATCGTATAGTGAACTAGCACCTCCCTAGATCAGCTTTCTCCGTGTAGTTACAGTACCAACCAAGCGTACTATCATCTTCCCATTTTGTTAGACTTAGACTTCTCAGATTTATAATTTTTCTGTGATATAATTAACTTTGCAGAACCGAAAATCCTTTTGGTGTTCCAAGTAACTCGGTGCCTGTGTACTATCACTTTCCATAATTTATCGAGTCACATTTCCAGTTTAGATGTCTATGCCTTTTCAGCTTTACTTACCTTCCCCCTTTTTTTAAGTAAATGAATACTGAAATAAATCTCCCCCTAAAATACTAAAACAGAAAATCTTTTTGTGTTTTTGGATTTTATATAACAAGAAAAAATAAAAAATAAAAAATAAAATAAAATTAACAGAAACTAAACACATAAATACGAGTCGGACTATGTATCTGCTTCTTCCACAATCACATCACTTTTCTTTTTAACGCCGTTGACCTCTAGCAGATAGAAAAATCTAGGTTTATCAAATGGTTTGGTGTAGAGGTCAGCGCGCTGAAAATCCGTGTTAATTTTAATCACATCAATCAATTGTTTTTCATAACAATCACGTATGAAATGATATTTAATGCCGATGTGTTTGGTTTTTGGATGTTGAACAGGATTTTTAGTAACAGCTATGGCAGCAGAATTATCAACATAAATAGGGGTGTTAGAAAATTGCAAACCGTAGTCGCGCATTTGCTGTTGGATCCAGATAATCTGAGAGCAGCAACTTGCAGCAGCAACATATTCAGCTTCACAGGTTGATAAAGCAACCGAGGTCTGCTTCTTGCATTGCCACGTGACTAATCGCCTTCCAAAGAACTGACACCCTGCTGATGTAGACTTGAAGTTCATCTTGCAGCCACCATAGTCTGAATCGCTGTATGCAGTAAGCTCAAAGTCATCATCATGAGGATACCACAACCCCAGTGTTGGAGTACCCTTCAGATAACGAAAAATCCTTTTCACCCCAATCAGGTGATTCACTTTTGGCTTCGCTTGATATCTAGAACATAAACATGTGGCATACATAATATCTGGACGCGAGGCAGTGAGGTACATAAGAGATCCGATCATCCCACGATACATAGTGGCATCCACCAAATCCCCATTCTCATCAGGAGCCACATCATGATTTGTGGCGAGAGTGGTACCGGCAGTGGAAACATTCTCCATATCAAACCGACTCAGAATATCGCTGACATACTTGGTCTGATGTAGGAAAATACCGGTTGGTGTTTGATCCACCTGTAATCCTAGGAAGAACTTCATTTCTCCCATGGCACTCATTTCGAACTCTGCCTTCATCACAGATTCGAATTCTTTGCACAATGCTTCATTCCTAGACCCAAAGATGATGTCATCCACGTAGATGTGCACCATAAGCAAATCACCATCCTTTTCCTTGATGAATAATGTACAGTCTATGACACCCCTGCGAAAACCGTGTTTCAACAGATGGGTGGAGAGCTTCTCATACCAAGCTCGAGAGCTTGATGTAGCCCATACAGAGCCTTATCCAGCTTGTAGACTCTGTCCCGATGATACGGATCCTCAAATCCTTCGGGTTGACTAACATAGACCTCTTCACGGATTTCCCCATGAAGGAATGCACTCTTCACATCCAACTGATAGACTTTTATCTTCATAAACGATGCATAGGCAAGGAAGATCCGAATTGCTTCCATTCTTGCCACTGGTGCAAACACTTCATTGTAGTCGATCCCCTCGACTTGTCTAAATCCCTGAACAACCAAGCGTGCCTTGTTTCTGATAACAACACCTTGGTCATCCTTTTTGCACTTTAGTACCCATTTGGTACCAATCACTTTAACTCCTTTTGGCCTGTCAACGAGGGTCCAGACTCCAAGTTTCTTGAACTGGAGTAGCTCTTCTTGCATAGCATTGACCCAGGCCTCATCTTTCAGGGCGTCACTGACGTATTTAGGCTCAATTTATGAAACAAAACATGAGTAAGCCCCATCATTGACATAACCCTTCTCCATGACTGCAGCATAATCAGCAGAGTACAGCTGATTTCGCGTCTGCACACCGGATTGAATATCCCAATGATAGCCGTGGGGGGATGATTCACACTGATCCTAGGCACTGGTATGGAAGGAACCACAACCTCAGAGTCAAGATTGGTGACTACAGGTTCAGTATCCGGATTTCCAAATGCTGGTTCAGCAGCTGATGACCCACTTTGTTGATTAACATTGTGATCAAGGTCTGGTTCAGCTGCTTCTTCATCACCTGATGAGTCATCACTCTCGTCTTGAGCAGGAGTCGAAGAACTTGAGGCACCGCTTGCAGGTGTGATGTTGCTTGAATCCAGATTCGGTGTGTTGAGAACATCATACATCATCTGGGTAGCAACTTCATCATCTGACTCAAACTGAGGAAGATTAAAGGATTTGAAAAAGCCATCATAATCGAAGAATGATGATGGACCTTTTCCAGCAGGGGGGGTGGTGTATCTCTGAACATCTACGTTGCACCACACTTCTACCTGACCTGTCGAATTATTGTAAACTCGTTTGTCTGGTATGCTGTATCCTAAGAATATTCCTTGATCAGCTTTCTCACTGAACTTGCCATCCTGAGTCTTCTTCAACAGTGTACAAGGAGCTCCAAAAGGTTCCAGATACTCCAAGTTAGGCTTGCGCTTCTGAAGCAACTCATAGCAAGTCTTGCCATGCCTTTTGACTACTAACACACGGTTAAGTGTGTAGCAAGCATTGGCAACCGCCTCATTCCAGAACTGGACCGGAAGCTTAGAATCAGCTAACATGGTTCGCGCAGTCTCGATCAAGCTTCGATTCTTTCGTTCTGCAACTCCATTCATCTGTGGCGTGTATGCTGAAGTGAACTGATGAACAATCCCCTTTTCCTTGCAGAAAGCATCCATCCACTGATTCTTGAACTCTGTGCCATTGTCAGAACGAATCCTCCTTACCTTCAGGTTGTAGAGTGACTCCAGTGTCGTGACGAGTACCTTGAATGATTCAAATGTTTCTGATTTAGCTTTCAGAAACATCACCCAGGTGAATCTTGAGTAGTCATCTGTGACTACAAAGCAGTACCAGTCTCCTGCGATACTTTTTGTGCTAACTGGACCAAAGAGATCCATGTGTAGCAACTCCAGGGGCATCTCTATAGGATTAACTTGCTTGGTCTTGTGAGATTTCCTGGTCTGCTTGCCTTTCTTGCATGAGACACAGAAATCAGGAAGCTGGAAGTTCTTGACAGGAACTCCATCAACTAAGTGTTATGAATCAGATGATTCATCTTCCTATGATTAATGTGTCCCATTCTTCTGTGCCACAAATGGAGTCCTTCTCTGTAGCTTTAGATAAGAAACATTGAACAGTAGAAGAACTAGTAGAGGCATTTGACATATCTAGAACATATAAGTCATTATATCTAGATGCTGACATTAATACTTGTTCCTCTGGAATATCCATTTATTTCTTCAGAATGTAACATTTGCGATTATCAAACATGACTTTGAATCCCTTGTCACAAATCTGAGACACAGAAAGCAGATTGTTTTCTAACTGCTGAACAAAGTTGACTTTGTCGAACTTTACCTTTTCATTACTTACTTCTCCTTGAGCAGTAATGTATCCTCCTTTGTTACCAGCAAAGGAAACGTGTCCCCCTTTAATTTGTTTGACATTGAAAAGGAGGGACCTATTTCCCGTCATGTGCCTGGAAGCTCTGCTATCTACGATCCATGTATTTAAAGACGCACTATAGCGGACAACCTGCACATAAGAGAAAATAATCAGTTAAGGAGGGGGACCCAAGCCTTGACTGGCTTGGGCTTCCCAGAGGAATCAACCATCATGAATTTGACCCACTGGCCTTTATCAGTGGATGGAATCTCAACGTTCAACTTGTCCTTACTTTCAGACTCATCAGTTGTTTTGGCTTTCCACAAACCATCCCTGTGAAAGGATTGTTTGTGGTAAACCTTAGACTGATTCACAGTTTGAGCATATGGTTTAGATTCAGAAACAGGTCTCGCCGCTGGCATCACAGACTTGTCAGTGACTTGTTTGTGTTGCCTTTGGCGTGGAGGAGACAAAAACGACTGAGAAGGTGTTTTAGACCTAGTAGGTGTTTTCGATCTAATAGGAGTCTTAGATCGCTGTTTTGAATCTAAATTAACTTTGTTGTTCAGCTCCACCTTAATTCTTGGAGTCTGATAGCGAGGACAATGTGTTGAAATATGACCGCGCTGTCCACAAGTATAGCAGGATCTCCATTCATCGGGGCTAGAAGATCTCTTGTGGGGCGGTGAGTAAACTTCTGGTTCTTTCCTTTTATTTTCACTTTTAAGATTTTCACCTCCTTTGACAAACTTAACTTGTTTAACATTTTGGTTTATTTGTCTATGTGGCTGAATATTATCTCTTTTAACTGATTTAACTTGAGTGGTTGTAGACATCTTGGATTGTGTGTTATTAGACTTTGAATCCAACCCAAGAGATGTTTGGACATTCTCTTCCACCCGTTTCTCAGCAGTGACATTTCTCGATGCTGAGGTTTTCTGATCATCATCCGGAGAAGCAGATTTAACTACTGTGTCCGGATCACTAACCAAAGGAGTTGTCACCACATGATCTTTAATTGGATTATTATTTATTGGACGTTGTTTAGTGTTCAACAGGACTCATGTGGTGGTGGAACAACCTTGTAACCCAAGCCCTCCCCATTGTTGCGTTCTTTAACCAAGTTTTTCAAAATATGCGAGGAACTCGCTAAACTATGTAGTTTTTGTTTCAAAGACTCATTTTCTACCTGTAAAACCGCTTTGTCTTTTTTAGTCTCTTCAATGGTCTTTAAATAGAATTTAATGTCATTTTCTTGGTTAAACACAACAACTTCAGTTTCCTTTAATTGCTTCTTTAAAGCATCTATCTTTTCCTTATAATTGCTCTCATTCTGTTTTAACACTCGATTTGCCTCTGAGCACAGTTTTAAGTCATTTACTAAGTTATCATTGTGTTCTAATAACCTAGCAAATTTTAAGTCAATACTTTCTCTAAATTTATCACAATCAACACAAGCATGTTTAGCGAATAATTCATCCTTAGATTGTACCTGTGCAGCTGTGGACGTTTCAGCCATGAAAGCATTCTGAGATGCAGGTTGAGCTTCAGATTCTGAATTCAGCTCATTCTTGATAATTTCATCCACTGCATCAAACGTCTCTTCCAAGTCAGCAGTATCAACATCAGCTGAGCTCTCCCCCTCACTCGCTGAGTCTTCGTTCAAGTCTTCCACAGAAGCTATGTTCGCTTCACCATCAGATAAGAACCGAAAGGACCAGTCCTGTCCTTCATCTCCTTGTGCTACCATAGCTTTAGAATCATTTCCTGTGGATGCTGGCTTCTTGTCTTTATCTTGCCTATTGAACGAGGAGAATGGATTCCCGTTCCCAGTCTTTTTAGGCTTCACGCATTCTCTTTTGAAATGACCCTTTTCTCCACAGTTGAAGCACGTGACTTTATACTTGTCAAAACCAAAGGTCGTATCTTTAGTAGCCACGAGATTCTGCCCTGTTTTCTTCACAAACTTCTTGGCTCTCCGGACAGCACTTGCAAGAGCCCACATGATATCCATCCTTTCAAGCTCGTTTCATCTACTTGCTCGTAGTCTTCATCGGCAAGGTGGCAATTTCCAATCTTACCCGCCACCAGACCATCATAAGAGTGCACAACTGCAGCAGTAGATCCATGTGCTCTTTAGCAACCTCCACTGTTACCTTTCCCAAATTTTCTGTCATCAACTTAGCAGATTGATTAACAATTGGACTTTGTAGAATCCCAGATGCACCATGAGACTCATTTGCAGATGATGAGCCTTGATCAGTAGATGACGATGCATTGGAGACAAAGGCTGTTTGCAGAGGAGCTCCAGAAGACTTTGCAGCAGGAGTGGAAGTAGGAGTTACATTATAGAGTGATGGGTCTTGAGTATACGCTGCTCTTTTCGTCCTGTACTGGTGACGCACTTCTTCCTCTCTCAGTTTTAGAATAAAGTCATTAATATCCAAGGTCTCTAAAACTGAGTTGTGTCGCATAGTGGAAATGAATGAATGCCACTTTTCAGGTAGACCATCTGCCAAGCTTGAAACTTTGTCTTCCATTGACGTCTTTACTCCATGAGTGTGAAGTTCACTCATCAAGTGATAGAAGCGATCGATAATTTCATCCAAGCTCTCATTCCCAATTGCAGAGAAGTTGTCAAACTCCTTCTTCAACGCTTTACCCTTTAGGGACTTTAGAGTAGAATTCCCATCATACCTCTTCTCAAGAGCTTTCATCAACTTTTTACTTTGCTTGTGCTCTGAGTATTGGTGAAAAATGGCATTGGGAATGGACTGGGTCAAAAGAGCATATGCCTTCTTTTCGGCATTGTAGGCAACCTTCTGTGTATCAGTGACTCCACTTAAAGTCAAAGGAACACCATCAGCTCCCACGGGCATGTTATAACCAGTCTCAATAGAGTTCCATAAGTTCGGGTCCACTCCATTTAGATGAATCTCAAAACGTTGTCTCCATTGTGGAAATTCATCTATAGTCAATAGCTTAGGTGGCTTGTTATGGTTCCCTATCTCATTTTCCAGTAAAAGCAGGTTCTGTATCCTTGAGTCCTTTCCAGCTGACATTGCAAAGTTTTCTGAGTCCATTATGTTATAACTTTAACTTGTGAATGAAACTGCTAATGCGATTGGGGAGTGCGACTGGAATGCGACCGACACTAGCTGTATGCGATTGGACTCAAAAGTATGATTGAACAGACGACTGAGAGACTTAGGCGACTGAACAGACCGAACAACTCAACTGGGACAGAACTGGGCGATTGACTCAATCGGGCGATTGAACAAGCGACTGACTCAATCGGTCAATGAATGGGATACTGGACTTCAGTCGTACGATTGAGCTAATCGTGCGACTGAGACTGCAGAAATCGAAATTTTTCACACTTTTGACCTAAAACCTGTTTTGTGACACCTTAGACGGCTGTAAGTCGAAAAACACTGATTTCTCAGAACATGCACACGTAAAGACTCGGTTTTGAGCAGAAAGATTGGATCTTTTAGCGAAAAACGTGGACTTTACACAAACTTGATTGAATCAAACGAAGAGTCAAGAGCCAAAGCTCTGATACCACTTGTTAGGACCGTGTACGTACGGAGTACTAACTGATTCTTCGTTATACCGGATCAAATAGTGCGGAATCCTATTTGATTGGCGATCCAATCAGGGAGAACGAAATCAAGATGAATCCTAACGATTAGAAAACGTTAAGAATGGAATAGGAATGATCTGGGACGTTCTATGAACTTGGAATGGACGATCTGGACGTTCTGGGTCGACTAGGGTTTCAAGTATTCGAAGTGTTTACATTTTCCACGAATTAAGTGGTATTTATAGGTTACAGCTATCAGTCGTACGACTGAGCCAGGCGACTGGCTCAGTCATGCGACTGAGTCATACGATTGGTTCATTCGGACGACTGAGTCAGTCTTATGACTCAATCGTACGATTGACTCAATCTCCTGGTTCAATCGTGTGACTGGCCCATTCGCATGGTCCAGTCGTGCAACTGAATCAGATAACTTAGTTAAACACATTCTTGAACCTTTAATGGTTTAGAACTATGTCTAACAACTGTAAACCTATATAACATTGTCATATATGTGTGTAACACTAAACAATATAGATAGATATAACATTAAACAACCAATACACATATATAGAAGAGTTTCTTATTCAATTGATCAAACATTACATAAGTGTTACAAGAAAAGAAAGTCTATTACATTTAAGCTCACTAGACTAGAACTGGGGACATGTGTACCAACACTGACAACAAGCGTAAGTGGGATAACTCAAGCTATAAGAGCTCGTCATCAAACAACCAACCCCAGTGGAGGTTCAACAACAACCATAGCTTTAATCAGTCATCTTCCTCATCAAGGACAAAGTGGATACACGAGAAAGTATCCTAAATGTAACCGATGCAACTACCATCATGCCAACAGGTGTGATAACTTCAAGTGTCAGAGATGTAGTGTTGATACACTATGTTCCTAGTTTATGTACTTCAATGTAAATGTCTTCATTTCTTACACATATGTAATACAAGTGCTTAATGAAATATGATATGTGTTTTGATGTTTATTGTCTTTGATTATATCATATTCTTAATGTATTCAGTATTACTCATATGTATGAACATTATATATAGGTTTGAGGTTGTGTACATAGTTCTAAGTCAATAATGACTCAGAAATATGTTCAACTTAGTCGGGTGGTTATTCATGCTATGGACCATACGCACGAATGGACCATACTTATGGACCAGTCGCATGATTGAACTAGGTGACTGGATCAGTCGTATGATTGAGACATAAGATTGACTTAGTCGCACGACTGAACCTTCAGTCGCACGTATGAGTCAAACGCATGAGTCAGTCGCATGACTGAACCATGCTAATGGCTCAGTCGTACGACTGAATACTGAAAACATATAAATACCACATAATTCGTGGAAAAAACAGAACACTCGAATACCCTAGCCGTCCAGAGCATCCCAGTTCGTCCATCCAACTTCATAGTTCGTTCCTGATCGATTCCAACTCGTTCTTAACGTTTGTTTAATCGTTTGATCGATCTGGTTTTCGTTCTCACTGATTGGATCACCATCAAATAGAATTCCGTGCTATTTGATCTGGTTTCACGCATAATCAGTTACTACTCCATACGAAAACGGTCCTAACAAGTGGTATCAGAGCCTAGGCTCGTGATTTTGCGTGGATTCGATTAGTTTTGGTGTTAAGATTGACGTTTTTAATCAAAAGAGTCATTTTTTTGCTTCAAAATGTGTTTTTGACGAGTGCATGAGTTAAAGTTTCGATTTTTCATCATACGGCAGATTAGGGATCCTGAAAAACTCGTATTTTGTGTCAAAGTGTTCAAAATTTGATTTTTTTAACACAGCAGCCTCAGTCGCACGATTGGATCAATCGTACGACTAAATCCCATTCGCATATCCCAATCGCATGACTGGACTCAGTCACATCGTTAATTCGCACGATTAAGCTATTCTAGTCGTTTGCCCTCAATCGCACTTTTCATTCGCATGGCTGAATCCAATCGCACGATTGAATTCATTCGCATCCTTCAATTGTACGATTGACCCAGTCTCCTTGCTCAATCGCACAATTGAATCTGTCTTGTCTTGAGTTTGTCAAGTTTTAAGCCATGGAAGACCAGTTTACTATGTTCACTGCCGGTAAAGACTCGTGTATCCAGAATCTTCTTCTTTTGGAAAATGAGATAGGGAATCACAACAAACAACCGAAGTTGTTAACGTTGGATGAGTACCCACAGTGGAAGCAGCAGTTTGAGATATACTTGAATGGTGTAGACCCTAATCTATGGACATCTATTGAGACTAGTTATACTGTACCAGTAAGTGCAAATGGGGTGAAGTTGACTCTAGGGGTATGAACGAAGCTCAGTAGGTTCTGCATAACGCTGAAAAGAAAGCGTATGCACTGTTGACTCAGCCGACACCTAAGGATATATTCCATCAATTCTCGGAGAACAAGCAGTCGAAGAAGTTATGGGAGGCTTTAGAAAAGAGATACGATGGTAATGCAACCTTGAAGGCGCTGAAGGCTAAAGCTCTTAAAAAGGAATTTGATAATTTCTCTCCAATAGGAAATGAGAGCTTAGATGACATCATTGATAGATTTTATCATTTGATGAGTGAGCTGCATACTCATGGTGTGACTACATCTATGGAAGATAAAGTTTCAAGCTTTGCTAATGGTTTTCCGGACAAATGGGATCCATTGATGTCTAATCTAAGACAGAATGACACTCTTGCAACTTTAGACATAAATGATTTCATCTTGAAGTTAAGAGAGGAGGAACTACGATTGAAATACAAGTCTAAGAAAGGATCATACGCTCTGAATCCTTCACTGTACAATTCTGTTCCTACTCCGGCTTCCTCAGGCGCACTGCTACAAATGGCATTTGTGTCTAGTTCATCTGCTCCTTCCCAAAGTAGTTCCTCGGGAAACGAAGCGTCAGGTTCATCTGGAACCCAATACATTGTCCCTGATTCCAACCCAACTAAGCTGAAGACCGAGAATATCAAAATGTCACTGTGGAAGTTGCCAAAGAGCACATGGATCTTCTAGCTGCAGTGGTTTATTCTTATGATGGGTTAGTCACTAGGAAGATTGGAAATTGTCATCTCACTGACGAGTACTATGGGTAGGTGGATGAGACTGAGTTGGAGTGTATGGATATAATGTGGGCTTTGGCTAGTGCGGTCAGGAGAGCCAAAAAGTTTGTTAAGAAGATGGGGCAGAACTTCATTGCCACTAAAGACACTACATTTGGGTTTGGTAAAACCAAGGTCACATGCTTCAACTGTGGAGAAAAGGGGCATTTCAAACGTGAATCCGTAAAGCAGAAGAAGACTGGTAACGGCAACCCTTTTTCTTCGATCAACCGTCTAGACAAAGAGAAGACTGGGGCATCATCGAGTAAAGAGTCGAAAGCTATGGTTGCTCAGGGAGATGAAGGACAAGACTGTTTATTCCGATTTGTATCTGAGGGAGAATCAAATGTAGCATTAGTGGATGATTGGATGATGGATCTGCGAGTGAGAGAGATATCATAGCTGAGCATGGACGTTCAGATGTTGAAGAAGCTATGGATGTTGTAGATCATCTTGTCGAAGAAGAATTGAGTGCTGCAAACTCAGAATCTCCAGTTATCAAAGAGTCTGAATCTGTATTAATGGTTGATTCGTCTAGTTCCGCAAAGGTATAATCTAAAGATGAATTGTTTGATAAACATGCTTGTGAATGTGATAAATTTAGAGAAAGCATTGACTTAAAATTTGCTAGGTTATTAGAACATAATGATAATCTGGTAAATGATTTAAAACTCTGCACTGAAGCAAACCGTGTTTTAAAACAAAATGAGTGCAGTTTTAAAGAAAAGATAGAACTATTATGGAAACAACTAAGGGAATCCGAGGTTGTTGGCCTAAATCAATCAAATGACATTAAGTTCTATTTAACTACTATAGGGGAAACTAAAAAGGAAAAAGCAGTAGCACAAGTCGTGTAACACCCGAAATTTTGATTAGATGAAGAAAAATAATAATAAGAAAAAAAAAGAAAGTATCTTGAAAGGAAATGAGAAAGGAATAAAATAGAGGGGCTATTGTGTAAAAGTACAAAGAAAAGAGAAATATCTGATATACATAGGGATGCTGCCCACTCTTTTCTCACAACCCCAAATCTTCAAAATATTCTAGAGAGAGAAAGAGCAGACCACGAGAATTTGAAGGAAGAACAAGTATAAGAAGAGTGCGGATTCGAGGTACAAGGCCTCACGGCGACAGGTTTTGAAGAAGCCATACCCAGCAACACAATGTGAGTTCTAAGACCCCTTCTTTTATGCATTTTTGAACAATTTTGGGGGCTGGAACACATCTTGAAACTGTTTTTGAGTTGCGGGTGTTTAACCCGTACATGTATGTATATGTATATGTGTATATGGTTCGTTTGGGCTGCTATGCCTACTGTGTTTAAGATTTCTAGGACTGATATATGAGTTTCAGTATGTTGTTCATATGCGAACTGTTGATGTATGTCTTCAAAAAGTCTTCTCTAGGATGTCTCTGATGTGTAGCCTGTTCTAGGTACGATAGATTTGTGCTAATGTATGTTGAAATGATGATTGAGAGCTGAAAAACAGCACAGGTTAAGAGCAGGGTGAACTGCTCATCCGCATGGACTAATGCGGGTGACCAGGAAAAATGCGGGTAAGGCAAAATTGCTCACCCGCATTGACCTAATGCGGATAGGTCAGAATACGGATTAAAGCATTCTTCATCCGCATCGACTTAATGCAGACAAAACAAGAAAAATGGCTAAGGTAGTACTCAGCCGCATTGATCTAATGCGGATAAGTCAGGAAGAATGGCCAAGCCATTCTTCAACCGCATTGACCAATGAAGGTAGTTTATGAAATACGGGTGAGGCATTTCTCATCCGCATTGACCAATGCAGACAAGCCCGGAAATGCGCAAGGCATTTCTCAGCCGCATTGACTAATGCGGGTAGATCATGAAATGCGGATAAGGCATTCCTCAACTGACTAATGCGGATGGTCAGACTAATGCGGATGAACCAGAATGTGAAATGCGGATTAAGCTTAGTAAGATCTGATTTATTTGGGTTAACGAGTAACATAGGCATGATGATGATGATGATGTTGCATGGGTATACCTACTGTATACCATATATGTATGATGCCTTATATGATGATGAATGAATGTTATATGTATGTTCCTTATGATTATGTATGTTTATCTTTCCGAAACTTTACGAATTATGGAAATGAATGAACGAAGTATTATGTAACGTAAAGTGAAAGATAATAAAAGAGGAACGTGATGATGAATGCATGTATTAATGAATAAATGAAAAGAGATATGATGATGAATACATGCATTAATGAATTAACGAACTAAGTCTTGCAAGCATTGAATAGGGTAAACGGGTCTTTCTTTGTGATTGACCATATTCATGGTACCTCTACCGCTTACCTACTAGTACTGTGGCATACGCTTTGATTCACGGCCCAGTAGCTAAGACTGATCGGGGTATAGCATATGGTATTGGTACAAAAGAATTTCAATGTGCAAGCAAAGATAAGAAAGAGGAACATGATGATGAATGCATGTATTAATGAATGAATGAAAAGTAAATATGATGATGAATACATGCATTAATGAATAAACGAACTAAGTCTTGCAAGCATTGAATTAAGGTAACAGGTCCTTCTTTGTGATTGACCCTATTCATGGTACCTCTACCGCTTACCTACTAGTACTGTGGCATACGCTCTATTGATTCACGGCCCAGTAGCTAAGACTGATTGGGTATAGCATATGGTAGTGGTACAAAAAGTATTCAATGTGCAAGCAAAGATGAACGGGATCCTTGTCATTCGACCACAGTAATCATAGTCAAGTGCTATGAAGTGGGTAAAGCCTGACAGGATCCATATGAGAACTGAAAGAAAATGATGTATAACGAACGCTGAAGATAATAAAGAATATTATCTATGTGTACATATGATGTATGATCATGTGAAAGAAAGGGATGGTTTATGATGTAAATAAAGTATGTTTATTTTAAAACTAGAACTCACTCAACAACGCTGACTTTTTATGTGTTTCCAGTTGGCAGGTAGTGTTGCTGCGGATGGCACGAGGCGACTAGTCAGCTCGTAGGGGATGGCATTATCCATTTGATAATGCTGCCACGCAATGTGTTGTGGGCCTATAATGCACGCAAGACATTATGTTGCATGCAAGTGCAAGATTCCTTTAGGATCCCGATAAACGGGATTACTTAAGGAATCTTCTTTATGATGAAAAATTTAATATTTCTATACTAGAGGTCACTGTTTATGACCATTTTGTAATCAGTAACGATGTAATCCTTTGTACAAGTTTTATGATGAAATGATATGTATCTTTTGAATGTTTCCGCTGCAATGTTTATTTAAGATGTTTATAAATATATACCAAATGTATGTTTTATGTGCGATGAACGACCAACTGTGAGGTGCCCGGGAATGGGGCCTTACAACTTGGTATCAGAGCCAAAGTTTAAGTGAAATGGGTAATTTTCCAAATAAACCTAAACTTAAACTGAAAATGGGACAGAAAGGAAGAGAATGCCATCTGAGTAGTTGCGTGCCATCAGGTTTTTTCTTAAAGATTAACTGGTATTATGTGCGCATGTGATGTGATTTATGTGTACTGTTAGATTTAGATACTAATGTAGTCAGGACAGGTAAAGCTCGAGGTACGATGAGTAAAGTAAGTGGCTAATCACAATTGGCCACTGTAATTAGGGACTTACTATACTTGACATAAACTGAGCTATTTCCTTGAATGACCGTGTTAGTATTTGAACGTTTTAGTGTGAGATAGAAAATGGCTGGTGGTAGATCTTCCAAAGCTTCCCGGGGTGGAGGCGGTGGCGAAAGTGGTGCTGAACCGCGTGTCATGAGAGGAAGACCTAGGGTAGAGAAAGTGGTTCATGAGGAACCGAGACCCCTCATCAGGAGGGAGTAGACGAGAGCGCCAACTTGAGAGCCTCGGTAAAAGAGGCAGTGGTCGAAGAGGTGCATCAGGTCATGCAGACGATCTTACCGTCTGTGGTGACCGAAGTTATTAAGGCGGTCAGGGAAGGTGAAAGAAAAGAGAGGAATAGGTTCTCAGGAAGACAGGAGCAACAAGAGCCGGAAACGGTTCTATCTGATAATGAAGAGGAAGAGGAGGAGGAGCCGGTACGGGAGACAACACTGGGTTGTAACTACGGGGCGTTTATGAGGTGCAATCCCCCTACTTTTGACGGTTCTGGCACTGCTGCTGATGCTCACCAATGGGTGAGAGAAATGGAGGTTGTCCTCGATATTAGTGATTGCCAGGAGGACAAGAAGGTGAAGTTTGCTACCCACTCTTTCACGGGGTCGGCTTTGTGCTGGTGGGACAATATAGTCCAAGCCGAGGGTAGTAGGGCCATAGGGAAAATGAAGTGGGCCGAGTTAAAAAGGATGGTGATCGAGGAGTTCAGTCCACGTTAGGAAATGGACAAAGTCGAGAGAGAGTTCCTGCAGTTGGAGGCGGGGACGATGACCCACCAACAATACACCACCAAGTTCAATGAAATGGCGCGGTTGGTGCCGGATCAGGTGACGCCGGTGTCTCGAAAGATCAACCGGTATATTCAGGGGTTGCCAGCTGACATCCGCAGGCATTTGATTACTGCTCGACGAGCACCTTTAGGTTGGCAGTGGATTTGGCTGGGAGATTATATGATGAACGGGCTATGGTGGTGAAGGATGAGATTAGTAAGAAGGGAGGTGGTGAGAGAAACTGGCAAGGGAAGAGGTTTGGTCGGGTGATACTTCGACGAGTGACAAGAAGACAAGGGTGGATGACCGCTGTATGGTCATGTCAGGAGCAGGGTTGAGGAAGTGTGGCCAGTGTGGAAGGGAGCACTCAGGGAATGCAAGTGGGGATCAAACATCTGTTTCGAATGCAGGAAGGCAGGACATATGTCAAAGGATTGCCGGACAGGCAGGTGTTTTAACTGTGGGGAAGTGGTCATATGAGCAGGGACTGCAAGAAGCCGAGGGCTGAGGGATCAGGGGTGAAGAAGACGGGAGGTGAAGAACCGAGAGCAAAGGCCAGGGCATTCATGATGACGCAGGAGGAGGCCAGGATGGACCCTGATGTTGTGTCCGGTACGTTTCTGGTGAACCAAACTTTAGCCTCTGTATTATTTGACTCGGGTGCCAGTAGGAGTTTTATCTCTGCTGCCTTCTGTACTAAGCTGCCTGTTAGTAGTAGACGTGTTGAAGTGCCCTTTGATGTAGAAACTGCCATAGGTAAGTCTACTAGGATCTCTGAGGTGATAGAGGGTTGTGATGTTGAATTGGAGGGCCACAAATTTCCGGTTAGACCCTTCGCTATGACTTTAGGTGGTTTCAATTTGGTGCTTGGGATGGATTGCTTGGCGGACTTTGAGGCGAATATAGTGTGTCGCAAGAAGATGATTCAATTGACAGCACCCGGGGTGGTTCAGTGACAGTTTATGGTGATCGGGTTACTACGATTCCGAAGGTGATCTCAATGGCTGTGGCGGGAAAATGTATGAGGCGTGGGTGCAACGCCTACTTATGTTATGTAAAAGATGTAGAAACGCAAACACCACAACTATTTGATGTTCCGGTTGTGCGTGATTTTCCAGACGTGTTCCCGGAAGACTTATCGGGATTGCCACCTGACCGAGAGATCGAGTTCCAGATTGACCTGATACCGGGTGCTCAACCTGTCGCCAAGGCACCGCATCAATTGGCTCCGATGGAAATGAAAGAGTTGATGGAGCAGTTGCAAGAGCTGTTGGATAAGGGTTCATTAGACCGAGTATCTCACCTTGGGGTGCTCTGGTCCTGTTCGTAAAGAAGAAAGATGGTAGTATGAGGATGTGCATCGACTACCGTGAGCTGAACAAGTTGACGGTGAAAATAGATACCCCTTGCCAAGAATCGATGATCTGTTTGATCAACTTCAAGGCGCCAGTTGGTTTTCACGAATAGATCTTCGATCGGGCTACCATCAGCTGAAGTGAAGGAACAAGACATCCCTAAAACAGCTTTTCGTACGCGCTACGGTCACTACGAGTTTCTTGTCATGACATTTGGTTTGACTAACGCGCCAACTAGTTTTATGGATTTAATGAACCAAGTGTGTGGGCCGATGTTGGATAAATCAGTGATTGTATTTATTGACGATATCCTGATTTATTCAAGAAGCAAAACGGAGCATGCCGGTCACATTCGAGAAGTGCTAGAAACGTTGAGAAGGGAGAAATTGTACGCCAAGTTCTCCAAGTGCGTATTTTGGTTGCGTGAAGTTCAGTTCTTGGGTCACGTGGTTAATCCGGAGGGGATTATGGTCGATCCAGCAAAGGTGGAAGCAGTAATGCAATGGAAGTCTCCAAAGACGCCATCCAAGATCCGTAGTTTCTTGGGTTTGGCAGGCTACTACAGAAGATTCATTCAAGACTTCTCCAAGATTGCTTCTCCACTGACCAAGTTGACCCGGAAAGATGTGAAGTTTGCATGGGGTCAAGCTCAAGAGAAGGCGTTTGAAGAATTAAGACGAGGTTGACCCAAGCTCCTGTATTGGCATTACCCGATGGAAGCGAAGACTTGGTGGTTTATTCTGATGCTTCCTACTCGGGGTTGGGGTGCGTATTAATGCAAAGGGGGAAGGTGATAGCCTATGCATCCCGACAGCTGAAAGTTCATGAGGTTAACTACCCTACTCATGACTTGGAGCTAGCAGCTGTGGTCTTTGCGTTAAAGATTTGGAGGCACTACCTCTACGGCACGAAGTGCACCATCTTCACGGACCACAAGAGCTTGAAGTACTTCTTCGAGCAAAAAGATTTAAATATGAGGCAGAGGCGATGGTTGGAACTGATAAAAGACTATGATTGTGAGATCCACTACTATCCGGGCAAAGCCAACATGGTGGCTGATGCCCTTAGCCGAAAGGAGGGGCCCGAACCGATACGGGTGAAGGCATACCATATGATTATGACCTCGGATGTGATGAAGCAAGTCAAAGAGTTTCAAGATGAGGCACTGAAGGAAGATCATCTTAACTCAGAATGAATGAGAGGTCTGGTCGCGGAACTGGGTGAAAACACGTTCGGTGTCAAGACTCGATTTGGGCGGATGTGGATTCCTCGTTTTGGGGATCTACGAATGAAGATTATGGACGAAGCCCACAAACTCGATAGTCCATTCATCCCGGTGCTACCAAGATGTACCAAGACATGAAGAAAGATTACTGGTGGCCGGGTATGAAGCATGATGTGGTGGAGTATGTGAGTAAATGTCTCACTTGTTTGCAAGTAAAGGCAGAACATCAGAAGCCATATGGGAAGATTCAACCTTTGGATATACCGGAATGGAAGTGGGAGCACATCACCATGGATTTCATTACGAAGCTGCCGTGTACTCCGAAAGGGTATGATGCGATATGGGTGATTGTTGATCGTCTGACGAAGAGTGCTCACTTCCTACCGATACGCGAGACCTACTCATCCGAGAGGTTGGCCGATCTTTTCATCAAAGAGATTGTGACTCGTCATGGTGTACCGGTGTCAATTGTGTCGGATCGCGACACCCGGTTTACATCCAAATTCTGGAAGAAATTCCACGATGCTATGGGGACGAGGTTACATATCAGTGCGGCTTATCATCCCCAAACTGATGGTCAGTCGGATAGGACCATTCAGACGTTAGAAGACATGCTCCGGGCATGTGTGATTGATTTTGGGGGGAGTTGGGATGACCACCTACCGTTAGCTGAATTC
Organism: Flaveria linearis; assembly: GCA_024085815.1. Taxonomy (NCBI): domain Eukaryota; kingdom Viridiplantae; phylum Streptophyta; class Magnoliopsida; order Asterales; family Asteraceae; genus Flaveria; species Flaveria linearis. Next base: position 38,643,719 of record CM044011.1, read on the forward strand.
TCGTACAACAACAGCTATCATGCCAGTATTGGTATGCCACCTTACGAGATGCTATACGGTAGGAGATGCAGGACACCCGTATGTTGGGGTGATATTGGTCAAAAGGAATTGGGAAGCGTCGAGGTGATCGAGGCTACGACTGAAAAGCTTGAAAGGATCAAGGCCTATATGAAGGCAACCAAAGCAGACAGAAGTCGTATGCCGATAAGCGACGCAGGCCAATTGAATTCCAGGTGGGTGACCGAGTTATATTGAAGGTTTCGCCTTGGAAAGGAATCATTCGGTTCCGAAAGTGGGGCAAACTGAGCCCGTGGTATATAGGCCCTTTCCGAATCGTTGCCCGTGTAGGAGAGGTGGCATATAGGTTGGAATTGCCAGATGAGTTAAGTGGAATTCACCCTACCTTCCACGTATCTCATCTGAGAAAATGTTTGGCCGATGAGGATCTGATTGTTCCACTGGAAGATATCGAAGTAGATGAACGGCTCAATTATGTGGAGCAACCAGTGGCAATCATCGACCGAAAAGAGAAGCGGCTGCAAAATAAAGTGGTTCCCCTTGTGCGTGTACAGTGGAAGCACAGAAAGGGATCCGAGTCTACGTGGGAGACTGATGAAGAGATGAGACAACATTACCCACGTCTGTTCGAGGAATAACAGGTTTCGGGGACGAAACCTTTATAAGGGGATGGACTTGTAACACCCGAAATTTTGATTAGACGAAGAAAAATAATAATAAGAAAAAAAAAAGAAAGTATCTTGAAAGGAAATGAGAAAGGAATAAAAGTAGAGGGGGTATTGTGTAAAAGTACAAAGAAAAGAGAAATATCTGATATACATAGGGATGGTTGCCCACTCTTTTCTCACAACCCCAAATCTTCGAAATATTCTAGAGAGAGAAAGAGCAGACCACGAGAATTTGAAGGAAGAACAAGAAGAAGAAGAGTGCGGACTCGAGGTACAAGGCCTCACGGCGACGGGTTTTGAAGAAGCCATACCCAGCAACACAATGTGAGTTCTAAGACCCCTTCTTTTATGCATTTTCGAACATTTCGGGGGCTGGAACACATCTTCAAACTGTTTTTGAGTTGCGGGTGTTTAACCCGTACATGTATGTATATGTATATGTGTATATGGTTCGTTTGGGCTGCTATGCCTACTGTGTTTAAGATTTCTAAGACTGATATATGAGTTTCAGTATGTTGTTCATATGCGAACTGTTGATGTATGTCTTAGAAAGTCTTCTCTAGGATGTGTATGATGTGTAGCCTGTTCTAGGTACGATAGATTTGTGCTAATGTATGTTAAAATGATGATTGAGAGCTGAAAAACAGCACAGGTTAAGAGTAGGGTGAACTGCTCATCCGCATGGACTAGTGCGGGTGACCAGGAAAAATGTGGGTAAGGCAAAATTGCTCACCCGCATTGACCTAATGCGGATTGGTCAGAATACAGATTAAAGCATTCTTCATCCGCATCGACTTAATGCGGACAAAACAAGAAAAATGGCTAAGGTAGTACTCAGCCGCATTGATCTAATGCGGATAATTCAGGAAGAATGGGCAAGGCATTCTTCAGCCGCATTGACCAATGCGGGTAGTTTATGAAATACGGGTGAGGCATTTCTCATCCGCATTGACCAATACGGACAAGCCTGGAAATGCGCAAGGCATTTCTCAGCCGCATTGACTAATGCGGGTAGATCATGAAATGCGGATAAGGCATTCCTCAACTGACTAATGCGGATGGTCAGACTAATGCGGATGAACCAGAATGTGAAATGCGGATTAAGCTTAGTAAGATCTGATTTATTTGGGTTAACGAGTGACATAGGCATGATGATGATGATGATGATGCATGGGTATACCTATTGTATACCATATATGTATGATGCCTTATATGATGATGAATGAATGTTATATGTATGTTCCTTATGATTATGTATGTTTATCTTTCCGAAACTTTACGAATTATGGAAATGAATGAACGAAGTATTATGTAACGTAAAGTGAAAGATAATGAAAGAGGAACGTGATGATGAATGCATGTATTAATGAATAAATGAAAAGAGATATGATGGTGAATACATGCATTAATGAATTAACGAACTAAGTCTTGCAAGCATTGAATAGGGTAAACGGGTCTTTCTTTGTGATTGACCATATTCACGGTACCTCTACCGCTTACCTACTAGTACTGTGGCATACGCCTTGATTCACGGCCCAGTAGCTAAGACTGATCGGGGTATAGCATATGGTATTGGTACAAAAGAATTTCAATGTGCAAGCAAAGATAAGGAAAGAGGAACATGATGATGAATGCATGTATTAATGAATGAATGAAAAGGAAATATGATGATGAATACATGCATTAATGAATAAACGAACTAAGTCTTGCAAGCATTGAATTAAGGTAACGGGTCCTTCTTTGTGATTGACCCTATTCATGGTACCTATACCGCTTACCTACTAGTACTGTGGCATACGCTCTATTGATTCACGGCCCAGTAGCTAAGACTGATTGGGGTATAGCATATGGTAGTGGTACAAAAAGTATTCAATGTGCAAGCAAAGATGAACGGGATCCTTGTCATTCGACCACAGTAATCATAGTCAAGTGCTATGAAGTGGGTAAAGCCTGACAGGATCCATATGAGAACTGAAAGATAATGATGTATAACGAACGATGAAGATAATAAAGAATATTATCTATGTGTACATATGATGTATGATCATGTGAAAGAAATGGATGGTTTATGATGTAAATAAAGTATGTTTATTTTAAAACTAGAACTCACTCAGCAACGCTGACTTTTTATGTATTTCCAGTTGGCAGGTAGTGTTCCTGGGGATGGCACGAGGCGACTATTCAGCTCGTAGGGGATGACATTCTTCTTTTGATAATGCTGCCATGCAATGTGTTGTGAGCCCATAATGCACGCAACACATTATGTTGCATGCAAGTGCAAGATTCCTTTAGGATCCCGATAAACGGGATTACTTAAGGAATCTTCTTTATGATGAAAAATTTAATATTTCTATACTAGAGGTCACTGTTTATGACCATTTTGTAATCAGTAACGATGTAATCCTTTGTACAAGCTTTTATGATGAAATGATATGTATCTTTTGAATGTTTCCGCTGCAATGTTTATTTAAGATGTTTATAAATATATACCAAATGTATGTTTTATGTGCGATGAACGACCAACTGTGAGGTGCCCGTGAATGGGGCCTTACAAGTCGAGGTTGAATCTTTAAATCAAAAACTACATAGTTTAGCTAGTTCCTCTCACATAGTTCAGAATTTAGTGAAAGAAAGTAACGGTGGGGAAGGTCTGGGATATAAAGTAGTGCTGCCTCCACATGCGATCCTTTTAAATACAAATGTAGACCAATAAATAATAACCCAGTTAAGGATCATGTAGTGACTACTCCTCTGGTTAGTGATCCAGAGTCCACAGGTAAACCTGTGCAGTCTTTCACTGAACAGAAGGCTACTACTTCGGGATTAAAAGATAAGGTGCTTATAGAGGATTTGTACGATAAAGTAGAAAAGGATAATGTTTGGTCGGATTCACAAACGACTACTTCCGAACCTAAAAAATCTAAACCAACAAACCCTAAACGTGTTAATCATCAAAATCCTGATAAAATGAAAAAAAAAGTTGTTCAAAATGTCAAAACAATTAAGTTTGTTAAAGAAGGTGAAGCATTTAAGAAGGAAGAGAAACAGACCAGCCCCCGGCCCCCCTCACAAAAGTTCTCCCCAACCTGTCGACGGGAGATCCTGCTATAGTTGTGGAAAACGAGAACATACTTCTCCAAATTGTCCTGATTATCAGACACCTAAATGAAAAATTGAACTTTTTCATGAAAAACAAAGATTTTTCAAAAATAGACCTAATACTCCTCCGAGATACCAAAGCAACACATACAAGCTCAAAGCGATGCTGTGTTACCTAAGGTTAAACCTAGGAATATTAGTGAACCAAAAGTTCAAACCATAAGCCAGTCGTCTGTTTACCATAAACAGGCCTTACACAAAACTGGTTTGTGGAAAGAAAAATCAAGTAATGTGCCTGATAGTGAGACAAGAAGAAGAAAGATGTGTCCTCGTCCTTTGAAGGTCAGTGGGTTGAGTTTATGATATGTGATATCTTTGGGAAACCCAAGCCAGTAAAGGCTTGGGTCCCCAACCTGAACTAATCATTTCCATTCTTTCTGTAGGTTGTCTGCTACAGCGCTATCACTAATACCTGGATTATTGATAGTGGGGCTTCTAGGCACATGACCGGGAATTCGTCCCTCCTTTTCAACGTCAAGCAAATTAAAGGGGACATGTATCTTTCGTAGGAAACAAAGGAGGATATATCACCGCTCAAGGCGAAGTGGGAAACAAGAAGGTAAAGTTCGACAAGGTAAACTACGTTTAGCAATTACAAAACAACTTGCTTTCTATTTCCCAAATTTGTGATAAGGGCTTTAAGATCGGTTTGACAATAAGATGTGTTACATACTTAAGAAGGAGTATGTTATCCAGGAGGAGCAAGTTCTAATGCGGCCTCAAAATATAACGACCTGTATGTATTGGACCTTTCAAAAGCCTCCACAACTGAGTCTACTGCTCAGTGTTTCTTATCAAAAGCAACTAAGAGGGATTCAGCTTCCTGGCATAGGAGAATGGGACACATCAATCCCAGGAAGATGAATTATTTAGTTCAGAATGATCTGGTGGACGGAGTTACTATCAAGAACTTCCAGCTCCCAGATTTCTGCGTAGCATGCAAGAAAGGGAATCAGACAAAGAAGTCTCACAAATCAAAGAAAGTTCATTCTATCAAAATTCCTCTTAAGCTTCTACATATGGATCTGTTTGGCCCTGTCAACATAAAGAGCAGTGCTGGAGATTGATACTGCTTTATGGTGACAGATGATTACTCAAGATTCTCTTAGATGATGTTTCTAAAAGCGAAGTCAGAGACATTTGAATCATTCAAACATCTAGTTACCACATTGGAGTCACTCTACAAGCTGAAAGTGAGGAAAATACATTCAGACAACAAGACAGAATTCAAGAATCAGTGGATGGAGGCATTCATCGAGAGAAAGGGATTGTTCATCAATTCTCTTCTGCTTACACTCCATAGATGAATGGAGTTGCTGAACGCAAGAATCGATGCTTGATTGAAACTGAGAGGACAATGTTGGCAGATTCGAAGCTGCCAATTCAATTCTAGAACAAAGCAGTATCGGGTCTTAGTGGTTAAACGTCATGGTAAAACTTGTTATGAGTTGCTCCAACAGCGTAAACCCAATTTGGAGTATCTAGAACCATTTGGAACCCTCTACATGCTGTTAAAGAAAAGTCAAACTGAGAAGTTCTGCGAGAAGGCAGAAGAAGGTATCTTTCTTGGTTACAGTATACCAGACAAAAGGGTTTATAATAACTCAACTGGTCAGGTAGAAGTGTGGTGCAATGTTGATGTTCAAAGATACACCACCCCCTGCTAGAAAAGGACCTTCCTTCTTCTTTGACTATGATGGATTTTTTAAATCCTTTAATCTACCTTCTTCCCATTCTGATGACGAGGTGGCGCTCAAATGATGTACGATGTTCTGAATACTCCTACTCAAGACACAACATCCTCGGCTCCATTAGAAGGTACATCTAGCCCTTCAGGGGGAGATCTAGAGACAAGTGATCCCTCCTCTGATGATGAGGAAGTTGCAAATGAGAATGTGAACCATGTGGAACAGGTCACCACTACTGAAAGTTCAACTGCAGCTGACCATGAAATGACTGGAACTTCTGAACCTAGTCATTCAACAGCCATAGAAACTGAACCTGTGATTCAAAACCTGGATGATGAAGTAGTAATTCCCACAGTTCCTGGAACTAGGATTAATGTGAATCATCTACTGGATAACACCATCGGGGATCTTCTCTCGGGAGTTCAGACAAGAAATCAGCTATACTCAGCTGACTATGCTGCGGTCATGAAAAAGGGGTACATACACGATAGGGCATATCGATGTTTTATGTCTTAAGTTGAGCCCAAGTATATAAGCAAGGCCTTAAAGGATGAGTCATTGGTAAGTGCCATGCAAGAAGAACTCCTACAGTTTAAGAAGTTAGGCATCTGGACACTTATGGACAGACCAAAAGGTGCAAAGGTGATTGGCACTAAGTGGGTTCTTCGAAGTAAGAAGGATGACCAAGGGGTCATAATCAGAAACAAGGCAAGGCTAGTTGTTCAAGGGTTTAGGCAAGTCTAAGGAGTTGACTACAATGAAGTGTTTGCACCAGTGGCTAGGATGGAAGCAATTCGAATCTTCCTAGCCTATGCATCCTTTATGAAGATCAAAGGATTCGTGGATCTTTATCATCGGGATAGAGTTTATAAACTAGACAAGGCTTTGTACGGGCTCCATCAAGCCCCTTGAGCCTAGTATGAGAAACTCTCTACTCATCTGCTAAAACATGGCTTTCGCAGAGGTATAATTTCCTGCGCGTTGTTCATAAAGGAAAAAGATGGTGATTTACTAATGGTGCAGATATATGTGGATGACATAATATTCGGTTCCAAAAATGAAGAATTATGTAAAGAATTCGAATCAGTGATGAAAGCTGAGTTTGAAATAAGTGCCATGGGAGAGATTAAGTTCTTTCTTGGTTTACAGGTAGATCAGACACCTAATGGAATCTTCCTGAATCAGACCAAATATGTTGGAGATATCCTTAGTCAGTTCAACATGGAGAATGCAACAGTTGCTGGTACTCCACTTGCCATGAACCATGATGTGACACCCGACGAAAATGGTGATTTGGTCCTGATATTATCGAGGAATGATCGGATCTCTGATGTACCTCACAGCTTCTCGTTCTGACGCCACGTGTCTCTGTTCAAGATATCAGGCAAAACCAAAAGTAAATCATATGATTGGGGTGAAAAGGATCTTTCGTATCTGAAGGATACTCCAGCACTTGGGTTGTGGTATCCTCATGATGATGATTTTAGCTAACAGCATATAGTGACTCAATTATGGTGGTAGCAAGATGAATTACAAGTCAACATCTACGGGATGTCAGTTCTTTGGAAGACGATTAGTCACCTGGCAGTGTAAGAAGCAGATGTCTGTTGCTCTGTCATCATGTGAAGCTAAATACGTTGATGCTGCAAGCTGCTGTTCACAAATCATCTGGATTCAACAGCAAATGCGAGACTATGATTTGATATTTTCTAACACCCCTATATTTGTTGATAATTTTGCTACTATTGCTATCACTAAAAATCCAGTCCAACACCCCAAAACTAAACACAAGGGCATTAAATATCACGTTATACGTGACTGTTTTGAAAAACAATTAATCAGTGTTGTTAAAATTAGCATGGATTTCCAACGCGCCGACCTCTACACAAAAGCTTTTGATAAACCTCGATTTAATTATCTATTAGAGGTTAATGGAGTTAAAAAGAAAGATGATATGATTCCAGACGAATCAAGTTCATAGTCCGTCTCTATGTTTATTTTTTTAATTTTATTTTTCTGTCTTTAAAATTTCAAAAACACAAAAAGATTTTCGGTTTTAGAATTTTAGGGGGAGAATAGTTTCAGTTTCAGTAGTTAGTATTTAATTACTTAAAAAAATAGGGGCGGGCAGATAAGCTGAAAAGCAAAGACATCAAATCTGTGAAATTGATTCAATATTATAGAAAATGATAGTACACAGGGATCGAATTGTTTGGGACATCAAAAAGATTTAAATGTTTTACAAGGTTACATTAAAAATTACAGAAAATTATAAGTCTGAGAAGTCTAAGCCAAATAAAGGAAAAATGATAGTAAGCTAGTTTGTTACTGTGGTTACATAGAGAAAGTAGACCTAGGGGTTGCTAGTCCTTAAATGATGTGTCGGCATATTCCACACAATAGACTAGTAGACTTCATTGGTGAATAAATTAAAACTAAATCATTCAACAGGCTGTGGGTTTCCATCTCATCCCTGGTTAACACAATCAATGTAATTTCAATAACGGATGAGGAGCAAAATGAACGCCACAAATGTGTACGGACAACCATAAAAGTGAGCAAAGCGCATGAAAAATGTGAAACGCAATCAAGCTAATGACAAATGTTGTTGGTGCGTTATATGTAAAATAAAATTGCTCTAACAAGAAGATAGGTTGTGTGCCTCTCTGCTATGCGATGGCACTGACCTGAGGATAAGCACAACCTAAATATTCTAGAATTCATTGTTATTTGCGCCTCTTTGCTGTGCGATGGCACTGACCTGAGGCTTGGCATCTCTTTGAAAGCTCTTAGACTAGTTTCTTCTTGTCAAAAGCCAGTAGACCGCTCAAAAATCTCCTGAGGAAAGTTGATTACCAAATTACTGTGGGATCCACAAATGCTTGTTGAAATAATAAACCTAAATAATCACCAATGTGTGTCAAAAACCTGTGTATGGATTTATGTGGACAAATATACTGACAATCATTGTGGCTGCATTCCCGATGGTCAAAATCAATGTGTGTTACATAACAGCTCTAGCATGATTTCCTGTTAGTGCTTTTGACTCTTCGATGAATAAAATTCTCTGATGGGTAAATATAACGTTCTCTGTTATCTAAATAAATATAGAAGGTCCCAAACGATTATGTTTATGCCTGTATGATTCCATATGAACCTTTCTAAATATGATGAAAATGCTTGAAGCTGTTCTGCTCAAGGGGAGAAATCGGTTAAGTGATATTTAAAAGTTTTCAACCCTCCTCAAATGAAAACCACAAAAATATGTCTTGTTTCAGTCTAATTATAGTTTTTCCTGTTTTAGTTGTCTGTATTGAGTCGATGTCGGACTATGTAACAAGATGAAATCTGTGAATGTCACAAATTGAACCGAACGTTATCTGATAAAAGCTTATTTCTGAACTGCAAAAGGATCACGTCTGAGGTGATCAAAAGGTTTCATTTAAAAGGATCACGTCTGAGGTGATCAAAAGGTTTCATTTAAAAGGATCACGTCTGAGGTGATCAAACGGTTTTCATTTAAAAGAATCACGGCTGAGGTGATCAAACAGTTTTCATTTAAGAGGATCATGTCTGAGATGATCAATGGGCATAATGTCATATATCAATGATGAGTACGTGATTTAATGGAACAAACTAAGTAAAATTCACCAGAATGACCCAATCGCACTATTGGATCATAAGTATGGGCCAGTCGCACGATTGGATCATGAGTATGAGCCAATCGCATGAATGGACCATAAGTATGGCCCAGTCACATGATTGGAACACAAGTTTGGCTCAATCGCATGACTGAACCATGAGGACGGCCGAGTCGTACGATTAGAAGCATCAGAATGAACCAATCGCACGATTGGAAAAGGGAGTATGAGTCAGTCATATGATTGAACCTCAGTCGCACGTATGAACTGTCCGAATGGGTCCAGTCGCACGACTGAAACGCAAATCTGTATAAAAAGGGGCTCTGTCGGTCGTAGCCCTACACTTGATTTCAAATTCTCCAAAACTCTCGAATACCCAAAGACACCCTGTTCAAATTTTTCCGTGTGATGACCATAGATATCTGATTATTGACCGATTTATATTCATCTACAGGTACTGTGTGAACGAAATCATGATGCATGCTAATGTAAAATCAATTCAAAGTGTCCGAATGAAATAAGAAGTAAACCGAACCAAATAATTCAAAATTGGACATTTAAATGGACTTAAAAGGATACTTAAAAGATAACCGGTGTTACAACATGTCTTGGAGTATCTAATGAATCTAATATTGATGTGAATATGACTGTTTTGACAAAGATTCAAAATCTCAGACCCGCATAAAATATATGTGAATGGACATACTGATGAACTTTAGTCGCATGATTGAGACAGACGTATGATTCAATCGCACGATTGAATCAATCGGTGACTCAGTCGAACGACTGACTCAACCGCATGTCATGGCACACGACTAAGTTCAGCCGTATGGTTTAATCATACGATTGGACCAGTTTGATATGATCTGTTCAAGCTCAAATATTCTTTCTTATGAACAGATCTAACAAGTTTGTTGTGTGTATTGCAGTAAAATGGCTGATAGATGGACGATGAGCACTAAGCACAACATCTATGCTTATCTCAATACTATATCTAGGAATGCCTCAGATTTTGTCGGGATCATAGAGTTTCTACCCTGATCGAGTATACAACGCACCATATCTACTCCCTTCACACCTTACCACTCACTACAGCGTGCATTCTTGGAGAATGTTGTTGTAGACCGATCTGTTGAGCCATTTCGTAATCGTAGCTTTATCTTTGGAGAGGATATCGACATAGGAGAGGATGACTTGAGGCGAGTCTTGGATCTAGGAGACAACTTGGACCATCCTACCAAGTTGCATCCAATGACTGTGAGGGGATACTTTCTAAGGATCAAGTACGCCGGAGACATCAATGCCGTCGTGCTCAACAAGAGCAACATGTGCCCGCCTTTAATGTATTTGGCATATGTGATCCTCAAGTGCATAGCCTCCTGACGCGGTGGTTTTGATGAGATAAGCGACCAAATTCAGAACGCGTTTGTTGCATTGGTTCTCAACAACCCATTCGGTTTCTCCGGGATGTTCATCAACTACATGAGGGAGAACATTAAGGCTAAAGGGAAGGAGGGATTCTGTATGTATCCCTAGTTTCTACAGCTGATCATCGACGAGAAGCTACCTCACATGCCCAAGCTAAAGGATAATGAGGTGTCATTGGAGGTTATGGATGACACCAGGTTAGGCAGGATGAAGGTGTACCGAGGTAAGCAGGTGAAACCCCCGGTTAGGAGGTTATTCGGTCATCTGGCCAACATCGACTATGTCGCGCCAGCCAGAAAGAAATGGCGCCATGACGACAGCGACTCCGATGTTGAGCCTATCATGATTCCAAATGATGATGAAGATGATGATGATGATGACCAAGATCATGGTCAAGGTGGTGGAGATGAGGGCTCTAGTCAATCAAGAGCCACTGACACGTCTACTATTCCTCCACCACCTCAGAAGAGTGGTTCTTCAGCTCCTGGTGGATCCGAGCAAGCTGCCATCTACCATGACTTCCTGATAGATGAAGATGATGATTCTGATGAGGAGCCTCTCACCAGGAGAGTTGGTATCAGGGTTATAGCTACAGAGAAAGGGAAAGGGGTGGTTAGTGGACGCCAAACTAGTGCTGAGGGTGTTGACATTGAGGTCACAGATCCATCTTACACACCCGACCAGCATATCAGCCCAGGGGGAGCATTGACTGCTAGGGGGTCCAGGAAGAAAAGGATGGCACAACCATATGGAAAGAAGGGGAGGAGACAGACGATTATACTGATTAGATCTTCCACCACCACTGCCACTACCTCTTCCACAACCACCACTTCCACCCCAGCCACTACCACTACCATACTATTCACCACTCTTATACCCATATCTTCCTCACCCACCATACCCAAAACCATCCCTCCACAATCCATTCCCATTACTACTCCCATCTACACCACATCCACTACTACACCTACCATTCCCCAAGCCAGAACATCCACCCAGATCCCACCTCCACAGGGCACTACTCTACCCATGGTTGGGTTAGAGGAACAGTTGGTGAGCTTAAACAGACTAGTGCTTAAGCTGTTAGCAACGGATGATCTTAGGGCCAACCAGATGAACCAACTGATGGCAGTCAATGCAGCACAGGGCAAGCAGATTGCCCAACTGACTGAGAAGAATAAAGCTCATAAGAGTGGAAAGGAGAAAAAGAAGGATGATGATGAGGAGGATGAGCCAAAAGGTGATGCTCACGCATCAGCCTCAAATCAATCAGCAAGGGAGATGCGCACTAAAAGAAATCAAGATCAAGGAACTTCGTCCTCAGCTCCTCAAGCTGACGAGCCTCAAGTTCAAGGCAAAAGTAATGATTAAGATAGTTTATGTATTTGAAATTTCTTGTACTTGAATTGTGTTTTACATTAATGTAACTAATGTTAATTTATGTTGAATGTCTTGATTAATGATTAATGTGGTCATTGTTGATTGTTTAATCGAACAAATGAAACTCAACAGACTGATGAGTATGATGTCTCTCCCTTCAGCAAATCAAGACTCAACTTATTATGATTCTTGATTTGCAAGGGATTGTGAGACGGTCTGTGAGTTATACTCCAGAAGAAGGAGAGATTATCCACGACCTGACGGACGAGCATCTCGCTGATATGTTTCGACTAAATCATGATGTGCTTGTCAAAGATGCTCTGGAAGTCGATGTTGTGAGTGACGATGAGTTACAAGGAGTGGATAAAATAGAGATAGAGGATGTCACGCCAGATCATTATCCTCAGTACACTGACCCTGATGGCGATGTTATCCCCGACTTGGGTGAAACATTTGGCAGTGATACGTTTGACAAACAAGCTAAAATAGAGACTAAGAAAGAAGAGACTGAAGGTAAAGCCCAAGCTGCAGATGCTAATGTTGATCTAAAGAAAGTTGAATGGGCTGCATGTTTGACAGAGATGAAAGCTCAACGTGAACCTCCAAAGCTAAATGCCTTCATAAAATTGTATAAAGTTAAGACACATCAGAAGGTGTCGGGCAAGATTATCAGTTGGGCTTACTTTGAAGATTTAGATGTGTATGCAGTGAAACGGGAGAAAGGGATTGAGTACCTCAGATATCCACATGATCTGAAGACTCTTCCTGGATTTGAGTTAAATAGATTAGCATGTCTAGATCTGTTGTATGCTAACCCAAGGAAGATGTCGGGATGGTTTGAGATGGCTTTGAAGAATGAATACCACACTAGATGGGTAAACTTCAGACCTTAGCAACCTAAGAGGTTTATTTATAAGATTGAAGTTGACCCGATCACTGGAAGGCCTAAGGTTATGTTGGAGGGAGTCCCCCGCGCACGATGTCTAAGATCCCGTTATAGGAGATGCCTCAGGACTTCACTCCACGCTTCAAATGGTGGTATTATGATTGGAGGACGGGGGAAGCTGTCATAGTTTTAAATAGAGTAGGAAAGATAGAGACTATCAGGTTATTCGACCCAATGTGGCTTACTAACTTGTCGGAAGAAGATGTATATACCTTATACAAGTGGCCACTGTTCTATGACACACAAGATATTGTACAAGCTCTCCAGTTCTTACACGTTATACGACTCAGTTTCGCTTTTGAGATCCATGCGGGAGTCACTAAAGAGGAGAAGTACGAGAAATTTCAAGAACATTTGAAGGGGGAGTTTGTTGATACACTATGTTTCTAGTTTATGTACTTCAATGTAAATGTCTTTCATTTTTTACACATATGTAATACAAGTGCTTAATGAATATGATATGTGTTTTGATGTTTATTTGTCTTTGGTTATATCATATTCTTATTTTATTTAGTATTAGTCATATGTATGAACATTATATATAGGTTTGAGGTTCTTGTACATAGTTCTAAGTCAATAATGACTCAGAAATGGTTTCAACTTAGTCAGGTGGTTATTAATGCTAATGGACCATACTTATGGACCATACGCATGAATGGACCATACTTATGGACCAGTCGCACGACTGAACCAGGTGACTGGATCAGTCGTATGATTGAGACATAGATTGACTCATTCGCACGACTGAACCTTCAGTCGTGCGTATGAGTCAAACGCATGAGTCAATCGCACGACTGAACCATGCTAATGGCTCAGCCGTACGACTGAATACTGAAAACCTATAAATACCACATAATTTGTGGAAAATGGAACACTTTGAATACGATCATACCCTAGCCATCCAGAGCATCCCAGTTCGACCATCCAACTTCATAGTTCGTTCCTGATCGATTCCAATTCGTTCTTAACGTTTGTTTAATCGTTAGATCGATCAGGTTGTCGTTCTCACTGATTGGATCGCCAATCAAATAGAATTCCGTGCTATTTGATCTGGTTTCATGCAGAATCAGTTAGTACTCCGTACGAAAACGGTCCTAACAATTGGAAACTAGGACACACGGCTAAAGACTGCCATGGCGGGTTGATGAAGAAGCCATAACAACCATAAGAAACACCTAAGGGCTGCTTCGAATACAGGAAAAAGGGACACTAAAAGGAACTGCCCTCAGTTGAAGAAGAACGGAAATGGTGCTGGGAACAATGGAAACAACAACAACAACACTGGTAATGGTGACAACAATGGTGGTATCAACGATGGAGCCAAGGGGAGAGCTTTTATCATGGGTTCAGGTGAGGCTCTAAATGATACTACTATTATTACTAGTAAATTTCTTATCAATGGTCGATATGCTACGGTACTATTTGATACTGGAGCTGACAGAGCTTTATTTCCACTAAGTTCAGTAGTCTTTTGAGTGATATGCCTTCTACATTGGAATCCACGTATACCATAGAGTTAGTAGATGGTAAGTAAACTCACACCACACACATTCACAAGGGTTGTAAGATAGAACTGGCTGGACACATTTTCGACATAGATCCTATGCCTGTTCACTAAGAGTTTTGACATGATTGTGGGTATGGTCTGGCTATCCGAGAAGCAAGCAGAGGTAGTGCGTCGTGAGAAGATCGTACATATTTCTCTCAAGGGTGGTAAAGTCCTTTCGGTTAAGGGTGAAAGGAGTAGTGCACTGATAGGCATCATATCATTCATGAAAGCATAGAAATTGCAACGTAAAGGCCATCTAGCTATATTGGCCCTAGTAACCGACAAACAACAAGAGGAGAGGAAGATAGAGGATATCCTAGTAGTTCGTGATTTCCAGAGGTCTTTCCTGAGGACCTTCTGGGATTACCACCTCATCATTAAGTGGAATTCTAGATCGAATTGACTCCCAGAGCAGCTCCAATTGTAAGAGTACCTTATCGATTGGTACCGAATGAGCTACAGGAATTATCAGCACAGCTTCAGGAGCTGTTGGATAAGGGACTTATCTGACCTAGCTCATCTCCTTGGGGAGCCCCTGTTCTCTTTGTTAAAAAAAGGATGGCATATTTCGAATGTGTATCTACTACAAAGAATTGAACAAGGTTACAGTCAAGAACGGTACCCTTTGCCTCGCATAGATGATTTGTCTGATTAGCTTCAGGGATCAAGCTATTATTCTAGGATTGATCTGAGGTCTGGTTATCATCAACTGAGAGTTTGAGAGGAAGACATCTCGAAGACAACATTTAGAACTCGTTATGGTCATTACGAATTTTTGGTCATGCTCACCAGCGATACATGGATCTCATGAATCATGTGTGCAAACCCTACCTCGATCAGTTTGTTAGCGTGTTTATCGATGACATATTGATCTATTCTAAGATAAAGGAGGAACATGAGGAGCACCTACATCTAATCTTGGAATTACTTAGAAAGGAACAACTGTACGCCAAGTTTTCTAAGTGTGATTTCTGGATTCGTGAAGTACAACTCTTGGGTCACATCGTTAATGAGAAAAGGATCCATGTAGATCCTACGAAGGTTGAGAAATAAAGAATTGGTCAGTTCCCAAGACATCTAGTGAGATACGACAATTCCTCGGACTGGCAGGATACATCGACGCTTCATTGAGGGATTTCCAAAAATCGCTCAAACTCTCACTACTTTTACTTATAAAAGTACCATGTTTAGATGGGGAGACAATCATTAAAAAAGCCTTCCAGTTGTTGAAATAGAAGCTTTGTAGCGCACCGATATTAGCATTACTAGAAGGAAGTGATGACTTCGTGGTTTACTGTGATGCTTCTATCCAAGGACTCAGTTGTGTTTTGATGCAACGTGACAAGGTGATAGCCTATGCCTTGAGGCAACTGAAGGTGCATGAGAAGAACTATACCACTATGATTTGCAGCTGGGGGTAGTGGTTTTTGCCTTGAAGATCTAGAGACATTACTTGTACGGTACCAAATGCACTATTTACACCGATCACAAGAGTGTTCAGTATATCTTTGAGAAAAAGAGTTGAATATAAGACCGCGATGCTGGGTAGAGTTATTAAATGACTATGATTATGCTATTAAGTATCACCGAGAAAGACAAATGTGGTTGCTCATCCTTAAGCAGAAAGAAAACTGCTAAACCCAGATAAGTGCGAGCTTTACAGCTTACTATTAGCAATCAATTTCTTGAACAAATCAAGGAAGCTCAGACTGAAGCTTTGAAAGTAGAGAACATTGAATCTAAATCATTGCGCAGGATGGATAAGCAATTCGAGGTGAAAGCCAATGGAATCCTTTACTTCATGGATAGACATCGGATGCCTTTATATGGAAATCTAAGAGATTTGGGTATGAGCAAGGCACACAAGTCTAAGTACTCTATACATCATGGTTCTGACAAAATGTATCATGATTTGAAGGCACACTATTGGTGGCTAATATAAAGGGGATGTAGCTACATGTGAGCAAGTGTTTGACCTGTTCTAAGGTGACAGTTCAGTATTAGAAGCCATCTGGGTTACTGCAACAACCTGAGAATCCTGTGTGGAAGTGGGAGCAGATCTCCATGGGCTTTATTACCAATTACCCGAGACACCTAGTGGATGTGACATGATATGGGTAATGTAGACCGACTGACTAAGTTGCTCACTTCTTAGCGATCAAGGAAAGTGATAAATGGATAAGTTAACTCAAACTTATCTGAAGGAGGTACCTATCTGGATTATTTCTGATCGTGATACTCGTTTTAGATGGCATTTATGGAAATCGTCATAGAAATCTTTGGGTACGTGTCTGGATATGAGCACTGCCTATCATCCACATACTGGTGGGAAAAATGAGCATACTATTCAAACATCAAAGGACATGTTGAGAGCTTGTGTGATGATTTCAGGAATAATCAGGAAGTTCATCTACGTTGGTGGAGTTTTCCTACAATAATAGTTACCACACCAGCATTAACGCAGCACCATTTGAGGCGTTGTATGAGCGAAAGTGTTGATCACTAGTTTGCTGGGCAGAAGTTGGTAATAGTCAATTGACTGGCCCCAAATTGGTGATAGTATGATACGAAAACATCGTATGACCACAACACGTGACCGAGAAAAGATACGCTGATAAGCGAATGAAACCTTTAGAGTTTCAGGTCGGCGACAAAGTTTTGCTGAAAGTCTCACTGTGGAATGGTTTGATTCGATTCGGAAAGAGAGGCAAGCTTAATCTGAGATATGTTTGGCTATTTGAGATCCTGGAAAGAATAGGTCCAGTGTGTATCGATTAGACCTGCTTGATTCGTTGAGTAGAGTTCACAATGTATTTCACGTTTCAAATCTGAAAAAGTGCTTATCTAGATGAGTTGGTCGTACCACTCGAGGAAGTGCAAGTAGATGAGTAATTATTCCTTGTCAAAGAACCACTTGAGGTGATGGATTGTGAAGTCAAGACCTCGAAGTAGAGAAAGATCCCTATTATAAAGATTTGCTGGAACTCAAGGCGTGGTCTGGAATTCACGTGGGAACGTGAGGATTAGATGAAGCTTAAGTATCTTCATCTATTCAAAACCACATCAACAACTACATAGGTATTGATTAAAGTTCGGGACAAAATTTCTTTCAACATGGAGATAATGTGACGACTCACCCGAAACTCACCCAATTTTCTTGTGCCAATGAAGTAGACCAGCGATGTAACATAACCATGTAACGCAATTTTCGGGATGAAAATTCTTTCAACATGGGGGAAATGGACATCCGGTAATTTTCCATTACAAAACTCCGTTTGTTTGGAGGTTGCATACACGTGTCATGAGCACAGACTAGTTGTCATTGAACGTGGTGACTTAATAACAATATCTATGATAAACAGATAATAATCTAATTATAATTGATTATTAATTTGTGGTTATTTGATTTATAAATTTTAAATATTATTTGTGAATTTTATGTGATATATATATTCATGAGTTTTGTAATCAGTTGAAAAAATGTTAATTGTCACATCCCTGCGGAAGCGTGAAGCGTTGGATTGGATGTGACATGTTTGTTCAGAACGCAATGATTACAAGGGTCAATTATCAACACAAAACATCACATAAATACTTCATTATTAGGTAAGGATTACATCATATATTATTATATATATATTATATATATATATTGATATCTATATATATATATATATATATAATATATATATATATATATAATATAATATATATATTATATATTGATATATAATTATTAAATAGTCAAAATTGATATAATCCTATTACAACCTATTATTTAACTACAAAAATCTTCAAAGATGATGGAAATGTGGATCCACCGCTACACTGAAATCGTAGATGTTGACAGTTAGGTTCACACAAACTCTTCCAAAATTCTCCCAGTCATTGTACACATCAAAAGAGAATTCAATATTGTTAGTCATGGCTACCTGAAAAAGCATACTCAAAATAGTCAACATAAAGTTGATGAGATCATAGGTTTAATTCCAGACAAAATATTTTTTGATGCATTAATTACAACCAAACTGTTCTTACAAATCTGATAATTCATATTGTCACGAAATAATTCATAAATCAGGTAATATAGCATCACAAACTCATCCTGTTGGTGCAGGAAAATTTTCCTAAGTAGCGCTACCTATATTATCCAACGGTTCACATCCGAACTAATGGTTATATCACAAATGACAGTACATCTCAAAATCTCAAAACAATGCATCAATCATAAAACAATATGCTTTTTCCCTAAAAATTTTATAAATACCCAAATAGGGCTGTGAGTCTCACCTTTACTTCAAATTGCATCCTTTAAAATAAATTATAAGTTAGATACAAAAATTTGTTTAAATTTTCAGAACCTTAGATGGAAGCAATTTCTAAAAATTTAATAGTAAATTATTAGATAATATTACCATAAAATCTCCAACTTCCATTTTATCATAAATAATTGTTATAATTATTACAAACTCATCATAAATATTAAAAATAGCTACTATCATCCATAAACCCTAAATTTTCTAGAATATTATTCCAACAATTTACAATACTTCATAAATTTCTTGATGTCTAACTCGCAGTATATATGTTTTTAAATTTTTACAATAATCTAAAAATTTAATAAAAATAGCTATATAACTCCAAAAACTATGAAATTTATACATTCTGTTGTTTGATTTATCATGGCTTCAGTGAATTATTCACTATTTATTACACTGTTAAGGATTTTTCTTTTGATTTTGTCCTTTATACTTCACATAAAAATTCATATCCAGTATAAAAAGGAAATAAATTACAAAATAATTCCTGGAGTTTTATATCATAAGGGAATTATTAGGTGATTTTTTTCTAGAATTTTTCCAAATTTATTTCTATATTTGAGAATCTATGTTCATTCCACCTTAAATAATTTGTGTAAATTATTTATTTATCATGTTTTACCAAATTCAGAATGATATTTCAGTATCTTAAAAAAGATTTTTTAATGTTTATTCCCATAATCGCTATCATTTACTATTTTACTTAATTTTCTTAATATTTCAATATTTAATCTTATAAATCCCAAAATCTCCTTTTGTCACAAGTTTCTGAATTTTAATACTTCATTACTGTGACTTTGATGAAAATTTAAGAATTTCAAGATATTTAAGATTAGTCTTGTGTATATGCACCAAAACTAGTTATATATGTGTTTTAACACATGTGTAACCTTTGATTTCAAGATTATAAGGAGATTTAAAAACCTTGTGAATGATGTGATGCTTTGCTTATAAGAACGAGCCTTTGAGATCCGAGGGAGAGTGAAAGATGGTAGTTATTAGTTATGGTGAGGTCGAAGGTGGTGATGATGATGATATTCGGATGATTGTGAAGATGTATAGAGACCGAGAGTGTGTGGTTATGATGAACATCAAGAGAAAAAGTTGTGAAGGTGGTGGTGATTACGGATGGTGATGGTGGTGATGGTTACGGATGGTGATGGTGGTGATGAAGGTAGAGAACCGAGAGAAAACAAAGAGATGTGTGAGCCGAGAGTTGAGAGAGAGTTGAGGTGGTGGTGTGCTTTTTGAAGGTGGTCGATTGGTGCTTTATCGAGGTCTCGGCCAGGCCTTTATGGCATGTAATCATGATGTTTAGTTCTAGCTTAGGTGTGTCACCTTCACAAGCTTAATAGGTGTCATGAAAAGTGCCAAGAATATCCTAGAGTTTGCCAAATAACCTTTGTAATGATGATGGTTCCATGTGACTCCTTTGATGAAGTGATTGGATGGCGGTTTAATGGTTGTGGAGGTTATCTAGCCGGTGGTTTAAGTGGGAACGTTAATGACTTAATTAGTCATTTAACCGAGGGAGTTAGGTGGTTTATTAGGTTCAATGATCCGAGTTTGATACTTGATGTTTTGAGGTTTAAGGTTTGCTTAGTTTGGTTTTGATGTTAATGTTCCCTTGATGTTTTTATTTTATTGTAACAGGTTTAGTTGATCTCAAATGTTGAGGTGTTCTTTTTTATCAAACAATGTTTTAGTAACAAAACTCCTGCGTATGATCATATGCACATGTAGGTACATGCATGCAAAATCTTTATACATGCAAGCATGCAAAATCTTTATACATGCAAGCATGCAAAATCTTTATACATGCAAGCATGCAAACATGCATACGTAAAATATATACATGCATAGCATGCATATTTTTACTTATGATATATAGCAAAATACTATAAATATGTATATATAAAATAATTACTAAAACATATGCTAGTTAAATATATTCCCGAATGTATAGAAATATATTTAAATATGAATCGTCTAACCTTATTTTTAGGGTTGTCACATTCTCCCCTGCTAACAGAATTTCGTCCCGAAATTCATTGGTGAGTAGTTTCTAAAGTTGGGTAGAACTTATCTGATTATTAACTCTGATCAAGTGAGGGTATTTGTTTTGATTTCATCTTCTGTTTCCCATGTGTATTCTTGTCCTCTCTTGCATTCCACTTAACTTTCACTATAAGAATTCTATTCTTTCTTAATCTTTTCACTTCTTGTATAATGGCTATTGGTTCTTCCATAAATTAAGTTTCCTATCTATTTTGACTTCTTGGATTGATACCTTTAAAGTCTCATCTGTTAGACATTTCTGAGGTTGGATACATGGAAAGTGTTATATACTTCGCTTACCTCTTAAGGTAATTCTAATTTATATGCTACAGGACCAATTCTATTAATGACTTAAATAGGCCAACATACCTAGGGTTCAACTTCCTTGGCTTTCCAAATCGAAAGATTCCTTTTGTGGGAGATACTTTTAGATAGACTCTATCTCCTATCTGAAATTCCAATGGCTTTTCTCGAATCTCGCATAACTTTTCTGTCGATCACGCGCTGCTTTCAATCTATTTTAATCTATGATCTTGTCCGATGTTTCTTGTATCAATTCAGGACCTGTAAGTTGTCTATCACCTATTTCATTCCACATAAGGGTGATCTACATTTTCTTCCATACAAAGCTTCAAATGGAGCTAATCAATACTAGAGTGATAACTGTTATATATGAGAATTCGATTAATGGTAAGTGACTATTCCAATTTCCACCAAAATTATGAGACAAGCTCTTAACATATCTTCCAGTGTTTGTATCGTTCTTTCACTTTGTCCATCGTTTGTGGATGATAAGCTGTACTTAAGTTACTGGGTTCCTAAAGCCTTTTGTAATGTTTGCCCAAATCTTGAAGTATTGATAGAGGTATTCCATGTCTAGACACAATTTCTTTTATATAAATCCTAGCTAATCTTTCTATCTTATAATCTTCTCTTATAGTAAGAAATGAGCTGACTTAGTCAATCTATCCACTATAACCCAAATTGTGTCGTATCATTTTTGGTTCTTGGTAGTTGGTTACAAAGTCCATAGTAATCTGATCCCATTTCCATTCTGGAATCTCTGGTTGCTGTAGGTATCCTGAAGGTTTTTGATATTCAGCTTTTACTCTTGAACAGATATCACACTTTTCCATGAAATCTCTGACTGATTTCTTCATGCCTGGCCACCAGTATTGGCTTTTCAAGTCCTTGTAATTTTATTATTTCCACCAGGATAATTGTTCTAAGCATGCTATTGTCAGGTACCCAAATTCTCCCTTTAAACCTCAGAATTCCATCTGCCTCTGACTTAAGTCTTTATTTGTCCTTTTAACATCATTATATCTTTTGTTAGGTCTTTTGAATTTGATTTAGCAAATCTGAACGTAATTCCATCCTCATGGCACGTACTCGTAACGGCTTAATTCTTTCTTTCTACTAAAGCATCAACTACTACGTTTGCTTAACCGGGGTGATACTTGATTTGAAGGATTTGATCTGCCCAAGATACATATTAAATTGATGTGGCTAGTGTGATATGATCCAAGTCGGGTCATACCCAATAACAAGCCAAACAAAACCGATAAATATTTATTCGTTGATAAGATCACACAAATAAATATTTAGCACCAATATAGAAAACGGGTTTTCTAAATCATTGCTTTTGTGAACGAACAAAATTATATGGGATAATTTGTTCATGGGAATTGATTGTTTTATTACTTAAGTTGGTAAGTAATATCAAACAAATGTGTATTGTATTTTATAAAATATAAGACGATAATTTTTATAAAATAAGAGTGCAAGAGTGTATCCATTTTAATTAATCAAATGAGAGGGAAACCCACTGGTGTGGGTCCCCAACTTCGGCCGCCCCCTTGGGGCTTGAAGCTCACTTATTAGTTGGGGTGCATGCATTCTTGAGAACACAACTCTCTTCTACCAACGCACACTTCCTCTTACACACACAAAGCAATAGAACTCTCTCATTTCTCTCTTACAAATCGAGTTCTAGAGCTGAAAATACAAGTTTTCAGCCTTGAAACTAGTTTTTCTTGGCTGGAAAAATCGACTTTCAGAGGGTTTTCAAGTTGGTGTTGCAAGTCCTAGCAAAGAGGGTGTTTGTACAAGCTTGGGGTATCATCTCTTGAGAACTTCTACCTTGAAGTTTAGACATTCAAGCATCATCATCTAACCTCCATCTCCATGTTTTCTAAAGGAAGTACTGTGGTGGATGAATATACATGTTATGATAGTATGTTCTTCCATATAATGTGATCTTGTTTTGGTTTTGATTAAACATATGTATATGAACATAAACCCACGTTTTTAACATAAACTCCGCTACGTTTTACATATTAAATGGTTATATGTCTTTGATAAACATCTACGAAACCAACAATGGCATCAAGAGCCGGTTTATATGGATACATGCTTCAAAATTGAAATTTTCGGGTCCTTTTTTTTATAAAAAGGGGCTGGAAATTTCTCTAAATGGAAGTCCCTTGTTTTTCAAGATATTACTTTATATGCATGTAAGGATCTTGAAAAATTTAGATCATAAGATGGTTTGTTTGTTTGGACAAAAAACCCACTTGTTCTTGGGTTATGTTGGCCAAGATATGGGTTAAAAGGGGCTGCCAAAAAATCAAAATATAGGAACATATTGGATGGTTTTAAGTGCACAAAACCTAGCCATGACCTTGTGATTGATTATTTGTGGTTGTGATTCATTTGAATGTAATAAAGGCTATGTAATTTATTTATTTTATTTGGTATGTAATAAGTAGATTAACTTGCACTTTATTTACTAGAAAAATGTATTAGGACTTTCTATGTAATGTAGATTTTTGGGCTGTTTTGTAACACAAAGAAGGAGCCTAAAACGATGATGGAATCACAACACAAAAGGCATACTTGAAGCATTTGGATGCAAGTTCAGTGGGAGTTCATCAACTCAATAATGTGTCATGTTTTCCTAGAATGACCACTTGACACATTGTATGGCAAGCAATGTGATCAAAATAGTTGGCTTTGGTTGTGCATTATTATTTTATGTTTGGTTGATTGTGGTTGTTTTGGTTGAGTTTAATATTTTGATTGAAAATTGACAAACTAGTTAAAAACTATGATAAATCAAGCATAAAAATGGTTCTTTATAATCTAAAGTGATTAAAAATGTGTTTATTAAGGGTTAATGATTTAATAAAAATGGGTTTATTAAAAGGAACCTTGAAAATAGTTTTTCAAATAATACCATGCATTTGAATTCATACAAGTTGTATGGTATAAAAGGCCTTTTCTAAAACTAGAATTTTAGAAACTACAAAACCCTTTTAAACAAGTTTAACACCATCCTTTTAAACAACACTCAATTCACTTGTAACTTATTTATGGGATAAAGGTCACCTAACCATAAATATAGAAACTTGTGAAGTTGAGGTGAAATTACCATATTGTGGGATAAAGGTCACTAACCACTTAATAGTAAAATCACACGGTGTCTAAGTAGGACGACTTGATTGGAAATCATGCATTAGGATCACCGAAGCATGACGTACAACGGTGTTGATGGGATAAACATGCCAAACAAAACATGAGATGTTTAAAACGATCCCATAAAACTAGAAATTGTAATAGGTTACAATTGTCAAACGTTGACTACTGGTTATTTAATAAAGGGATAAAGGTCACCTAACCGATATTAAATGTAACGTTGGATCTAGATTTTAATTATAATTGTCTATGAGACATAAAAGGGTATTAATATTAAAATGCTTAAATATCAAAATACTAAATTAGAAACTTTGTAAAATTGTAGATGCTAACAACAACAACGTAATCCCGACGTCCATAACCTATCACTAAGAACGATCCTGAAAGGAACGTCTAACCATGGGAACTTCATGGTGGTACCGAAACTTGAGAATAGTTCTCAAGCAAGAAAAGAAGGCCTATGTGTTAGACGATCCCATTCCCGATCAACCGATGATGAAAATGACGTTGAGGCCTTTAGCGAGTGGGTCAAGTACAACGAGGACTCGTGCAAGTCTCATGTCTCATGCTAGCGAGTATGATTCCGACTTGCAAAAGGACTTAAGAACCACAATGCCTTTGACATGATCACCAGTTGAAGGAAATGTTCCAACAACAATCAAGGGTGGAGCGCTTCGAAACGTTTCGAGCGCTTCATGCATGTCGAATGGACGAGACCCAATCGGTGTCATCTTACGTTCTTAAGATGAAGAGCCACATTGATCGCCTCGAAAGGCTTAACTGTCGTGTGTCCAACGAGTTGGCAACGGATTTGATCCTCAATCCCTATCAAAGAAGTTGATCGCTTTGTCATGAACTATAACATGAATGGTTGGGACAAGAGCATGGTGAGCTTCATTCAATGCTAAAAACGGTCGAGGCGGGCATGGGTAGAAAGGTTCTACCGGTCCTTACGATCAATGAAGGAGGTAGTAGGAAGGGCACTCCCCGACCCTAGGGCAAGCGTTGCCAAAGGAGGGGCACGTCAAGGGAAAGGGAAAAGCAAAAGTGGAACCGCACAAAACCGAAAGAAAAGAAGCAAAAGGTGCTCAAGATGACCCTGTTTTGAGTGTGGTGAGGTAGGCCATTGGAAACGCAATGTCCGGTCTATCTCAAAGCGTTGAGGTCGAAGAGGGACGGGCAAACCTCAGGTACAATCTTATGATACATGTTGAGCTAAATGTTATTTCTTCTAACACATGGGTATTAGATCCGGATGTGGAACTCATATTTGTAATTTGTTTGCAGGGTTCAAAAGAAGTGAGCATATGCAAAAGGGAATAAGTCTCTTCATGGGCAATGGTGCAAAGGTTCACGTGGAAGCCCAAGGAGACTACATTTTGAAGCTTCTAAGTGGTTTGGAAGTCATTTTAAAGAATGTACTATATGCTCCTAGTTTGACTAGGAACATTATTTCTGTTTCCCGTTTGAGACAATATGATTATGATTTCAAGTTTGTTGACAATGATATTCATGTTTCTTTAAATCATATGTTTTATTTTAAGGTTATACCTTGTAATGGTATTTATGAATTGGTTCATGAAAACACAACATATGATAGCTCAATGTACCAAGCAACCACCAAAAGGCTCAAATTAGATTTGAGTGATTCCTATCTTTGGCATTATCGCCTTGGTCACATAAAAAAGAATCGTATGCAAAAACTCCAAAAGAATGGTCTTTTGAAAACTAATGAAATGATTCATTTGATGTATGCGAGTCTTGTTTACAAGGTAAAATGACAAAGGCCCCTTTTAGTGGGACTAATGAAAGGGCAAAGGATTTATTAGGGATCATACATTCGGATGTATGTGGACCTTTTAAACCTGACTAGGAATGGTGAAAGATACTTCATTACCTTTATGACTATAGTCGTTATGGGTATGTGTACTTGTTAAGACACAAACATGAATCTTTTGAAATGTTCAAAATTTTCAAGAATGAAGTAGAAAATCAACTCAACAAAACGGTCAAGATTCTTCGTACAGATAGAGGAGGTGAATACCTAAGTAGTGAATTTCAAGAGTATCTTAGAAGTTGTGGGATTGTCTCACAATACTACACCTGGAACACCACAACATAATGGTGTGTCTGAGAGGAGGAATCGGACTCTATTAGATATGGTTTGATCTATGATGGCTAGAAGTACACTACCTCTATCATTCTAGGGTTTCATGTTGCTCTCCGCGGCCGTATTTTAAATATGGCCCCAACCAAGAAAGTGGAAAGGACACCTTTCGAAGTATGGCATGGAAGGGCTCCATCATTATCATATTTGAAAGTTTGGGGTGTGAAGCTTATCCTAAGCAATACATTCAAAACAAACTGGAAGCCCGATCCACAAAGTGTATCTTCATTGGATATCCTAGAGATTGTATTGGATATTATTTCTATGATCTGACAGAGCAGAAAGTGTTTATTGCTCGAAAGGCAGAGTTCTTGGAAACTAAGTTTCTTTGGAAGAAACTAGTGGAAGAGCAGTGGAACTTGAAGAGGTTCAATATTCACAAGACGATACACAATTGGTTGATACTAGCAATCAACATGAGGGTGTTAGAATGATCATATGGATGATCAAGATACACAAAACGTTCGCAGATCTGGAAGAATTAGTGTTCCTCCTGAGAGATATGGATTTTTCATGAATGGATGCTATGTGGTAGATTCGGATGAACCAACCACATACCATGATGCAATGTCAAAACCTGATTTTGACAAATGGCAAGAAGCCATGAACGTTGAGATGCAATCCATGTATGATAACCAAGTTTGGGAATTAGGTTACACCACCTCTTAAGTCCAAGATAGTTGGATGTAAGTGGGTTTTCAAGAAGAAAACCGATATGCATGGAAACTTGGATACCAATAAAGCTAGACTTGTAGTAAAAGGTTTCACTCAAACTCAAGGGGTGATTATGATGAAACCTTTTTGCCTGTGGCAATGCTAAAGTCTATTAGGATATTGTTTGCCATAGCAGCATATTATGACTATGAGATATGGCAAATGGACGTCAAAACCGCTTTCCTTAATGGATATCTTGAGGAAGATGTCCATATGAAACAGCCTGAAGGTTTTGTCGATCCAAAATATGCTAACAAGGTATGCAAGTTAAAGAAGTCAATCTATGGATTGAAACAAGCTTCAAGAAGTTGGAATCACCGTTTTGATGATGAAGTAAAGAAATTTGGCTTCATCAAAAACGCTGATGAAGCTTGTGTATATAAGAAAGCTAGTGGGAGCACTGTCACCTTCCTTGTATATATGTCGATGACATTTTACTATTTGGAAACGACATTTCAACCTTGGAAGGTGCAAAAGCCTGGCTTGGAAGCTGTTTTTCCATTAAGGATCTTGGTGAAGCCACCTATATTTTGGAATAAAGATCTATAGGGATAGATCAAGACGGCTGATAGGTTTAAACCAAAGTGCATACATTGATAAGATCTTGAAAAGGTTCAAGATGGAGAATTCTAAGAAAGGTTTGGGTACCTATTCAAAAGGGGATTATATTGAGCTCATCTCAATGCCCTAGTTCAAAGGTTGAACAAGAAAGAATGAGTGGAGTCCCATATGCTCTGCTATAGGATCCATCATGTATGCAATGATATATACTAGGCCGGACGTGTCATGTGCTCTAAGCATGACAAGTAGATATCTGCAGAATCCTGGTAATAGTCATTGGATGGCTGTTAAGAGTATTTTGAAATACCTTAGAAACACTAAGGATATGTTCTTAATATATGGATCTAGTGAGGAGGAGCTCGTGGTAAAGGGTTACACGGATGCGAGTTTCCAAACTGATCGAGATGATTCTCGATCACAGTCGGGATATGTCTTCATTATGAATAGAGGAGCGGTCTCTTGGAAGAGCTCAAAGCAAGATGTAGTGGCACTATCTACAACAGAATCAGAATACATTACCGCTTCATTGGCAGCTCAAAAGCTGCGTGGCTTAGGAAGTTCATTGCTGATCTAAGGGTCGTTGCTACCATTCAAGACCCCCTAGAGATCTTTTGTGACAACGAGGGCGCGATTGCTCAAATCAAGGAACCTCGTGCTCATCAAAAGACTCGACATTGAACGGAGATTCAACTACATAAGGGATGAAGTTGAAAAGGGAAAGATATGTATTCGTAAAGTTCACACCGATCAAAACATTGTGGATCCATTCACGAAGCTCCTAGATAGGTCAAAGCATGAAAGTCATACTTGTGCCTTAGGACTTCGATATTCTAGTGATTGGACTTGATCAAATTTTGTATTTGGATATTGGAACTTATGTTATTTGACTTAATTATATGGTTATAATTTTCATTTGTTCTTCTATTTTAGCATGTTTAAATCCGTGAATAAGTAAGTTATTCTAAACATCCATAGTCGATCATACTTGTGGGAACAACTATGAATGCAAGACTATAATGAAATCATAAGGTATGAATATAGAGCAAGAGGTTGCTACCGAGGTTCATTGATATCTATAGGACATAGATATTGGACTGACCCGCTCTCAATTATTTCTGCATGGAATCTTGTGATTAGTCATAAGAGATATTGAGTAAAGGCGAATATCATTGTATCCTCAGACCTGAGATACATATTGGGTCTTGATATTCACCAAGTATTGTACTTTGACTTAGTACTTTACTGTTCTGAAATAAAGGCAGTACATAAGGCTGAGTTCAGCTATGGTATAAAGTGATTGTGAGAGACGTATGTAGTCTAGATGGAGTTTGTTCCTCTTATTCGTTGAGAGTTAGATGTCTAAGGCCTGTTGAAGTTAAATCAACGGAGAGTGACAATTCTATGTCTCTGGGATTTAACATGACATCTGTAACAAAAGGATAAATGATTGATTCACCTAATCATATTCAAGTAAGGTACTTGAAAAGGATGATGTTATTGAATGGCACTTAGTCATATACATTAGGGGTAGCAAACCGTTGCTAGGCGTTATTTGCTACTTGCATCAATCTTCTATGAATCTTGTGCAAGTGGAGATTGAAGGATTTGATCTGCCCAAGATACATATTAAATTGATGTGGCTAGTGTGATATGATCCAAGTCGGGTCATACCCAATAACAAGCCAAACAAACACCGATAAATATTTATTCGTTGATAAGATCACACAAATAAATATTTAGCACCAATATAGAAACCGGGTTTTCTAATCATTGCTTTTGTGAATGAACAAATTATATGGATAATTTATTCATGGGAATTGGTTGTTTTATTACTTAAGTTGGTTAAGTAATATCAAAAAAATGTGTATTGTATTTTATAAATTATAAGGGGTTATATTTTTATAAAATAAGAGTGCAAGAATGTATCCATTTTAATTAATCAAATGAGAGGGAAACCCACTTGGTGTGGGTCCCCAACTTCGGCCGCCCCCTTGGGGCTTGAAGCTCACTTTATTAGTTGTTGGTGCATGCATTCTTGAGAACACAACTCTCTTCTTCCAACACACACTTCCTCTTACACACACTAAGCAATAGAACTCTCTCATTTCTCTCTCTAGAATCGAGTTCTAGAGCTGAAAATACAAGTTTTTCAGCATTGAAACTAGTTCTTCTTGGCTGGAAAAATCGACTTTCAAGAGGGTTTTCAAGTTGGTGTTGCAAGTCCTAGAAAAGAGGGTGTTTGTACAAGCTTGGGGTATCATCTCTTGAGAACTTCTACCTTGAAGTTTAGACATTCAAGCATCATCATCTAACCTCCATCTCCACGTTTTCTAAAGGTAGTACATGTTGTTGAAGAATATACATGTTATGATAGTATGTTCTTCCATATAATGTGATCCTTGTTTTGGGTTTTGATTAAACATATGTATATGATACGTAAACCCACGTTTTTAACATAAACTCCGCTGCATTTTACATGTTAAATGGTTAATATGTCTTTGATAAACATCTTCAAAACCCAACAGATTTCACAATCATAGTCGCTTAATAATTCTGCCCATCTTATCTGCCTCATATTTAACATCTTCTGATCAAATATATGTTGTAGACTTTTATGATCTGTATAAATTATACACTTAGTCCCATACAAGTAATGTCTCCAAAATTTTAATGCAAACACTACTGCTCCTAATTCTAGATCATGTGTGGTATAGTTCTTTTCACTACCTCTAAGTTGTATAGATGCATATGCAATTACTTTCTCTTTTGCATTAAAACACATCCAAACCTTGGTGTGATGCATCACAATATACTACAAAATTATCTGTTCCTTTTGGCAAAGCTAGAATAGGTGCACTACACAATTTATTCTTGAGGAGTTCAAATGCTTCATTTTGTTTTTCTTCCCATATATACCTCCTATCTTTCTGGGTCAATTCTGTCAAAGGTTGAGCTATTCTTGAGAAATTTTCTATAAATCTCCTATAATATCCTGCTAAACCTAAGAATTGTCGTACTTCAGTTGGGGTCTTTGTAATTTCCCACTTCTTGACTGTTTCAATCTTTGCTGGATCAACTTGAATCCCATCTTGATTAACTATGTATCCTAGGAATTGTACTTCCCTTTTCCAAAATTCACATTTTGAGAATTTTGCATACAACTTTTCTTTTTGTAGTAATCCCAAATATAATCTTAACTGTTGTTCATGGTCTTTCTTATTTTTAGAGTAAATCAGAATGTCATCTATGAATACTATGACAAATTTATCTAAATAGGGTTTGCATATTCTATTCATTAGATCCATAAATACTGCTGGAGCATGGTTAACCAAATGGCATTACAAGAATTCATAATGTCCGTACCTAGTCCTGAATGTAGTCTTTGATATATCTTCATCCTTTACTCTTAACTGATGATACCCAGATCTTAAATCTATTTTGGAAAAATAACTAGATCCTTGCAATTGATCAAATAAATCATCAATCCTAGGGAGAGGATATCTATTCTTTATGGTAACTTTATTGAGTTCCCTATAATCAATACACATTCTAAAAGTTCCATCTTTCTTTTTGATAAATAGAACTGGTGCTCCCCAAGGTGATACACTAGGGCCTATAAATCCCTCATTCAACAGTTCTTGTAATTGGTTCATTAACTCTTTCATTTCTGTTGGTGCTAAACGATACGGGCTTTAGCAATAGGAGCTGTTCCTAGTACCTATTTTAAACTCTACTTAACGAAGGGGTGGCAATCCGGGTAATTCATCAGGGAAAACATCAGGATATTCATTGATAATAGAAACGATTCATTTTATCTAGTTTTGTATCAACTACATGAGCTAAGAAAGCTAAACATCTCTTCTTTAGGCATTTTTGTGCTTTCTTACAGGAAATTATTTTCATAATACCACTAGGCTTTTCGCAGTATATACAGAGAGTTTTATTTTCCTTAATCAGAGGAATCTTTATCATTCTCTTTCCACATATAATTTCAGCATGATTCTTACTTAACCAATCCATACCTACTACAACATCAAAACCTCCTAATTCAATAGGAATCAAATCTATATCAAAATAGTGTTCATCTAGGTTTCAAGTACAGTTAGGAATGATTTCACCAGCTTCAATTATTTTACCATCAGCTAATTCTATCATATATTTGTGCTTTAGCTTCTCAGATGTTAGATTGAGTAACGGTCTAAAGATATTTGAAATGAAACTACGAGTTGCTCCTGTATCAAATAAAACTATTGCATACTGATTGTTGATAAGGAACGTACCCGTTACTACTTCTGGTTCATGCCAAGCTTCTTCAGCTTGCATTACGAAAGCTCTTCCATGGGGGTTGTTTTGGTTAACTGAAGCCTTGCCTTTCCGTTGTGGACAATCATTACGAAAATGGTTTTCGTTACCACACTGATAGCAGACTGGTTTAGGGTTGGTGGGGTTCTTGCAGTCTTGGGATATATGTCCCTTCTTCTTGCAATTATAACAGATTACTGTTATACAATTTTCAGAGTGGTATCTTTGGCATACTACACCATGGTTTTCCTTCAGTTTGTGTTTTCTTTTCTCGTACAGCTCCTAAGAAATTTCTTTGTGTAGGTCAGGTTATCCTTTTCTATGGGTTTTCTCCGAATTTCCTTCGTGTGTGATTGTCATTCCACTTCATTTTCTCTCATATTTTTGGATTACTTAAGGATCCATTTCTTATCATTTCATCTATTAGGCTTCCAGACAAGCTTACGGTCTCCTGAAAAGTTTTAGGCATTGTAGATTTAACTAATCCTCTTATTTGTGGTACTAATCCCCAAATATATCTTCCTATTCTTTTGGATTCAGGGGTTATCAGGTGTGGCACTAGTCTTGAAAGTTCATTATACATGTCGGTATATTCCCGATGTGCAGCTCCTTTCATTTCTAATGCCAAAACTCAGTCTCTAATTTTTCTATTTCATTATAAGGACAATATTTTTCTATTACTAGGTTTCTAAAGTCTTCCCAACTTATCTTATTCATAACATTTCTACCTTTAGTGTGTACCTCCATTTTCCACCAGGATTGTGCCTCTCCTTTAAGTGAATGCAAAGCAAACAGTGTCTTGTAATTGTCGGCACAGTTACTAATTTCTAAGACTGCTTCTATTTCATCTAACCAGCGTAGGGCTTGCACAGCTCCCCCTTTTCCATCAAATTCCTGGGGTCTGCATGACATAAAAGTCTTGTAAGAGCATCCTTTTATGACTCCATTTAAGATTTCTTCCTCCTGTCGTTCTTCTGGATTTATATTTCCTGGTCTTTCATTTTGGTGTGACGTGGTTCCGAAGTTCAGATTCTGTTGTACTTAGGCTATCAGAGTAGGTAATGTAGCTTCTATTTGTTGAGCTACTAGTTGAGAAATCCTGTCATTCTCATTTGTGCCGTTATTCACAGGTGTTTCTTCCACAAATCGGGTTCTAGGTCGTCCCACTCGTGCTGTTCTTCGTATAGGCTGAGTGTTTCTTTTTGGCTGCATGATTCACTATAGTTAATTATAATTAGTATCATAAGTAAACATTTTAACACAAATCTTATATAACACATAACAGATAGACATTTAAACGCAAACATATATATATCATTAAGTTCTTATTCTTTTATTTTTTTTATTTTTTATTTTTTTTGACAAGTTAGACTAGGTATCTTCTAGTTCTTGCAAAACCATTTCCATATCCTTGCAAAGATATTTTTCTTAGGTGTCCTTAATTTCTTGTAAGGCCCCGTTCCCGGGACGCTTACAGCTGGTCAATCATCGCGCATAAAACATATAATTTCATTAACATTATAAACATTGCAGCGGAAACTATCAAATAACTTTTCATTTTTCTATAAATGCTTTTGCAAAGTAATACAACATTCATTACAAAACATCGTTTGTTTGCATTACAATACAAAAGCTTAAACAAAAGAATGCCATCCCACAAGAGCTGAGTAGCCGCCTCGTGCCATCCTCAGCAACGTTACCTGCCAACTGGAAACACATAAAAGTCAGCGTTGCTGAGTTAGTTCTAGTTTTATAATAAAATGTACTTTTCTTTCGTTAAAACCGCTCTTTACATACATGCGATCCCACATCACACGTACATATAGCTAATATCATTATTATCTTCATCATTCGTTCGTTAACTTTTGTTCATTTAACGTACATCGTTAACATTCACATTCGTTACTTTCTTTCACATTCATTCATGAATTCTTACTTTCATTCGTACGTTCATTACATTCATTCGTACGTTCATTACTTTCGATGACATGTACATTACCCCGAACATTGTGCACGAAGCGGGTAACTGAGCCTGAGGTCTTTTATAGACCTCAAACATTGGGTACGGAGCTGGCTCCAGTACCTAGGGTAAGTACATTCATCACTTATCTTTCCTCTGTCATTCTGGATCAATGCCATATGCTATACCCCGAACATTGTGCACCAAGCTGATGCTGGACCTGTGGTAATTAAATCACGAACATTATGCACGAAGCTGATCCAGTCATCTAGGGCAAGCGGCAAGGATCCCATACATTTGGTCAATCACAATGATTGGACCCCAGTGTGCATCCTTCGGGGTAGCTAACCCGCACACCATTGAGCTAACACCTTCATCGGGTATGCACCTCCATACATTTGCTTGCAAGCCTTTCTTACATTCATTCGTTCATTCATTAATGCATGCATTCGTTCATCATGTTCCTCTTTTATTATCTTCCACTTTACGTTACATAATACTTTTCATTCATTCATAACATAACACGCAAAGCCACGGAAAGATAATCATACGTCACAAATAGGAACATCAACATACACTATAGCATTACTATGCAGGGCATCATCATACATATATAACATACATCATACATAATCATGCAACATCATCATTATCATGCCCTACATTACTTCTAAGATTCCCCACGGTCAACTTACATATACCTATGGGAACTTCCACGTCAAACTTACATCAGCACTTTCCCCCGAAAGTCAGTACTCTATCTATATTTGTCCTCGGGTACAACAGCCCTGTTTGGGCGAATGGGCACCCTTTAGTCGCACGGCCTTCATGCGACTGAACATCATGCGATTGGACCTATGCGGATGAACACCTATGCGAATGAACACCCAATCTTACGAATGGACTCTCAATCATGCAAATGAACACTATGCGAATGGACCTCATGCGATTGGACCTCATGCAATGAGCACCTATGCGACTGGACCCTCAGTCGCATGACTCCCCATGCGACTGGACCCCAGTCGTGCGACTGAACCTCAATCGTGCGACTGAACCCTAATCTCCCTCCAGTCAGCCGTATGGCCTCCAATCGGTCGCCCAGCCCTAACTGGTGCAGAATGCAGTCCTCTCGAACCCAATCTGCCATTTTCAACCTCTAAGCTCATCCAAACTCATTCTAAGCCCAAATCAACCATCCTAAACCTTAGGAATGCATAATATGACACCATTCAAGCACACACAAGTCCAAGAACATTCTCCAAACGCACCACACGCAATCACACCCAAATGGGTCAAACACACACACATACAAAAACGGGTTGAATATGTGTTCCAGCCCCAAATCAGTTGAAAACGAGAAAAATAGGGGTCCTAAAACTCACACAAACAAACACTAGAAGAAGAGCTTCGTGTTGACTCGGTACTCGATGATTTTCGTGCTCGGATCCACCCGAACAACTCCTTTTTCTCTCTTTTCTCTCTTCTTTCTCTCTTCTTCTCTTTTGGCTGGGTTTTCTCAAGAGTGGGGAGGATGTGGCTGCCCTCCCCCTCTTAATCCCCCATATTTACAACTTTTCCCCCATTTTGGCAAGTTTGGTCCCCCGACTTTGGACTTTATTTCTTTTTCTTCTTTCGTTGGCTTTAAAGAAAATATCCGGGTGTTACATTTCTTGATATCCCTCTGGATTTTCTGGATTCCTTGTTGTATTTTCTTGAGTTTCCTAAGGGTCTGCTGAGCTGTCTCCACTTGACCCTCATTCAGCTTTTGTCTTTTAATTATTTTACCTTCGTTCCCAAAAGAATCAGAATTTTGTATTTCTATATCTTCAACTTGCTTAGTCATAAATCTGTCTCCACGTCGTATCTTTTTCCTAGGGGTCTTAATTGTATATCCCCCGATGTTTACTGGCGCACGTCGGACATAAAATTTTGGTTTCAAATTGTTTTCAACTTCCAGTTGAGGAGTTTCCATAACTTGCTGGGGTTCTGGTTCAGATGTTATTTCCTTAAGGTTGCTATGGTCTGAGCATTCGGAAGGATCAGTCTCATTGTGGTAACTATCTGAATTCATAGCTGCAAAATGTTCTTTATAATTTTCATGAAACAGTTAGTCACATATTTTCATAGGTATTCTATATGTCACATATTTTTATTACAATTATTAAATCTATGCATATAATCATGAAATTTCACATAAAATCATATCACATCTATATGTATATTTATCACATATATTGTTGATTATAACTTGAGCTTATGGTTATAGTCTAGGTATTTTTATAGTACCTAATTCTCTATAACCAATGGCTCTAAGACCAACCTATCACATCCTAGCGGAAGCGTGAAGCGTTTTGGATGTGACTTGTTTGTTTAGAACGCAATGATTACAAGGGTCAATTATCAACACATAACATTACATAACATACTTCATTAATATAGGTTAGGATCACATCATATATATATATATAAATAGTCAAAATTCGATATAATCCTATTACAACATATTATTTAACTACAACATCTTCAAAGACGATGGAAATGTGTGTCCATCGCTACACTAAAATCGTAGATGTTGACAGTTAGGTTCACACAAACTCTTCCTACAATTTCTCCCCAGTCATTGTACACATCAAAAGAGAATTTAATATTGTTAGTCATGACTACCTGAAAAAGCATACTCAAAATAGTCAATATACTGTTGGTGAGATCATAGGTTTAATTCCAGATAAAATATTTTTTTTATACATTAATTACAACCAAACCTGTTCTTACAAATCTGATAATTAATACTGTCACGAAATAATTCATAAAATCAGATAATATAGCATCACAACACTCATCCTGTTGGTGCAGGAAATATTTTACTAAGTAGCGCTACCTATATTATCCAACGGTTCCACATCCGAACTAATGGTTGTATCACAAATGACAGTACATCCCAAAATCTCAAAACAATACATCAATCACAAAACAGTATGCTTTTTCCCCAAAAATTTTATAAATACCAAAATGAGGCTATGAGTCTCACATTTACTCCAAATTGCATCCTATAAAAATAAATTTTATAAGTTAGATATAAAAATTTCTTTAAAATTTTCAGAACCTTAGATGGAAGCAATTTCTAAAAATTTAATAGTAATATTATTATATAATATTACCATAAAATCTCCAACTTCCATTTTATCATAAATAAATTATCATAATTATTACAAACACATCATAAATTATTAAAAATAGCTAATGTCGTCCATAAATCCACAAATGTTTCCAAAATATTATTCCAATTACAATACTTCATAAATTTCTTGATGTCTAACTTGCAGTATATATGTTTCTAAAATTCTTACAATAATCTAAAATTTTAACAAAAATAGCTATACAACTCCAAAAATTATGAAATTTATACATTCTGTTGAGTTCGACTTATTATAGCTTCAGTGAATTTTTCATTATTTATTACACTCTTTAAGTATTTCTTTATGTTTTTCCTTTACAGATCACATAAAAATTCATATCTCAATCATAAAAAGGAAATAAATTACAAAATAATTCCTGTAGCTTTTATATCATATGAGAATCATTATGTGATTTTTTTCCAGAATTTTTCCAAATTTATTTCTATTATTTGAGAATCTATGTTCATTCCACTTTAAATAATTGTGTAAATTATTTTATTTATCATGTTTTTACCAAAATTCACAGAATGATATTTCAGTATCTTTAAAAGATTTTTTAATGTTTACTCCCACAATTGATATCATTTAGTATTTTTTCTTAATTTTCTAATATTTCAAGATTTAATCTTATAAATCCCAAAATCTCCTTTTATCATAAATAAATTGTAATAATTATTATAAATACATCATAAATTACTTAAAATAGCTAATGTCGTCCATAAATCCCTAAATGTTTCCAAAATATTATTCCAACAATTTACAATACTTCATAAATTTCTGGATGTCTAACTCGCAGTATATATGTTTCTAAAATTTTTACAATAATCTAAAAATTTAATAAAATAGATATACAATTCCAAAAATTATCAAATTTATACATTCTGTTGAGTTCGATTTATTATGGTTTCAGTGAATTTTTCAATATTTATTAGTCTGTTTAATTATTTTTTTATATTTTTCCTTTACAGATCACATAAAAATTAATATCTCAATCATAAAATGGAAATAAATTACAAAATAATTTCTGGAGCTCTTATATCATATGGGAATCATTATGTGATTTTTTTCCAGAATTTTTTCCGAATTTATTTCTATTATTTGAGAATCTATGTTCATTCCACCTTAAATAATTTGTGTAAATTATTTTATTTATCATGTTTTTACCAAATTCACAGAATGATATTTTAGTATCTTTAAAAAGATTTTTCAATGTTTATTCCCATAATCGATATCATTTAGTATTTTTACTTAATTTCTTAATATTTCAAGATTTAATCTTATAAATCCCAAAATCTCCTTTTGTCACAAGTTTTCTAAATTTTAATATTTCACTATTGTGACTTTGATGAGAATTTAAGAATTTCAAGATATTTTAAGATTAGTCTTGGTGTATATGCACCAAAACTAGTTATATATGTGTTTATAACACATGTGTAACCTTTGATTTCAAGATATATTAACGAGATTTAAAAACCTTGTGAATGATGTTGCTGCTTTGCTTATGAGAACCGAGCCTTTTGAGGTCCGAGGGAGAGTGAAAGATGGTAGTTATTAGTTATGGCGATGGTCGAAGGTGGTGATGATGATGATATTCAGATGATGTGAAGATGTATAGAGACTGAGAGTGTGCGGTGATGATGAACAATCAAGAGAAAAAGTTGTGAAGGTGGTGGTGATTACGGATGGTGATGGTGGTGATGGTTACGGATGGTGATGGTTGTGATGAAGGTAGAAACCGAGACAAAACAACGAGATGCGTGAGCCGAGAGTTTGAGAGAGAGTTGAGGTGGTGGTGTGCTTTGTGAAGGTGGTCGATGGGTGCTTTATGGAGGTCTCGGCCGAGGCCTTTATGACATGTAATCATGATGTTTAGTTCTAGCTTAGGTGAGTCACCTTCACAAGCTTACTAGGTGTCATGCAAAGTGGCCAAGAATATCCTAGAGTTTGCCACATAACCTTTGTAATGATGATGGTTCCATGTGACTCCTTTGATGAAGTGATTTGGGTGGCGGTTTAATGGTTGTGGAGGTTATCTAGCCGGTAGTTTTAAGTGGGAAGATTAATGACTTAATTAGTCATTTAACCGTGGGAGTTAGGTGGTTTAATTAGGTTCAATGATCCGAGTTTGATACTTGATGTTTTGAGTGTTTAAGGTTTGCTTAGTTTGGTTTTGATGTTAACGTTCCCTTGATGTTTTTATTTTATTGTAACATGGTTTACTTGATCTCAAATGTTGAGGTGTTCTTTTTGATCAAACAATGTTTTAGTAACAAAACTCATGCGTATGATCACATGCACACGTAAGGTACATGCATGCAAAATCTTTATACATGCAAACATGCATACGTAAAATATATATACATGCATAGCATGCATTTTTTTACTTATGTATATAGCAAAATACTATAATATGTATATATATACATAATTACTAAAACATATGCTAGTTAAATATATTCACGAATGTATAGAAATATATTTAAATATGAACTCGTCTAACCTTAGTTTTAGGGTTGTCACGTTAATGATTATTATTGTTGATTAATAATGCTTGTATATTGTAGTTAAGATTGTTAAAAAATGCTAAAAAAGATTAACTTTTACAAAAGGTGATTAAAATAGGGTTTAAATGGAAAATTCTAATTAAGTAAAGTAGAACAAAACCCAACCCTAGCCCACAAACCCCCTTTGCGGCTGTAAACCATCACAAAACCCCTAGTCCTTGCGATTTTAGTCAAGAACAAGCACAAACAAGTCGATTTTGATTGCGATTCTAGTGTTACAAGTGTTTACAAGTGCTAATCATCATTTAAACACACCTAAGTAAGCATTTATCAAGTTTTTATGGTTTCTGATTCACGATGAACCATAATTTGAAAATTGTCAAGAAAAGTTGAATTTGATGATTGTTTGATCATGA
This sequence comes from Flaveria linearis, assembly GCA_024085815.1. Classification (NCBI taxonomy): domain Eukaryota; kingdom Viridiplantae; phylum Streptophyta; class Magnoliopsida; order Asterales; family Asteraceae; genus Flaveria; species Flaveria linearis. The sequence continues at coordinate 38,683,850 of CM044011.1, forward strand.
TATGATGTTAGTTATGTTATACAAATGTTAATCTATATGGGTTATGCAAGAAATTAATGGATTTTATGTGTTGTTCATACCTTGCCATAAGTATAAACTTTTAGAGATGAGATTTATGAATTATGATTAATTGATGATATTATTCATGTCTAGATGATTGTTATGAATGTTGGGTTATGATGTTTATGGAAGAGTTCGATGGTTTGATCATATAGTTCATATATTGCCCAAATTAGAAACTTTTGATTATGAGAATTCAAGTATTGATGATTTATGGATGTTAAATGGGTTGTTATGATTGCAATGAAATAGATTAGGGATGTTATTGATGAATTTGGGATTGAAATAAATAAAAACATAGAATTTGGCTGTTACTTTTCTTGACAATTTTCTTGACAATTTTGGGTGTTACTTACCTTCACTTCTGAAGTTAAGATAAAGCTGCTGATATTGCTACCTGTGTAACCCATATTGTATGCAAACGGGTGTATATTCAAGTCTTCAAAGTAAGACTAGAAGATCAAGCTGATGAAACATCCATTAAGTGTTGAAACAAAGTTTGTAAGTGCCGAACAAAGTTTTTTTCTAGATGCCTTTTTCTAAAGCTTCTAAGAAGATGCTACCAAAAATGAGGAGAAGACTGCACTTCAAGACTGCACATCAATCAACATCCAAAGTTTTGATAATCATGCGGTTTTGGCAACATCATCTTAGGGGGAGAATTGTTGGACTATTTGAAGATGATACTTACCAAAACCTAAGTGCCAAATCTCATAATGATTACCAAAACCGACACGGTGAAGCTATGCTGAAAATATGATCAAAACAAAGGAAATTGACCAAAGTCAAACTTGGTCAACCATGGTCAAAGTCAACAGTCAACATAAGCGGCCGTCCCGAATGACGGCAGCACCCCGCAGTCACGCATCAGCAATAGAGAATTTATCATACTTAGAAGAATATTTGTGTAATCATTAGGGCTTAAATATAATTTTATTTATTTACGTAAAGAGTATAAATTGACTATGTGTAGTCATTTTATAGGGGTAATCAAGGGGAACTAAGCACAAAAGAGAGAGCGAATTAGTCTAGAGAGAGAAACAATTAGGTTGAGTGTGTGAGAGAGAATTTTCTTACAAACTTCCTTTGTAATCTCCTAGCATCAATCATCCATATGAATGAATGAAATTTTTATGAATATGTGTTCTTGAATTGTTCATCATTCGTTCATCACATACACGAAATCTTGTATAGAACTTCATTTGAAATCATCAACGGGTCTGTGAGATTCCTCATCACAGATCTGATAAACTGCAACATTACGATTGTAATATTCGATCCATCATAATCGAATTTCCACAACCATTTTGTTGAGAAATATTTATTAAATAAAGTTGCATACCTTTGAACTACGTAATGAATACCTCAAGCTTTGACCAAGAGGGACTAGTACACTAATGTGCCATAGTGATCCAACTTAAAAGACTATTTTTCCGTTCTTTGAAAAAAAACATCTTCGTAAATTTGTTTTTAAATTTACATATTATTATAAGTTGTGAGCCACATTCACTGCTTTTGAATTATGAAACATCAAATAATTTAGTATGTTCTAATGAGAATAAACTATAAAAGATTTATTTTATTTTGAGTAAGCAATTGCGTTCATCATTGTTTCAACCGTGATCGTGCATATAGGACTTTAAGGCATAGATTTTAAGTGTATTAATTTTTTTGTAAGTCTTATTTTGTTTTCTTGTCACGCTAGCAAAACTTAACCCTTTTCAGTACAAAACATGACTTATCTTTTTCCTATGCAAAACTATACTTGGCCCTTTCTTTTCAGCATAGAAGACTTAAGCATTTTATGTTTAAAATAGACATTTAATTACTTTCTATACGAGACAATACTCGGCCCTTTTTGTTAACAAACTAGACTTAACACTTTCTGTTAAAAGGAAAAACTTGGTCATCTCCTGTGCGAGAGAGTACTTATATACACATATATTTACAATCATATACATAAATCCCTTTCTTGTCTAGCAACAAGACTTAATCATAACGTTTACATGTTGTATGTCATTCATAACCTATAATCTCTCATAGAAACATAGTCATACATAGATTCCCATAAACCCTAGTATACATGTGTACAAATGAACACTTTACGTGAAACGCATGTAAATATATGACAAGTTATTTATGTGTATGCATATGAGCCCAAAACATTAAACTTTTTAAAAAGAGGGTATATAGAACTTACCTGACTATCGATAACCGTACATTTGCTAACTTATCAAACATTCTTAAAGCAAAAAACTCATGCAATAAGAAGTTAAAATTGTGCTATTTGGTTAAGTAAAACATACTATGATATTTCCAAAGCCATAAAAAGTGTTTAGGAACCATAATGATCAAAATAAAGCATACTAAGATATTAATTATACATAACGGTCACAACTTTCTTTTCTAAATGTCATAATTACCTCCTCTAATCAATAATCATCATCACCAAGGACGGTTTCACCTCTCTCACCACTAAATGAATACGTTAAGAAAAATATGTGGGATTGTAATTACCGGAACTTTGGTCTTTCTTTGATTGATACCAAACTTTTACCAAATATGCCTATGACATTTTGACATTTTGATATCGAGTAAGTTCCGTAGTGACTTTTTGTTGTTGTTCTTCTCCTACACGAGACAACTTAATAGTGCATTCAAATAACCACCCATAACTTCTTCATTTTCTAAAATCTCATTCGAATTATCATAGAAAATAGATGGGTTGAAGTAGTGTCCGATGTGATGTAATGGGTTGTGAAGTTGACACTCTCATCTCTTATCTATGATATCAAAAGTCTTTTATATAGATCTTCATTATCATTACAACTTTTAGATGGTTGTTTTAGCACTTTCCATAGCCATATAGATATATCCTATGGCCGGATTTTTTTCACCATCAACTAACCTAAGAACACTAACAAGAGGACTTGCTAATTTAGGTGCATACATAATATTCTTCCAAGAACTTTTACAGAACCATTTGATGGTGGTCACTACAATCAGTTTCACAATGAGTAGAGAGTTAGAACAGTTAACGGGTCAAATAGGAAACCTGTTTAAATAGATGATACTAAGAACACAAGCAAGTAATGAGACATAACAAAGAACAATAACAAGATAAGTGTGACATCCATCACCAAAATAGGTGTAATGATGATAATTTTGACTTTTTAATTTTGACTTTTTGACTTTGATTCTTTGACTTTAACTTGGTCTAAGTATGAAATTTGACTTGAAAGTTGACCTAATGTTGACTTGTTCTGAGAATAGTAAATTAGACATGTATAGACACACTAAGTTCTAAAACTATGTATTAGGGGCTTTATATGTTCTAGTGGGCCTTGGACATGGTAACAGTGGACATTTATCGATTCGGACTTAGCATATTGGTTTGTGCTTAAAATTGGACTAAAGACTTAAAACTGTAAAAATATACATCTTACGTTAAGAACGCGAACAAAACCGGACATCAATGGGCTTTGACTAAAGTCTACTAAATAGACTTAATTTAATTTAAAAATATAAATTTAATAATTTATATAGCAAATAGTAATCCGTTGGAATTGTAATCACGAGAAAAATTTAAAAACACAAAAATTGGATGACACGCGTATCGAGACGAGACAGAATTGGACGAGATGAACAAATTGCCCGGGAGGCCCATCTAAGACCCCCTTGGCCGAATTCTAAATAAAAAGGGGGACCCCCTATGTTTTCATTCTTTTATTATTCAAAACTTTCTCTCCAAGTTTTCTCTCCAGAGAAACCCTAGCCGCCGTCATGTTTCTTGTTATCTTCATCATCATCTTCGAAAGTCGTCATCATAGAGCATCATTCTATCGATTTTGGTGTGTTGGATCATTCAAGATTGGTTTCTGTTCAAGCATTGTTCTTCTTTTGTTTTCCGGTAAGAAAAATCATTTCTTGATGAATTTTATTCATTGTTCTATCTTGGTATTGATGATATTCATCATCTAAACACAAAATCATCATCTAATATTCTTGTATTGTCTATTTTTGATGTTGGATCATGAAGATCTAGGTGTTTTGTGTGTTGGACTCCCCAACCAGTAAAACCCTAATTTTTAATCTTTGTATATTCCTGGATCTATCAAAATTGGGTTGTAATCTTGTGTGACCTGATCTAAATAGACATCTTGGTCTCTTAAATCTATTTTTTAATCATTAATTTTGTTTCTTCAATAAATGGACGTGTTGAACAATCAAAACTATGGAACGATTAAGTAATGTTGTGAACCGAAAAACTAAAATCCAACTAAATGTTTGGAACTGGAAAATTGGAATGATGAAATTGTTTAATTAAAGTTTTTTGTCAATTAGTTCATGTAATAAACGCTCTTTAAGGTCTCGGGTCATTAATGGTGAAATATTGGGGTTTGGGATGCAAAGTAACACGACTAATAAACTGGACAGTTTGCTGTCAGAAAAATAGGACGTTTTGTTTAGATCATAACTTGGTCATAATAAGTCCAAATGGGTCGAATTTTTAATTTAAAAACAAGTACAATTAGGTCTCTAACAAACCCAAGTGGTCTCGTGCTGTTTCGACATCTTTTGGTCCTCCAAACGCGACGCACAAAACTGAAGGTCAAAACTGACGAATCTGGGCAGCAGGTTGGTCTGTATTCGTCAAGTAGTATCTTTCTTATACTTTATCCAATTGAGATGGCTTTTTTTTCTGGAGTTTATTTTAAAGTCTTAACTTTTCGTTATCTTTTCGACCTCCAATCAGTTTATTCAAAACTGGTGCGCAATCAGCTCTTCATGATGAAATATTTTGGTCAAACTTAAAAATAAAGATTTGAAACTAAATAATCAAATGAAGACAAGTTTTATACTTAAAAGTGATTAAATAACTTTTTAAAAGGATAAGCTAATAATATCTTTAGTTCATCAAATATGGACGAATAGATGTGCATAAAAGGATATTAATAAAATGATACTAAGCGACAACTAAAACCCTAAACGAAATGAAATTTAATGTTTAAATTTGAATTTGGACTTTTCCTTCTAGTAAATCATGTTTTCATAAAATAAGAACAGTGATGGACATTAAGGACTGGGCTACAAGGATTACTACCGTATTCGTCATGCTTTTTGTTCTTTAGTAATACTTTTTGTGATTTTGTACTTTTAGTGCTTGCTTTGCGCGTTGTGGAATTTGGACTGTACTATTTCGAGGTGAATTTCATGATCTCTTTTTAATGTCTTTTACTTTGGGGGAAAAGCTTTCCCACTGTTTTGGACTATGTCATGTCATAAAGACTATTTTGGAACAATGTATGTGGTTTGGGTCAATGGTTGAGTCTAGATGTTCATTCATGAGTGTGTACTTGTACTTGTGCTTGTTCTTGGAACAATGTACGTGGTTTGGGTCAACGGGTTGATACCCCAACCCTTATCATCAATATACTAGTCGAGACTGACTTGGCCTGGGCGTGCCCTTGGTGTATATAATTTGGGTATTTGGACTTGGACTGATTTTAGACTTGTGCTGATATCTATGACTGCTATATACTCTTACTCGCATACAACCTTATGTACATGTTATACATGGCAAACTGTTTGTACTTTTAATCCTATGAACTCACTAACGTTTGTTGACATTTTAGAGCATGTCTTTTCAGGTAACGATGCTTAGGTACTTGGGCAGTGGACTTTAGACGAGACCGCTCCTATAAGAGCATTAGACATTAGAGCATTAGTTTGGACATTATGTTATTGCTGTATTTGTACTTGAATGGGATTGATCTAGTACCGGTTGTTTTGGTTTGGAACTTTTGGATTGTTTTTGAATATATGGAATAACGTTATGGTATTGCTTGTTCTTGACACTTATTCTTCGTGTCAGGCAATGTCATGATCCATTGACGAGAATTCCTTTAGTGATTCTCTTAGACCCCCACTGTGTTATGACGATTCCATCCGTCGTATCCTCGTGTTTCCGCTACCAACGGGGGTGTGACAATAAGTATGGTTTTCAAGAATACTGCATATTGCTCTCAAGTTCTATTACAAGTGTTACAAAGCATAAAGATAAATACAAAAACCTGAGATACTTTATACTGCATCCTACAGCCGGCTATACTTTGAAAGCTAACTGGAAACACTAATCTAGACAACAAGATCATAGTACAGTCAGAAGGTAGATTGGCTTTTAACTTGTGACTATGACATGTCATAGCTCACATCCTAATCTATTTCAAAAGAAAAAAAGGTATAAAGTAGAAAGTTACAGACCAATGACCATAATCTACAGTTGACAAAAGTACAAACCTTTTCACCAACTTATATAAGTTGGTGAGTCTTCAGAGTGGCAACAGAAAGTTATTCAACTTTTTGTCAAAAGGTGATTTGAGAAAGTACGTCTTCTCTGTCTTCGAAAGAAATCAATCTTCAGTCTTTTGGCTTTGGAAGAGTTTGTCTTTGAAGTTTTGAAAGACTTCGTATTTGGCTTCGGAAGATTTGGTCTTTGGCTTCAGAAGATATTACACTTAGAATATTTTTCTTTGAGCTGTGTAAAACTTCCAAAGTATCTTTTCTGCACTTCATGCATGAATGCTGGGAGCTCTTTGGATGCTACCAAAACAGAGGAGATTACTTTAGATATTGATAGTCCTCGTCAGGATCAAGACCATTCCTTTCTTCATCTAGTTAGGATCCCTCAGACTCTTATAATATCTCCTCATGTCTTAGAGATCATGCAAAGGAAGATTAAACATGTATTGCCAGAAGAAGACATCTTGACCTCCTTGATCTCTAATAACATACCATATATCTAGATTTGCAGCAAAAGTCCAGGACATTAGGTCTCCCAGTTGCCAGAGGCTCTACATGGTTGGACTTGGTTTAGCAGCCTCTTCTTGAGCTACCTCAGAATGCTCTAACTCATCCTATGGTGTAGAGGTGGATGCCTTGGACTTCTTCTTCTTCTTAGTGTCATTCTTCATGGCTATCCTTTTCTTCCTCTTTGAAGATTTTAACTAAACTAGCCTTCAGCACCAAATTTATCCTGTGTGTCTTTCTTAGTTGGGTCCTCTTCCCTCATAGGTTTAGAAGGAGAGGGATCAGGACCCTGCTGTGGATCAAAAGATAAATGTAGTTGTGGTCCAGCATTAGGTCCAGGTTATGTTATCTTTTAGGGTTTAACCTTGGCCTTAACTTCAGGTAGAGCTTGACTTGGCGGAGAATGCAAGTCAATGAGCTCACCCTTTTTAATATTCTTCTTGATCACTCTAATATGCTTATCCATGGTGGATAGAGACATTGGACCAAGCCTCCTTCTAGATAATCTATACAGCTTCAAAAAGCTCATCATCATCTACCTATCAATAGACTTCTTTCGACTCTTTTGAATGATGGCTCTTGACTTTACAGCTTCTTCCCTCATCTTTCTCTTAGCAGCCTTTTGTTCTTTTATCACTTGTTGCTCAAGTTACTTGAGGTACTCAAATTCTATGTATTCATAGAATAAGGGAAGAAGTGTAGATGCCTCTATGTGGCACTCAGGTAGCTGATCATATTTTGTCTGTCTGCTTCCTTGTCTACCTGAGGTTGTTGCTTAGTTGCCATAGCCTCTATCTCAGGGTTTTCTTGAACTGGGGATAGGATAGGAGTATGTTTGTAGAGTCTTTTCTTCCTCCTTTCTTCCTTGATCTCGAGGAGCAATTATGCATCCTCTACCACCTTCCTTTCCTTTGATAACTCAGTGTCAACCAGTTCATTAAGCTCTTCCAAGGGAAGAGAGATTTATAGTTCCTGTTCCCCAAGTAGTTTAATCTAGTTACCCTTAACTCATCATCTTGAGTGTTTGGCCTGGGGGCAACCCTGATTGCAGCTTTTATGAAGCCTGGGGACCCACTTGAACTCTCTCCCTTTAGCTTCCTCTCTCTCTCTCTCTCCTCCTACTCCTCAATCTTCTCAGGAGTTAGTTTCCTTTTCCCTTTGTCAATCACAGGATTTAGTGATGTAGGGTGGAGAGAGATTTGGCCTTCATTGCTTGGTGCAACACTTAAGCTCTAGCTAGAGAGAGGTTGTGAAGCACCTTCACTAGCTAGTGCCTTACTGAGGGTAGAGGATGTTAAACTAGTTCTTGTTTCAAGGTTCACAAGTTCTATCACTGGGCCTTCAGTCAAGGTTTCCCTTGGAAGCTAATCTTAGGGTCCACCTCACATCCAGTTGACCAATGATATTGCCTGTTAGCCTTTGTCTTCTTTATATTTGAACTCTTTAACAATCCTATCTTGAATCCTCTCAGCTAGTCTGTCAGCTTGACTATTTTGACTGGGATTGACGAGTGGCATGTGGACTAAAGGAAGACTATCATAGTACTTTAGGGTATGACCTCTTACTGCCCCTGAAATCTATGTAGTATTAGGGCTCTCCTGTCAGCATCATACCCCCACCGTAGTATTTCATCCTTAGCATCGTAGGGTCGGGTAGACATAGTCCTTAAAATACCCTCCTCAAATAAACTTTGTATGGGTGAGTCAACATCAATAGACTTGAGGAGGTTGATGAGTATGGACAATTTCAAGTAAGGATGGTGAATCCTCAATGTGCATACTCTAAGAAGAACTCCCAGGTTCTGTGATTACTAGGACTTTCTCCCTTTTTGGTAGCATCACTTTCTTGCATAGGTGAGCTGGAGGTTAGCTCCACCACATCCATAGGTTCTTGTGGACCTGGTTGAGTCCTTCTTAGTGGTCTCTCAGCTAACTTGACCATGAGATCGGTGATCTCATGTTGCTGGTCATTGACCCTGTTTTGTAAGGTAGTCACCTGAGATTCCAGGTGACTAACCTTTGAGACTAAAGGTGCAGATTTTTGTCAGCTTTTACACCTTTAGTTTTAGACTCCCCTAATCTTGATCAGAAGAATCATGAGGGGATGAGAGAATAGGACCAAAGTCTTCTTCCTCATCACCAGCAATATGTTCTTGGCAGATGGATTTCCCCTGCACAAAGACAGCTTAAGTTGACGTTTCAATGGGTTGGGTTGCCATGGTTGAGGTCCTAATGATGCAATGAAGATCAGTATAGGTTGGACTCACCTTAGTTAGTTTGCTTATTTTGCTTTACTTGTAATAGGTTTAATGTTAGTTTGTCTATTGTATGTAAATAGTATTTAGTTTTTAGTTTTTGTAGAAGTTTCACTGACCCAGCGAAACTACCAGCGAAACTATAGTTTCGTTGGTAGTCAGTTGACTTAGGTCACCTGGTGAAACTATGTTTCGCAGCCTGGTGAATATATTATATTGGTCTGGACGTTTTGCTGGGTCTACCCAGCGAAACTGTCAGCGAAACTAGCTTTTCGATATATATCAAATCTTTGTAATCGGTTGCGTAAGTTTTGCATAACCCAAATTGGAAAATACACTTTTGCATTACTGTTCTCATTGTGTGTGTTGGCTAGAATCATTTGTTTCTTATCATTAAGCCTTGTTGATTGATTGTTCTTTGTTTAAAATGGTTTATCTTAAAACTCTTTCATAGATTATTGTTTGGATTGTATTTCAGTGGGATTTGATTGTCATTTGTTATCATTAGCACTGTTGTCGATCATCAATGGACCAACATGTAATCATTTGTTGAAGTGAGAGCCTCTTCCATATGGACCTCCTAAACTTGTTCAGGGAGATCCACCTCAGTAGTGGGTGGATGATATGGGCTAGACATGAGTGAGGCATGAGTACTCATCTCTCCTTGAGTAGGGGTGGAGAAGAGAGATGGATGACTACATAGAGGAGGTACTTCCACTTGGAGGAGACCTTTCCTTTTCTAAAGGTTCTTACAAACTAATCACTTTCATAGCCCATCTGGCTGAAGGACTAGTTGACAATAGAATTTGGGAAGGACAAGTCGCCTTCTACATCATCCAGCCTGATATGAGTGTTAATGTAGGCTAGAGTGATGAATATTATCCTCTCCTGCATTATGGCAGACAACGCCTTCTTCCCATCCATAGTGACCTCTTGGCAGGTCCTCCGAAACTCCAATAGTTGATCTTTATAAAGTGGCAGATCTATAGCAAAGGAGGTGAAGTAGTTGGATAAAGTCAAGAATCAACAAACCTTGAAGACACCAGGATCTTTCCTAGAGTTCAACAGAGCAACCTGATTGTGTTGCCTATACAATGCATGGAAAAATATGGTTGGTTTCTACGATCATGGTTGGCCATTTGTGAGTAGCTTTGTGGTGAAGAAAGGTAAAAAGAGAGGTGGTTTGGGGATGAATTTAGGTTAGAGAAATTTGCAGATGTAGAAGAAAGTGAAAGAGGGGGAGCCATTGAGTGTATATATATGAAATGGATTTGAGACAAAGTTAACGTAAAAGGATAAACTTTGAAAACCCGGTGTCGGTCCCACTTCTGAAAATGGCACCTAAAAAGGTAGTTTTCTTGGAAGTAAAAAATCTTCTAAAAGTAATTTGTCTTTTGAAGATATTCTTAAGCCTTATTGAAATTTTACTTCGGAAGAAAATACTTTAGTATTTTCACTTCTAAGACATATTTGGTTTCGGAAGAGATTAAATTAAGAAGTTTTATTCATAAGAGAATAAATCTTCCGAGGCTTAACTGCTTTTGGAAGAAAATTGTTTTTAAAAAATATACAAGTATTTAAAAGCATATTTAAGCTTCAAAAGATATATCAAAATTTCTTCCGAAGGTAAATTTCTTATAAGTAGTTATTTGATTTATAGACATAATGTTCTTTCGAAGACAACTTAATGTCATCCGAGAGAAAATAGGTCTAAAATTTCTAGAATTCTTAGAAATGTTATTTGAAAAGTTTTCTTCCAAAGTAAACTGGGCTTATGTAGGTGATATTATAGACAACTTAAGACACACATATGTTAGAAATAGTCTTGAGTAAGTTTAAGAAAATCTACTCAAAGCTAATCATCCCAATAGCTAATAAAAGATATTTAAATCTCTATTCATCAAAAGCCTTTGTGAATAAATCAGCATATTGTTCATTTATGTTAACTTTGACTAGTTTTATCAATCCTTTTTCAAAATATCTTTAATTAAATGATACCTGATATTTATGTGTCTTGTCCTTGAGTGCTGCACAGGATTCTCTGTGATAGGGATATCACTATTGTTGTCTATGTAGATTGGAGTCTCCTTGAAGTTTAATCCATAGTCCAGCATCTGATTCTAAATCTAAAGCACTTGAGTATAGCAGCTAGCAGCAACAATGTATTCAGCTTCAGCAGTTGATGCAGACACACAAGATTGTTTCTTGCATTACCATGAGACTATCCTTCCACCAAGTAATCGACATCCCCCAGATGTAGACTTTGCAGTCATGTTGCAACCACCATAGTCACTATCTATATAGGCATACAATTAAAGTCAGAATTCTTTGGATACCAAATGCCTAGTTTAGTAGCACCTTTGAGATATCTAAGAATTCTCTTGGCAGTAACAAGGTGTGACATCTTGAGGTTGGCTTGATACCTTCCATATATAGATGTAGCAAACATGATATCAGGCCTACTGGCTGTGAGGTAGATAAGAGACCCGATCATAGCTCTATAGAGATGTTTATCTACATACTCCCCCTTAAGATCAGGTCCAAAGGAATGGTTTCTTGCTATGGGTGTCTTGTAACCTTACATTCAGTCATGTTGAATCTTGTAAATATGTCTTGTACATACTTTGACTGACTTATGAAGATACCATTATCAACCTGCTTCACTTGAATTCCTAGAAAGAAATTGAGTCCCCCCATGGCACTCATTTCAAATCTATTCTTCATCAGCTTCTCAAGTCTTTGTAGAGCTTTGAATTAAGTGACCCAAAGATAATGTCATCTGTATAAACTTGAACCAACTGTAGGATTCTATGTGCCCAAGACACTTAGAATATTGATGTGGTTAGTACGTTATGATCCAAGTCGGGTTATACCCAATAACAAGCTTGGCAAACACCAATTAATATTTAATTGATGATGTGATCATGCAATTAAATATTTACACCAATTTAGAAAATGGTTTTCTAAATAAGTTGCATGTAAGTGGGAACAACTTATTAGGATATTTTGTTCAACAATATTATTTGATGTGTTGTTTAAATTAGTTAGATGACACCAAGTAATAAGTGAGAAATTACAACTTATAAATTAAATGGTTAATTGTATAAGTATGTAATTAGATAAATATATCTTGTACATACAATTAATTGTATGTCTAGTATACATGACATTTTAATGTGTGATAGATTTGAGAGGGAAAAGGGTTTTAAACCCCTTATTTGGCCGCCCCCACCTCTCATCCCATTGGACCAAAACTTGTTTTGACAACCAACACCATTAATTTGGTCTTGGACTCACAAATCTGATTAACCACAAACATTACATGCAACTTTGCAAGAAAAAACTCTCTCAAAACCTCTCTCTTGGTCTCGGCTGGGCAGCAGCCTTTGAAGGAGTTTTGGCCTTGATTTGGTGATCTCTCCCTAGCAAGAGTTGTGTTTGCTTCAAGGCTTGTGGGTATAGACGTTTGAGGACTTCTAGTTTGAAGTCTTGGCCATCTTTCAGCCCTATTCTTGGACGTTTTGAAGCCTCCAACAGCTCCTTTTAGTCGACTTTCTTGCTGGAAGAAGGTAGACATCACAGCTTATTCAAGCTGTGATTTTATGTTGTTTTATGCATACATAGCTTGTCCATTCATATATTTAATATCCTTTTGATATGGGTTGTTTTTCACCTAAAATGGTCATCTAAGAACATGAAATTTCAGCTTTAAAATCATTTTAAAAGCCTTATATCCGCTGCGTTTTCAGAATGTTTAAAAGGTTAAACATATGTTTTATGTTCTTGCAAACCCTTCAATGGTATCAGAGCCGGTTATATGGATGGCTTGCTTGATTCATCTTTGAAATTGGTTTTAAAAGATGATATTAGACATGTTATAGGCTGATTTTGGGCTGTTATAGTTTATATGAATGATTCCCCAAACTTTCAAGGTCATATCACACATGCTAGTGATTAGACCTTGAAAGAAACATATTATGAATGTTGGTTGTTTGGACAATGATTAAAACCCAAATTTCAGTTTATGTTGGCTGAAATTTGGGGTTTTAAATGGGGTTTTCATTATATGAATAGATGATATGATCATTGGTTGTTAAAGTGCATAACCTAGCTTAAGGCCTTGTGTTGTTTGGATGATTCAAGTGGTTGTTTTATTCATTCAATTTGGTTGTAATATTTGTGTTTATTCATTTGGTTGTAATTATTCATTCATTTGGTTATGTAATAATAGATTAGGTGCATTTATTTTATTAGAAAAATGTATTAGGATACAATTTTGTAAAAAGAAGATGCACAAGTTCAAGACCCAAAGATGGACATCAAAGACATGGAACTTGAAGCATATGGATGCAAGTTCAAGTGAGGTCCAAGAGACCTCAATTTTGTGTTGGTTACAACCCTTAGGAAAGACCTAATGACCACACTTGTGATGGCAAACAAGTATGGTCATAATAGTAGCTATGGTTATGCACATTATGTATGTTATGTTTATGACTTGTTTGGATGTTTGTTATTTGATTGTATGATTGAAATTTTGACATGCATTACAAACTAATTAACAAACTTAACAAGTTATAAAAATGATGGTTCTTAATCATTAAAAGGTAATAAAAGGTTATTAAAATGTTTTAATGATTTTAAAGATTAAAATAGGTTTTAATCAAAGAACCATAAGGTACCTTGTATTTGAAAGCATACAACTACAAGTACATAGAGTTTTCTAAACTAGAATTATGAAACCTCTAAACATCTAACTAACAAGTTTAACACCGTCCTTTTGCACAACACTTAAGTCATTTGGAAACTCTTAATGGGATAAAGGTCACCTAACCATTTTGAGGGAACTTGTGACTTAAGGTGGGAATACCACATTGGTGGGATAAAGGTCACCTAACCACTTATGTTGGTAAACTCACATGTGTGTGCAAGTAGGGTAACTTGATTTGCAAACCATGTTGAATGGATCACCTAAAATATGGTTTCCAAATGGTGTTGATGGGATAAACATGCCGACTTTGCATATGATGTTTAAAGTCGATCCCATACCTCTAGAAGTTGCAAATGGTTGCAATCGTCAATCGTTGACCACCTTATTAATTTAAATAGTGGGATAAAGGTCACCTAACCACAATTTAAATGTAATGTTGGGTTCTAGATTTTAATATAAAATTGACCTTAAAAGGCATTAAATATTAAAATTAGCAATATCGAAAATACTAAAATTGATCTTTGTTAAATTTTGTAGATGGCCACCAATAATGAAAATCATGATAACTCGTCCGCGTCAAACCAATCACTACGAGCGATTCTCCAAAAGGAACGTCTAAACCATAATAACTTTATTGATTGGTATCGAAACTTGAGAATTGTTCTCAAGCAAGAGAGAAGATCATATATTTTAGACGACCCTATCCCCGATCAACCTAGCGAGGATGATGAGGAGGCCTTTAATGATTGGCTGAAATACACTGAGGACTCCGTCCAAGTGTCTTGTCTCATGCTAGCGAGCATGACTCCGGATCTCCAAAAGGAGTATGAACATCACGGAGCTTACGACATGATAACCCAGCTGAAGGAAACGTTCCAACAGCAAGCAAGGGTTGAGTGGTTCGAAACGGTTCGAGCGCTCCATGCATGTCGTATGGACGACAACCAATCTGTTTCATCTTATGTACTTAAGATGAAAAGTCATATTGACCGCCTCGAGAGGCTAAATTGTCCCGTCTCGAAGGAGTTGGCCACGGATTTGATCCTAAATGGCCTAACCAAGAGGTTCGAGACATTCGTGTTGAACTACAACATGAATGCATGGGACAAAAGCATTGGTGAGCTTCACTCAATGCTCAAAACGGCTGAGGCGGCCATGGGTAAAAAGGTTTTACCCGTTCTCACCATCAATGAAGGTGGGAACAACAAGAGGCCTCATCCCGCACCCAAGGCAAAGGTTGCCAAGGCTAAGGGACCCGTTTCGGGAAAGGGGAAAGGGGTGGTAAGGGTACCACCCAAACCACAAGAGAAGAAGCAAAAGGTTGCTACAAATGACCCATGCTTCAAGTGTGGGGAGATAGGACATTGGGCAAGGAATTGTCCTGTCCATCTCCAAGAGTTGAAAGCCAAGAGGGATGTCGGGCAGACCTCAGGTACAATATACATGATTCATATTGATCTTAATGTTACATCTTCAAACACATGGGTATTGGATACCGGATGTGGAACTCATATTTGCAATTTGTTGCAGGGGTTCACAAGAAGTAGGGACTTCAAGAAAGGGGATGTTAGCCTCTTCATGGGCAATGGAACTAAAGTCTTAGTTGAAGCTCGTGGGGACTACATCCTAAGACTTCCAAATGGTTTGGAAGTTATTTTGAAGAATGTTTTGTATGCTCCTAGTTTGACTAGGAACATTATTTCTGTATCTCAATTAAGACATTATGATTATGTATTATCTTTTATTGAAAATGATATTCATGTTTCTTTAAATGGTATGTTCTATTTTAAAGCTATACCAATTAATGGTATTTATGAATTAGTTCATGAAAATACTTTAAATAGTTCATTGTACCAAACTAACACCAGAAACTCAAGTTGGACTTAAGTGACACCTATCTTTGGCATTGTCGTCTTGGTCATATAAACAAGAAACGTTTACAAACACTTCAAAAGAATGGTCTTTTAAAAACAATGAATGTGATTCATTTGATGTTTGTGAATCTTGTTTACAAGGCAAGATGACTAAGGCGCCCTTTAGTGGAACTATTGAAAGGGCAAAAGATTTATTAGGAATCATACATTCGGATGTATGTGGTCCTTTTAAGCCAATGACTAGGAATGGTGAAAGATACTTCATTACCTTTACCGACGACTATAGTCGCTATGGGTATGTGTACTTATTAAGGCACAAAGATGAAGCTTTTGAAATGTTCAAAATCTTCAAGAATGAAGTAGAAAATCAACTCAATAAGTCAATTAAATTCTCCGTACCGATAGAGGAGGTGAATACCTAAGTGATGTTTTTCAAGATCATCTTAGGAATTGTGGGATTGTCTCACAACTCACTCCACCTGGAACACCACAACATAATGGTGTGTCTGAGAGGAGGAATCGAACCTTATTGGATATGGTCCGATCTATGATGGCTAGAAGCACATTACCTCTATCATTTTGGGGTTTCGCTTTGCTCTCTGCGGTCCGTATTTTAAATATGGCCCCAACCAAAAAGGTGGAAAGGACACCTTTTGAGATATGGCATGGAAGAGTTCCATCCCTATCATACCTAAGGGTTTGGGATGTGAGGCTTATGTTAAGACTCCCACCCAAACAAATTGGAAGTCCGATCCACCAAGTGTATCTTTGTTGGATATCCTAGAGATTCTATGGGATATTATTTCTACGATCCACTGGAACAAAAGGTGTTTGTTGCCAGAAAGGGTGAGTTCTTAGAAGCAAAGTTCCTTATGGAAGGAGCTAGCAGTAGAACAGTGGATCTTGAAGAGGATCAAGAACCACAACCCGATACACGTTTGGTTGAAACTAGCACTCAACATGAGGATGTTGAGGAAGATCAAGGGGTTGATCAATACACACAAGACGTTCGCAGAAGTGGTAGAACTAGTAATCCACCTGAAAGATATGGATTTTTCATGGATGGATGCTATGTGGTAGATTCTGATGAACCAACCACATACCATAATGCAATGTCCAATTCGGATTGTGACAAATGGCTAGAAGCCATGAACGTTGAGATGCAATCCATGTATGACAACCAAGTTTGGGAACTTGTTGTACCACCTCTTAATTCCAAGGTAGTTGGAAGTAAGTGGGTTTTCAAGAAGAAAACCGATATGCATGGAAACTTGGATACTTATAAAGCTAGACTTGTAGCAAAGGGTTTCACTCAAACTCAAGGGTTGATTATGATGAAACCTTCTCACCTGTTGCGATGCTAAAGTCTATAAGGATATTGTTTGCCATAGCTGCTCATTATGATTATGAGATTTGGCAAATGGATGTCAAAACCGCTTTCCTAAATGGATATCTTGAGGAAGATGTCTATATGGTTCAGCCTGAAGGTTTTGTCGATCCAAAACATCCTAATAAAGTATGCAAGTTAAGAAATCAATCTATGGATTGAAACAAGCATCGAGAAGCTGGAATCACCGTTTTGATGAGGAAGTAAAGAAATTTGGCTTCATCAAAAACGCTGATGAGGCTTGTGTGTATAAGAAGGCTAGTGGGAGCACAATAACCTTCCTAGTGTTGTATGTTGATGACATACTACTATTTGGAAATGACATTCCAACCTTGGAAGGTGTAAAAACCTGGCTTGGAAGTTGTTTTTCCATCAAGGATCTAGGTGAAGCCGCCTATATTCTGGGAATAAAGATCTATAGGGATAGATCAAGGCGGTTGATTGGTTTGAATCAAAGTGCATACATTGATAAGATCTTGAAAAGGTTCAAGATGGAAAACTCTAAGAAAGGTACGGTACCTATTCAAAGAGGAACAATATTGAGTACGACTCAATGTCCAAGCTCAAAGGATGAGCAAAATAGCATGAAGGCAATCCCATACGCATCTGCTATAGGATCCATCATGTATGCAATGATATGCACTCGACCGGACGTGTCATGCGCCTTAAGCATGACAAGCCGTTACCAGCAGAATCCTGGAAACAATCATTGGATGGCTGTTAAGAACATACTTAAGTACCTAAGGAGGACAGAGATATGTTCCTAATCTATGGATCTGGTGACGAGGAACTCGTTGTAAAAGGTTACACGGATGCAGTTTCCAAACCGATCGTGATGATTCTCGGTCACAATCGGGATACATTTTCATTCTGAATGGAGGAGCGGTTTCTTGGAAGAGCTCCAAGCAGGATGTGGTGGCTCTATCAACTACAGAATCAGAATACGTCGCCGCCTCATTGGCAGCTCAAGAAGCTGCATGGTTGAAGAAATTCATTGCCGATCTAGGGGTAGTCCCTTCCATTCAGGACCCCCTAGAGATCTTTTGTGATAACGAGGGTGCGATTGCATAAATCAAGGAACCCCGTGCTCATCAAAAGACTAGGCACATTGAGCGGAGATTCAACTACATACGAGATGAAGTTGAAAAGGAAAGATATGTATTCGCAAAGTTCACACGGATCAAAACGTTGCGGATCCTCTCACGAAGCTCCTTGAAAAGGCAAAGCATGAAGGTCATACTTGTGCCATGGGACTTCGATATTCTAGTGATTGGATTTGATCTGTAAATTTTGTATTTGGATATGTGGAACTTTCTATTATTTGAATAAAATTATTTGGTTATAATGTTTCAAATAATATTCCAATTTAGCATGTTTAATCCATGAGTAAAATGTTTACTCTAAATGTCCGTAGTCGTTCAGACTTGTGGGAACAAGTTTGAAGGTAAGACTATTATGAACTAGGATTGGTTGATATTCATAAGGATGAACATAGAGCAATGGGTTGCTACCAAGGTTCATAGATATTTGTGGGATACAAATATTGGACTAACCCGCATCTCAAATTTTACTACATGGAATCTTATTGATTGATCATAAGTAAATTTGAGTAAAGGCGAATATCATTTGGTATCCTCCGACCTGAGATACATATTGGGTTTTGATATTCACCAAGTTTTATACCTTGAGCCTATTCTTCACTGCCCTGAAATAGTGGACAGTACATAAGGATATGTTCAGGTATAACACGAGGTGTTTGTGAGAAACGTATGTAGTCAAGATGGAATTTGTTCCTCTTATTCGTTGAGAGTTAGATGTCTAAGGCCTGATTAAGTTAAATCAACAAGGAATGATCATTCTGTGTCCTTGGATTTAACATGACATCTGTAACAAAAGGATAGATGATTAATTCACCTAAATCATTTCAAGTAAGGTACTTGAAAGGGATGATGTTATTGAATGGCTATAAGTCTTGCGTATTAAGGGTAGTAAACCGTTGTTAGGCGGTATTTACTGCTTGCATCAATCTTCTATGAATCTTGGGCAAGTGGGAGATTGTAGGATTCTATGTGCCCAAGACACTTAGAATATTGTGTGGTTAGTACGTTATGATCCAAGTCGGGTTATACCCAATAACAAGCTTGGCAAACACCAATTAAATATTTAATTAATGATGTGATCATGCAATTAAATATTTACACCAATTTAGAAAATGGGTTTTCTAAATAAGTTGCATGTAAGTGGGAACAACTTATTAGGATATTTTGTTCAAAAATATTATTTGATGTGTTGTTTAAATTAGTTAGATGACACCAAGTAAAAAGTGAGAAATTACAACTTATAAATTAAATGGTTAATTGTATAAGTATGTAATTAGATAAATATATCTGTACATACAATTAATTGTATGTCTAGTATACATGACATTTTAATGTGGATAGATTTGAGAGGGAAAAGGGTTTTAAACCCCTTATTGGCCGCCCCCACCTCTCATCCATTGGACCAAAACTTGTTTTGACAACCAACACACATTAATTTGGTCTTGGACTCACAAATCTGATTAACCACAAACATTACATGCAACTTTGCAAGAAAAAACTCTCTCAAAACCTCTCTCTTGGTCTCGGCTGGCAGCAGCCTTTGAAGGAGTTTTTGGCCTTGATTTGGTGATCTCTCCCTAGCAAGAGTTGTGTTTGCTTCAAGGCTTGTGGGTATAGACGTTTGAGGACTTCTAGTTTGAAGTCTTGGCCATCTTTCAGCCCTATTCTTGGACGTTTTTGAAGCCTCCAACAGCTCCTTTTAGTCGACTTTCTTGCTGGAAGAAGGTAGACATCACAGCTTATTCAAGCTATGATTTTATGTTGTTTTATGCATACATAGCTTGTCCATTCATATATTTAAGATCCTTTTGATATGGGTTTGTTTTTCACCTAAAATGGTCATCTAAGAACATGAAATTTCAGCTTTAAAAATCGTTTTAAAAGCCTTATATCCGCTGCGTTTTCAGAATGTTTAAAAGGTTAAACATATGTTTTATGTTCTTGCAAACCCTTCACCAACATCAAGTCATTCCCTGTTCCTTTGATGCAGAGTGTTCCATCTATAGTACCCCTCTTGTTATCATGTTGACAGAGATACTGAGATAGTGTCTCATACCACTCTTTGGAGCTTGGTGCAGCCCATAAAGTGCTTTATCAAGCTTATAGACATAATCAGGATGATCTAGGTCTGCAAAGCCAGGTGGTTTTTTGACATACATCTCTCATTAATCACCCTATATAGAAAAGCACACTTGACGTCAAGTTCTTAAACTTGAAATCCTTGGATGCAGCAAAAGCAAGGAATATCCTAACAACTTCAAGTCTTGCCACTGGAGCAAAAATATGTGTAGTCAATCTCCTCTTCTTGTGTGTACCCTTGAACAACTAGTCTAGCCTTGTTCTTGATAACAAGTCCTCTTTCATCTTTTTGTTCCTAAACACCCATTTGGTACCTATGGTGGTCTTCCCTCGAGGAAGAGGATATAGGTTCCAAACCTTTTACCTTTTGAATTGAAGCAGCTCCTCCTGTATTGCTTCAATCAAACTACAATCCTTCAAAGCCTCATCAACTTTCTTTGGCTCTATCTGGGACAAAAAACAAATGTATAGACAAACATTTTGTCATGGGTTTGTCCTCTTGTTCTCATCCTTATGTCAACATCTCCAATGATGTTTGTGGTAGGGAGCGACTTGTGCATCTTGAGTTAAGGAATCACAGCAAGTTGATTGGATAGATCTAAATTTGTGAAGTTTAGATCTGGAAATGGAGCGTTACCCACCATATCAGCACACTTATCAAGAGAAGCTTGATCTAATGAGTGTGCGACATCATTGATGTTGTCTTCGTTGGAGTGGTTATCAGCATCAAGAAATTCTTGATCACTCTCACCACCACTATTTCCTCTTACATTTGAATCTCCTTCATTTGAGTTCTATGCCTCTAAGCTAGAATTTGTAGGCACCTCAAATGTATCAGCTAAATTTTTCATGGTTGTGCTGATAGGAACTCTCTCTGCAGGGTTAGTTACCACTAGAGATGAAGTAGTGTTCTTCCTTGGTCTTCTCCACTTAAATCTTGGATCGGGATCTACTGTTGATAGTTACCTGTAGATCCTAAAATTTCTTATACAATTTGTTAAAATAGTTGGTAATTAAATCAAGATAAACCAATCAGGACCAAAACCGTTCACACTGGGAGTGTGCTCGTTGAAGGTTACATTAGCTGACTCTTCAACTACTAAGTTCTGAGATAGTATACTCTATAAGCTTTAGCTTGGGAACAGTATCTAATGAAGTGCCCATCATCAGATTTCTTAGCAACTTTGGTTACTTGATATTTGGTATTCAAGATGGTGCAAGGACATCCAAATAATCTCAAGAAACCAATAAAAGGTCTCCTTTTATGCCACATTTCATAAGGAGTCTTACCATGAGTCTTAACCACCACAACTCTGTTCTGTATATAGCAAATAGTGTTGACTGCCTCTGCCTAGAAGATGCTCGGCAGTTTAGAGTCAAATAACATGGTTCTTGCAGCTTCAATAAGTGTTCTATTTCTCCTCTCAGCAAGACCATTTTACTGAGGAGTCCTGGGAGCAGTATATTGTCCCCTTGTAATACCCTTTACATCATAAAATATGTCAAGGATTTGGTTCTTGAATTTAGTTCCTTGATCACATCTTATTGTCTTAGCCTTGTGATCACATTGATTCTTAATTTTCAGAATGAAGTTGTTCAAGATCTCAAGAGATTCATCCTTAGTTCTAAGGAAGAAGATCCAAGTGAATCTTATGAAATCATCTGTAATTACCAAACAATATTAGGTCCTTCCTAGACTCTTTACACTTATGAGGCCAAAGAGATCCATGTGTAATAAGTGTAGGGGTGTAGTGATGGAGTTCTTTTCTTTTGGCTTGTGAGACACCTTGTGTTGTTACCCTTTCAGGCATGCAACATAGTGATCATCACTTGTAAACTCTTTCTTTGGCATTCTAGTTACCAAATCACTTTTAATTAATTTGTTCATAGTTTTAAAGTTTACATGGCACATTCTTTATTCCAAAGGAAATACTCATCACTATTTGCTTTAGATATAAAGTGAGAAACTTCTCCTAAGGGGGATGTTTCCTATAAATTTATCTTGTACATGTTCTTTTTCTAGGGGCTCTAAGCAGGATATGCTCTTGAGGAATGACCACCCTAGGTTTGAGGACAATGCACTCATGCTCAGTGAAGAGCATGTTGTGTCTCTGATCACAAAATTAGGATACACTCAGTAAATTGTACCCAGGTTCCTCAACAAAGTTTACCTTTTCAATGTTGAGATTACCATTTGTGACCCTGTCCCTTTAAGTAATGTAACCACCTGCATCTTCTCCAAAAGCAACTGGCCCTCCATCAATCTTCTCAAAGTTTTGAAGCAAGGAGCCATTGCCTGTCATGTTCCTGGAACAACCACTATCAACGATCCATACATTTCTTTTGGTCTTTAGTTGTTCCGACATAAAAAGAGATGGTTAGTTACATTTAAAAACCCATGCCTCATTAGTCTTGGGCTTGTCAAAGTGGGTTAAAGACAATGCAATAGTGTTGATCCTATGTTCAGATTTTGAGGATCATCTACTATTATCGAAGAAGAACTTTCAGTCACATGGTCTTCCTTTATCTTCCACACCATCTTTGGAAGATTAGAATTGACCTTCAACACTTCTGAAGTTTTAAAAACTTTGGAAGTTTTGGAGACTAGACCTTCGGAAGATCTTGCTTTCACTTCAGCAAGATTTAGTGCTTGGAGGCATTCCTTTCTTCCGAGACCAAATTTTCTTCCAAAGGCAAGTATTCACTTATCTTCTTTCCACCTTGGAGCTTTCAAAAGGAAGAGATTTTCCTTTTGAAGCTTTCTTCTTCTTCTTCTTCTCAGAAGTCTTTTTCTTGGTCATGTGGATAGTAATTTTAGGATTGTAGAGGCAATACTTAGCAAGATGAGAAGTACTACCACACATGATACAATCAATTGGCTTTCTTCTGAGAGTCTTCTTTTGAGTATAAGGTTGAGCTTGATCACTTTCCATTTCCATCTTCATCTTCTTAGATGATGCAACAAACTTACTACGGTGAGCCTTGCTCTTGGATCTGGATGGTTAAGGCTGTGTAGCAGTGGTACATAGCTGATAAGCCTTTTTTTCATCACAGGGATGAGTTGGACATGAATTAGAACTCCTGGTACTAGAGTTCATAGTTATATCTTCACTCTTCATCACTTCAAATCCTACATAGATAAAGACTTGTTTCTACTTGGAGTTGAAAGTGGCATTGATCTCTTGAGCCTTCTTTCATCTTCTCTTTGCTGCTCTGATCAAGTTTGTCCTCTTAGACTTTGTCATCTCTAGTTCTTTCCTTTCCTCATGAGAATAGTGACCCTTCTTAGGGTAATCTTTTCACTCGTCTTAGATCCATCCTTTATTATCTCCTCTTCATCCTTTTCTTGAATGGGGTCTATGAGGGGAAGCTCATCTTGATAAGTTCTACACCTTGGAGATATTACAGATAGTAGAGTGTGTGGAAGTGCTATCTCAATAGATCCCAGTCCCTGCTTGTTTTGATAACACACTTTTTCATGCAAGGATGATGATATAATGTTCTTGAAGGTCTCTTCTTCAAGAACACATTTTTCTAACCTAGCTTTACGGGCATTCAGTTAACTTAGTGATGAGATCTTTGATTTGAGTCCTATAGTTGGTGTATTCATGCTTAAGAGTTGAAATGGTTTTCCTAAGATCTTCTATTTTAAGTCTATAATCATTTTTATCTCTTTTAAAATTAGCTTTTAAAATGTTTAAGGACTCATTATCAGATCTCATCTCTAAGTTATAAGACTTGTATCTGTTAACTTTAGCAATATATTCTGGGTACAAAGATGTTCCAATACCTTAGCTTCTTCATGATCAGCCATCAGTGCTTGGTTTGGAGATGCTTCTTCAACCTGGAAACTCCAATCAAAGCCTCCTTCTTTAACAACAATTGTGGCTTGCTGCTTGGGATTCTCAGTATGTGGAGTTCTTTCAGTGTAGTTTGATCTGGGTTGTTCTTGGCCACCATTTATTTTGGTGCCTTACACTCCCTTGCAAAGTGTCTCATTTGGTTACAATTGTAACACTTCATATTGCTTTTGCCTTGCCTAAACTTTCCATTGGTTGCATTGCTAGGAAACTTCCTCCCTGCCCTCTTGTAGAACTTTTTGGCTCTATGAGTGAGAAGAGCCATCTGTTGGACTATCTCCATGTATTCCAGATCATCTGAATGGATGCAATCCAAGTCTTCAAGAGGAAGTTGCCACTGCTTTCATCAGTAGACATAAAGGCTTAAAAATAGCTTGTCTCTTGGAATGGGCTTCCTTGGATGTAGCTCTCCCTTGGTGTCTCCAGGAAGGTGATGAAAGGACCCTTTTATGAGTTTTCAGGGTAGCAAATTAGATGATGTTATGGTTCTCTGCGATTCCTTTCAACCACATGAAGGGTTGAACTCCGCTGATTGTTGGAGTTACTAGATGAATTTTGCATGTTCATCTCCATCTGGTATCCACTGAGGATACCATACACCTTAGTGAGAGTAAGGGTCTTGAGGTTTTTAGTCCTCTTAACGGCCATACAATAGTGTGTCCATTGTCCGGGAAGAGAGGACATGAACTTTCTCACAATGTCCATATTCTCAAGAGTTACTCCAATATCCATTAGAGTATCCACAATCTCAATATACCTGAAGTATTGTTGAGTCATAGTTTCACCTGTTTTGAATGTGAACTTCTCAAACTGCTGCTTTAAGAAGTCCTTGTTCTATTTAGCTTCATTTGACCCCTCATATATATGCTTCAGTGCATCCCATAGTTGCTTAGTAGTTTTGCACTTCTTGAAGCCTCTATAGATAGAGTGTGGAAGAGTAGTTTGGAGGGTAGTCATGGCTTTCTGATCTACATCAATCTTCTTCCAGTCTTTTTAAGAGTAGTCAACCACTTCCTTTGGTATCATGCCATCACCAACAGCAGCTGAAAAGGTGCATGATACATGAGATCCAGAGACAACAGATCCCCACATCCTGCTTCCTTGAGACTTGATGAAGCATTCCGTTCTTTGGCACCAAGTATCAAAGTCATCAGGAGTGGTCAGTGGAGATTTTATTATAGTACCAGTTTCCATATCAGCCTTTATGAGAGCTGCCATTTGAGCTGGTAAGTGATTTACAATCAAGAGCCTAAAATGCTCTGATACTAATTGCAGGACCGTTTGAGGGTGGTCAATACAATTAGTTTCACAATGAGGAGAGAGTTAAAACACTTAACATCTCAAATAGGGAACCGGATTTAAGTAGATGGTACTAAGAACACAAGAAAGTAATGATACCAAAAAAGAACAATAACAAGATAAGTATGGTTTTCAAGAATGCTTTATATTACTCTCAAGTTCTATTACAAGTGCTACAAATCATAAAAATAAATACAAGAACCTGAGATACTTTATACTACATCTTACAGCCGGCTATACTTTGAAAGCCAGTTGAAAAGACTAATCTTGACAACAAGATCAATACACAGTCAATGACATGCCATAGCTCACATCCTAATCTATTACAAAAAGGATAAAAGGTATAAAGTATAAAGTTATAGACCCCAAACCAGTATCTACTGTTTACAAAAGCATGGACCTTTTCACCAACTTATACAAGTTGGTGAGTCTTTAGAGTGGCAGTGAAAAATTATTCAGCTTTTTGTCAAAAGGTGATTAGAGAAAGCATGTCTTCTCAATCTTTGGAAGAAACCAGTCTTCAGACTTTTGGCTCGGAAGACTTTGTCTTTGAAGCTTCGGAAGACTTCATCTTTGGCTTCGAAAGATTTGGTCTTTGGCTTTAAAAGATTTTACACTTAGCAGATTTTTCTCTGAGTTGTGTAAAACTTCTGAAGTATCCTTACTCTGCACTTCATGCATGTATGATGGGAGCTTTTTGGTTGTTTTAACTGCATCAGCCTTTAGATGTAAACCTTACAACTTTCTTGTAAGAAGATACTATCAACTTTCTTGCATTTTGCATCTTTTGACCACTTACAATCACTCCGTTCTTGAGAAAAGATCATTTTTCTCTAATTATTATTTTGGTTATGAAATTGGAGAAGAGCGATAAAGGATGTTGCAAATCTTGTAAAGGAAGGTCTATAAAGTTCATTTGATTCGTGAACTTTCTCATCAGATATTTAAGACCAACAAAGTTGTAAATATACCAATTTCTGAACATAGCTTCTTTTATGCAATTCTTCACCCTCGGGATTTGTTTCCCAATATCCTCTAACATAAGATCGATGCAATGCGCTGCATATAGAGTCTAATAAAGATGATTCCTCTTTTGTTCTAGCAGTTAACCCGGTTGTTTTAAGATGATGTATTATCCATTAGAATTTGGACACGTTCTCCTCTTCAACTTCCTCCACCATTGCATCAAGAACCCTACATAAAAAGATGCAACTTTGGACACAATTGAAACATGAAGAGATTTGAAACATAAAACCTATGATGAGTTGACTGTGACATCCGTCACCAAAATGGGTGTATTTACCATTGACTTTGACCGTTGACTTGATTTTTGACTTTGACTAGGTCTAAGTATGAAAGTTGACTTGAAAGTTGACCTAATGTTGACTTGTCCTGGGAATAGTACATTAGACGTGTGTAGACACACTAAGTTCTAAAACTATATATTATGGGCTTTATATGTTTTAATGGGCCTTGGACATGTTGATAGTGGACATTTATCGATTTGGTTAGCATGATGGTTCGTGATTAAAATTGGACTAAAGAATTAAAAAGGTAAAATTATAAATCTTACGTTAAGAATGCGAACAAAAATTGGACATCAGTGGGTTGCTAAAGTCTACTAAATAGACAATCTAATTCAAAAATATAAATTAAATAATTTATATAGCATATAATAGTCCGTTGGAATCGTATTAAGGTGTAGATTTAAAAATAAAAAATTGGACGACACGCGATTCGGGACGAGACGGATTACACGAGACGGGCCAAGGGCCCGTAGGCCCTTCTTCCTCCTTGTTGCGGCCACAAAGGGATTAAGGGGGGTATTCCCCTTGCCTTGGCCTCATTTTCGCAAATTGTGGAACTCCTTTGAAACCCTAGCCACCACAACTCAAAATTCTCTCTTCCTCCTTCATTCCAATCGAAAATTCTGCCCTCTTTGTGCAATCCATCGATTTGATGATAACCAAACATCCAAGGTCTAATACTAATCAAGACTCGTTCATATTCGAACCTACGGTAAACAAAAATCGTTTCTTGATGGATTTAACTCTTGTTCTACTTAAATTTCGATGGTGTTCATCATCTAAATATTAAATCTTCATCTAATAATCTCTTATTCTTGGTTTTCGGTGCTAGATTGTGAAGATTTAAGCGTTATGATAGTCGGATTCGTCGTTTGGTAAAACCCTAATTCTTGAATATTGTTTGGTAATCGAATCTACAATATTGGGTTGTAACCTTGAATGATCTACCCTTAATCAAAATTTTGGACCTATAAAACGTTTTGTAATAATTAAAAACTATTCCTTGAAAGAATTGATGGGTTGAATAAATCGAAACAATGAAACTATCACGTAAAGTTGCAAACGGAAGACTAAGGAGCTAACAATCTGTTTGGGACTGAAAAATTAAGTAAACTAAGTGTTTAATGAAGTTTTGAACAACTAGAATCTGGAATAAAGTATTTTATATATTCGGGTTGTTAACGAGCTTATATTGGAATTTGAGACGCAAAGGAATGAAACTAACAAACCGGACAGCTTGCTGTCAGAAATTTGGGTCGTCTTGCACACGTCATAACTTAGTCAAAATACGCCCAATTGGGGCAAACTCTGGGTCTAAAATGTAGCTCTATGAGTCCTCTAACTAACCCAAGTGGTCTCATGTCGTTTGACACCGTTTGGTCCCCCAAACGTGGAAAACAAAACAGAAGGTCAAAGCTGACGAATCTGGGCAGCAGACTATCCTGTATTCGTCGAGCCATAACTTTCTAATGTTTTGTCAAATGAACATAATTCTTTTCCTGAAGTTTTATTTAAAGTCTCTTCTTCCAAATGACACTTTTTACGCAATTATTCGTTATCGTTTCAACCACCAAACAACCTATACAAGATGATGCGCAATCAGATATTTAAGCTGAATTACTTGGTAAACATGAAAGAAAGGGTTGGAACTAAATAATTTAAATTGAGACATGTTATGCGTATAAAATTGAGTAAATGTCTTTACAAAAGAACTAAATTAATAAGTGTGACAATGGAAAACCTTGATTAGCGTTAAGGGCTGGACTAAAAGGATTACACCCATGATTGGTCATTTTATGCTATGGTAACCCTTTTCGTGTATTGTAGTTTTAGTGCCTGCTCTTCGTTTTGTGAGATTCGGACTTTGGGAATTTGCTATTCCGAGGTGAGTTTCACGGCCCCTTTTAATATATTTTTTTGGGGAAAAGCTTGCTTAAATGTTTTGTTCTTCGCCATGTCATAAAGAATTTGTGTGTGGTTTGGGCCATAGGATCAAGCCTAGAATTCTTACAAATGTGCTATTCGTACTTGGACTTTATGTGGACTAAACTGTCATGGAGAGTA
This sequence comes from Flaveria linearis, assembly GCA_024085815.1. Classification (NCBI taxonomy): domain Eukaryota; kingdom Viridiplantae; phylum Streptophyta; class Magnoliopsida; order Asterales; family Asteraceae; genus Flaveria; species Flaveria linearis. The sequence goes on from CM044011.1 coordinate 38,712,652, forward strand.
TTGTTAGTACTAACGGGCTGACACCCCACCTTTGTTGTTGGAATGCTAGCTAAGACCAACTTGGCCATGTACGAGCCCTTAGGTGAATATAATCCGGTTTTGGGCATGGGCGTGACACTTGACTTGTATGAATTTTATGGCTACTATGTTCTCTAACTCACACACCCTCATTTATTTACATGTGTATACGGCAATTTTTTGTACTTTAAACCTGTGAACTCACCAACGTATGTTGACCTTTATGAGCATGTCTTTTCAGGTAATGAGGCTTAGGTACTTGGCTGTGGACTTTAGACAAGACCGCTCCTTTAGTAGCAAAAGACATTTCATAGGACTTTTTAGACTTGTTCGGACTTGGTTGTTTTGTTGAATTATAATTTGTTGAATTTGTACTTGGGATTGTTTTGGTTCTTGTGCTTCATTGTTTCTAAATGGAAACTTTGGATTATTTACGCATTTATGGTATGACGTTTTGGAATTGACTGTACTTGACAAGTGTTCCTATGTGTCGGGCGACGTCATGGCCCATTTACGGAGAATATCTTTAGTGATTCTTTTAGACCCCCAATGTGTTATGAAGATCCCGTTTGTCCATCCTCGTGTTTTCACTACCAGCGGGGGTGTGACAGATTGGTATTAGAGCGATTGGTTATAGAGAATTAGGTGGATTATTCAACCTAGACTATAACCTAAGTACCCACATGTAGTATGAATCATAGGTTTATGTGTGTACTATTATACATGTGAATGTTCTATGTGCATTGTTTGTTGTGCTGTGTACCTTGTCTTACATGTTATTTGTGACGTACCTGTTTTGAAATTTCTTTTGGTCATTCTATCATCTATGCGTGCCTTAAGAAAGTAGTAGTAAGGACGTCCTCTTGTTATGAGCATGACTGTTATTTGGTATGGATTGATGAGTGCGACTATAAGGATTTTAAAGGACTTAGGTTGTTAAGCCAACGATAGTATATGCGTTTGCTGGTGATACCTATATTGTGAGTTGAATCTTGGGAGATGCACATGCTAGCTGACATGACAACAACAGACAAGAACCATGGCGTACTCAGGTCAGATGACTACTTTATTAGATTTCAAACTATACTAAATGGAGTCTTTTGACTGTTCCTTACCCAAGTGTGCTTTCTTAATTAGTTCCTCTATACAACTTTGGTTACTTAACCTTTGGTTAGTGATCATATCCTTGATTCTCCAATCATGGATAACACTTCGTACTTGATATGATGTGTTGACTCTGACAGGAGGAGCTAGGGGTGACCATGCAAAGCAAATTACCATTACGGGTGCACACGTATTGCAATTTGTAGTGCATGTGAAATCTAGCAAACCCTTTCGTGAGATAACATCATAGTTAGTACGAATCTTCCATTCTTTACATGGGACATTGGAGTTCATGTTCTTATTATAATCAATGGTGTAGAAACACCTATACCCTTTATCCTTCCATAAGTACAAACCGATCTAGAACCTCCATGGGGATCATACCTTGACATTTTAGCTTAATATCTAGGGTACATTGAAATCACTTTTGTTTCTATGATCGTGGAAATTGACTACATGTTCAAGATGATGTTCAAGATGTACTTGGTCTTTAATGAATTGCAGTAGAGAGGTAAAGCTCTTTGTACCTATGTTGCTTTGTTCAGATGGATCCTAAGACTTGGGGCATTCGACATTTGGATGTTCTAGCATTAAGCTTGATGGAATAAGTATGTCGTGTAACCAGTTTAAGCATCGTTCTTGGTATATCGTTGGTGTGGTGGGAACGCTACGGGGAACCCCATATATAAACATCTTTGGTATACTAAGGATGTGCTTGAACTGGGCTATGTGATGATCCTAGCATTTAGAGTTGGACATAGTGGAACTGATAACTTTAGTAAGGAAATACATGGAGCTCACGGTGGTACGAAAGTTGGAGCAACAGCCCTGACCCGTTGCAAAGAGAAAATTGGAGCAGATGTAGACATCGAGAGCTGTGCTGAGAATCAAAAGGTAAAATGTGTTGTTTGTTCATCGGTAGGCGAAGAACTAACATAGTAGAATGCTCAAACACTAGTTCGAGGTATGGAGGTTGTAATGGTCATGACTTTGGATGAGCTTAAAAGATTGCTAACCAAGAGGAGTACTACCTTGTGGACCGAATAGAAAAGTTAGATCTTGTGTCTTGAAATCATGCAATGGTAAGATGTGGTCATGACACCCATACCTGCCAATTCTATAAGCTGGCAAAGCTAGTGCTATAACTATGACATATAAGTCAAATAAAGTTGAGAGCGCATCAGAGGGTTGGTTCCATAGTCATGGAATGATGGCCGCTGGTGCAACCCCAACCATTTAGAGTGCAATGCTGAAGACATGTACTTTGGCTGACGAGATGGTTCGTATTAGAGCTTCGAGAAAGCTAATGAGACGAAGAAGGATGTTAGGGAATCGGGTAAGGTAGATGGTGTTTAAATGGACAAGAAGGACAAGGTCGTGTAAGGATATTTGGTTGTCGTGCTGGCAATGAAGGACCGTGGGCAGTTGTCCAGAGTGTAACAAGTGCAATCTGCACCATCCGACTATGATGTCACGTCATGTGTATTTCAATTTCTAGCAATTAGAGCGCTTAGCCAAGGGCTTAAAGGTGTTGGTGAGCCCAAGTATGCTGATTAATGCTGTCAGATTAGCAAGAGTATGACGTTGATATTATGAGTGTGGAAGCCAGGAGCATCATTGAAAGGCATAAGGGAACAATTCAAAATGGCATGCAAATTGTGCTAACCTTGTGCAAGGTAATGCGGCAACCCTATTCATAGAAAGGATTTGAGATTGGTGTCAAAAATGCCTGGCAGGACCCAGACGTAGTATCTTTGAATTTTATAACTAAGTTAGACTTGACACTAATTATGAGGATACATTTATGAAATGGGCTAATGGTAGTCTTGTAACTATTAGGGAGATAACTTAGGACTATGATGTGCTAGTAGAGGATCATGCCTTTAGAATAAATCTTATATGATTTTGACTTGGAAGTTTTGGCATGGTCGTGGGAATGAACTGATTATCAGGGAAAAAGGTCGAGATTATCTTATGCGAGAAGACTACTCGCATGCCATTATAGAACGGTGAGACACTAGACGTACATGGAAAGAGATTAGAAGAGTACAAGATGCAGATCATGAGTATGAAGGTGGTGGAATAAGAGCTAGACGACATACCTGTTATATGAGAATTTTAGGTAGTGTTCAAGAAGGATTTGGTTTCAATGCCTCGTTCACAACAGATGGACTTTTAGATTGACCTAGTACTGAACGCGATGCATGTTGCTCGGACACCTTATCGCTTAGCACCTTAAAAGGTGAAAATTTTGCCTAATCAACTTTAGGAGTTGTAGATAAAGGTTTCTATAACCCGGTCACTCCCATGGGGCACTATTGCCTTGTGTCAAGAAAAAAGGATAGATCATTCGACGTGCGTGGACTATCAAAAGCTGAATTAGTTAACGGTAAAGAACCGTTATCCTTTGTCAAGGTAAATGACCTATTCGATCAGCTAGAAGTATCGACATACCTTTGAGAATATTGATCTCTGTTCGGGAATCATCAATTTAGAGAACATGAGGACGACATACCAAAGCAATCATTTAGAAATCGTTACAGAGATCCTAATTAAAAGTTATGCATTTTAGGGCTACAAAGGACCTACTGTGTTTATGAAACTGAGGAAATGGATGTCTGAATCATGTCTGAATGAATTTGTCATATTGTTCATTGAAAATATGCTGACTTATTTGAGGACAGGGAGGATCATGAGAAACATGGAGGGACAGTATTGGAATTGTTGGAAAAGGAGAAACTATACGCTACGTTCTCTAAGTGTGTCATCTATACTGACCACAAGAGTTTTCAACACATTTTTTTCATAAAAAAGGATTCAACATGAGACTGAGACGTTGGATTAGTTGTTCAGTGACTACGACTTTGAAATCTGATGTCACCCCGGAAGGGCAAATGTATGTTCCAATCTGTCGAGATGTAAGAAAAGAGTCAAACCCATGTGCGTGAGGGCATTAGGGAGGATGGTTCATTTAGGTAGCAAATCCCACATCGATGTCACTTGAATTGAATCAATGAGCAGCTGTACAAAGGACAATGTAGGATTGTACTTTTTAAAGCAAATTTTGGTTTTATTTATTGGAATGTGTAGACATTGGTGATGGACAAAGCACACAAGTTTCCATATATTGTTCATCCTAGTGCTAACGAGAGTGCCATGATCGTTAAGACATGTATTGGTGTTCGTGAATGAAAAGGTACATGGCGGACTATGCGCACTAGCTTTTAACTAGTTCAAGGGTCAAAGCGTAGAATCAAAGGCCATCTGGACTATTGCAATAGCCTAAGATTTTAGAATGGAGGTGGGAAAACGTTCGTGTAGACTTCTTCACGAACAAGTAGTGAGAATGACTTGATTTGGGTCATTGACCATATCTGCCCATTTCTTGACTATTAGTGAGGGGTACAAGATAGAAATGCTGACAAGAATTTATGTGGATGAAATTATGGATAGAAATGGAGCATCTTTGTCGATTGTCTTCGATCGGGACAGTTGCTTCGTGCCACGATTCTGGCACAGCTTATAAAAGGTGCTGGGGAGGTGTTTGGACTTGAATGCAACTTATTACTCTAAATGGTCTAAGTCATTAAACCATTAAGACATCCTAGGATATGTTAAGGTCTGGTATCATCAACTTTGGAGGTAGTTAGGACGTTCACCTACTATTGGTTTAGTTCCTTATAACAATAACTACCATTGGAGTATTATATTAGTACCATTCGAGGCACTTTACCGATGTAAGTGTCGGTTACAGATATATTGGGTAGAATCAGGTAAAGTTGGATGACTGAACCATTAATCATTTAGGAGATGAATGATTAGATTTCTAGACGTAGGACAAAATAAAGGCAGCATAAGATCGTTGGATTTACACTGACAATTAAAGGAAGCCTTGTTTTAGGCACATCCTGTCAGACAGTAGTTGAATTGGAAGTTAGTTACGGTTGGTGAATGATACACTATCAAGGTATTAGCAGTGTGGTGGGTTAGCTACGGTACACCCTATATATAAACACTGATGATACCTTGAATGTGAAATCAGAACCAGATTGGGAACTAACTTTTGTTAATGGACAACAACCATACTCTGGAGACATCAAGAAATGGGTTATAAACCTGAACAGTCATCTCTAGAGACCTTAGTCTATGTGTTGGATGCGAGATATTAGCTTAGGAGGCATTGTCTACTTGGGCAAAAGAGCAAATTAACACATATATTGGTAAGTGCAATTAAGCCTTACAAACAGATTTGGTCAGTGGGCTATCGGTTTGAGTTACAGCAAGAATCGAGAGGGGTGCATGACACACCCCATGCGTCAAAACTCAAGTGGTGTCTTGCGGCTAGTGGGCCTCGGATTTTTCTTCAATAGGATCTAGGGGAGGTGAGAAGAGAGTATAAACCTTATATGTGCCGATCAAAGAAATTCGAGTGGGCAGTAAACTTTGATTCGTTGAAGAACCGATTAAGATCATGACTAGGAAAAATTAATCTTTGAAAATTAGTAAAACTGATAATAAATTAGATGGAACTCAAAGCGAGAACCTGAAGTTTATCCGTGTATGGGCAGATCAATAGAGGACTATGTACTTTCACCCATTTACGGAAGGTGTTGTAGTTGATAACTCCGACTGAATTTCGGGACGAAATTCCCTCAACGGGGGATACTGTGACATCCGTCACCAAAATGGGGGTATTTACCATTGACTTTGACCGTTGACTTGATTTTTGACTTTAACTAGGTCTAAGTATGAAAGTTGACTTGAAAGTTGATCTAATGTTGACTTGTCCTGGGAATAGTACATTAGACGTGTGTAGACACACTAACTTTTAAAACTATGTATTATGGGCTTTATATGTTTTAGTGGGCCTTGGACATGTTGATAGTGGACATTTATCGATTTGGTTAGCACGATGGTTCGTGATTAAAATTGGTCTAAAGACTTAAAAAGGTAAAAATTATACATCTTACGTTAAGAACGCGAACAAAAATTGGACATCAGTGGGTTTGCCTAAAGTCTACTAAATAGACTTAATCTAATTCAAAATATAAATTAAATAATTTATATAGCATATAATAGTCCGTTGGAATCGTATTAAGGTGTAGATTTAAAAACGTAAAAATTGGACGACACGCGATTCGGGACGAGACGGATTACATGAGACCGGCCAAGGGCCCGTAGGCCCTTCTTCCTCCTTGTTGCGACCACAAAGGGATTAAGGGGGTATTCCCCTTGCCTTGGCCTCATTTTCACAAATTCTAGAACTCCTTTGAAACCCTAGCCACCACAACTCAAATTCTCCCTTCCTCCTTCATTCCAATCGAAAATTCTGCCCTCTTTGTGCAATCCATCGATTTGATGATAACCAAGACATCCAAGGTGTTGGACCAAAAGAACCAATGAGCCAAGATCAGGAAAACCTCTAAGTCCCACATGACATCACAACAACTGCTGAAGGCTTCATCAGTAGTTTGACAAAGACTGAAGACTCAACAGCTGAAGATCAAAGATCTGAAGAACAACAGCTGAAGATTCCAAGTACTGAAGACAAGTACTGAAGTCTGAAGTACTGAAGAATACAAGTACTGAAGACTTCAAGTACTGATGACTCAAGTGCTGAAGATCAACAACTGAAGAACTGAAGAACTGAAGATCAACAACAGATGCACAAAATCGGAAGACAAAGACTGAAGACATCAGCTGATGACAACTACTGAAGTCATCAGCTGATGAAACATCTGAAGATCAAAGTCTGAAGACCAAGTGCTGAAGCTTCAGAGTTTGTCACAACAGCTGAAGAAGTTGTCTTCAGTTGTTGTGAAGTTTTTCTCTTTCAGTAGTTTGTAATTTTCCTTTTCAGTAGTTTGTACAACATTTGAAGAGTTTGTTCTTCAGCTGTTATAGTTCAGTAGTTTGTAAACGACTGAAGAGTTTGTTCTTCAGTCGTTGTACTTTTCAGTAGTTTCTTTTCAGTACTTGTATTAGTTAGAACACTTAGCATTTTGTAAGAAGATGTCAGCTGTTGTGACATCTTCAGTAGTTTAGGTGTTCTATCAGTAGTTTGTTAAATAACGGTTGATGTCACTGTCAAGTGACATCAGCATTAGGTTATTCTTCCCTATATAAGGAAGATGACCTAATTGTAGCCGCTGCTAATTACAGCCGCAGTCGAAGCATGTATTGAATGAAATATTCTATTTTGCAGAACTTCCATCTTTCTCTATAACTTACTGTTTTATTGTTAAATCTATTGTGTTCTTGCTTGTTTGTTCTAATTCTTGTACTAAATCCGCTGCGAATACAACCTGATTGATCAAACTAGAGGCTTAGATCCTGTCAAATGGTATCAGAGCTGGTTAATCATTGATCGATTTAACAATTGATCATTTGAAACTGCTCTTTTGACATCCTCGTTTGATCGAATTAGCAATTTGCAAGAATTAGTTATAGAGATTGACTTTCTGCTGCTTCTGACTGTTAAACTTGAGGTTCTCGTGGTTTTTGAGCTAGATTTGTTTTGTTTACCTTGAATTTGACTAAAATCTGAAATGACAACACTAACTAACGATCCTCACAATACTGGCTCCTCAACAAAGCCTCCGATGCTTGTGAGGAGTGAGTATAACATATGGCAACGTCGTATGCTCCACCACTTGTCTGTCAACAGTGCTGGTTGTTGGAAGTCAGTAGTGCATGGACCATACAAGCCTATGGTGAGCGTTCCTGAATCAAATGAGCAGGTTCCAAAGAAACCTGATCAATATTCGGACGAAGATCTTAAGCTGTTCGAGATTGATGCTAAAGCCCATGGAATTTTGGCTATGGCGATTCCAAATGAGATCTATTCAGGACTTTTGCATCATGAAACTGCTCATGATCTCTGGGTTGCTCTAAAGGAACAATTCGAAGGAACCAATGAGGTCTTAGCAAATACTAGGGAAATCCTCGCCCAACTGTATGAGACATTCTCTCATAGGAAGGGTGAGACACTGACTCAACAGTATGAGCGATTCTCTTGTCTTATTTCTGAGCTGAAAATGGTTAAACAAGAGTATTCCAATAGTCAGATGAACAACCACTTTCTTAGATCCCTGCCTGAGAGATGGGACACTTATACCATTTTCCTACGCTCTAGTGCAAATCTGGACACTCTATCTCTCACCCAACTTCATGGGAAACTGCTTACATTTGAAAGAGAGATAGAACAGAAAAGGAAGTTGTCATCATCTGGCAAGCTCACTGATGACTTTATCTTAGGCAATGCTGCCTTGATAGGTCAAGAGTCAGAATATGCTACATCTGAGAATGCCTATGATGAGCATATTGATTTCTCTAGCAATTCTGAACATGCTTTTGTTGGTGTTGATAGTAGTTCAGGAGGTAGCAGTGATAACTTGTGCTTTCTGATGGAGGACTTGAAGAACATTCCAGATGATGATCTGGAAGAGATGGATATTTTGAGTCAAATGGCTATGATAAATATCAGATCTCGAAAGTTCTACAAGAGAACTGGGAGGAAATTTCCTGGTCTCTCTGGCAAAACCAAAGTTGGTTTTGACAAGAGCAAGTTGAGGTGTCACAAGTGCCAGAGGCTTGGACACTTTGCTAGGGAGTGTAGATCATCTGGATCTAACTCCTCTACACCCTTTGTGACTTTTCCAAGCAATAGCTCATAGCACAGAGGGCAACACTCCACCAGTTCCAGTCATCCAGCACCAGCACAGGCATCACCTGCATACTTTGTGCCTCAGGGTCATATGCCATACCATACCCCTGTTACTACATGCCTCAGCCAAGTCAAGTTCAAGCACCCCATGCTCAGCAACCACATGCTCTCCCTGAGCCTCAATCTTCCCAATCTCATTATCAACCCCAACCTCAACAACACAGCTTCTTCACCCCAGGAGTTGTTGACTGGAGTAGTTTACCAGATGATTTATCTGGTCAAGAACAACTATTCCAAGGTGCTGGTCAACATGGTGGTGATCATCCATTTGGGAATCTTGCTCTAGTGGCCTTTGAGTCTGCTGATGGGTCATCCTCCAATGCTTCATCACAGGTATCCTCTGAGGCTAAAGCCAAGCTTTGTTCTGATTCATGCATAGCAACATTTGCTTCTATTAGAGAAGCAAATGTAGCTTTAATTTATAAAAATCTTGAGCTAGAGCAAACCATTTCCAAAAAGAAAGCTGAATTTGAGGCTGCACTTAATGATAAAAATGATGAGATTTATAAGCTTAAATGCCAAATAAAAGATGATAAGGTAGGGAAGATGTACTTCTAGAGAAGTACAGAGACCTCAAGGAAACTCTTGCAACCACCCAAGTAGAGTGTGATCGATGGGTGCAATCCTGCAAGGGTTTTAAATGCTTCTTAGTAAGCAATCAGCTTCCAATGTGAAGTTTGGCATTGGTTATAATCACACTGCTCCTCCTACAGATTTCACTTCAAGAGCAGAAGTTGAATCTGATGGAGAGAGCAATAACCAATCCTTCTCATCATGTGACCTACTATCTGATACAGCATCATCAAAGGTAGAGGTCAGCATTAACTCTCAAAACCAATCAGCTGATGCTACAATAGCTGATGGTTCAAATGCTGACTGTCACATGATCAAAGAGTTGATCAACTCAGGTGTTGTCTCTAGAAGTACTGAAATTACTGGAGAGCAAGTGATAACACCTGAAGTTCAAACCCCAACTACTGCATGTATTGAAGAGAAAAACTGCAAGTAGAAAGGGTTTGAAGCCTAATGAAGAGGATGTCAGGAAAGCAGGTACTACAAGGAAGAAAACTGCGAGTACTGACAGCAAACAGCTGAAGAACAAGTCTTCAGCAGTTTCATCTTCTTCAATAGATGATCAACATAAGATGAAGAAGAAGCCATGTGAGATATGTGGCTTGTTCAATCATCTTACTGATGATTGCTGGTACAAAAGAGGTTCCAAACTCAAACAAAAGGAGAAAATTAAAGAGCACATGAATACAATGAAAATGAGTTTGAACCAAGTTTGTACTAGCAACATCAAAGCCTGAAACCCCTAAGCCCAAAAGCAAATCTAAAAAGAAGGTAGGGGTTACTCAGGCAACAGCTGAGGTTGCTCAAAAGAAGATGGTGCAACACAGGAATTCATCATCAGCAAGCCCCAATGTGTCTGAAGAGCTGAAAGCGTTATCACAAAGTCAGACACAACTTGTGATGATGGTTTAGCATTTAATGGGAAGAGTCAACCAATTAGATGCTCCTGTGTTGAAACCACAGAAAAGGAAATCCAAGCCAAAGGGTTCCTCTTCCACACCATCTCCTTCACCTCAGGCTGTCACACATAGCACACCTGTTAGTGTTGCACCTGTTGTTGAGAACAGACCCAAAACCAAAAAGGTTTAGGTCTCTAAAACTAACTAATTTGTTGTTATGATTGCAGGGTTCTTCAACATGCCAAAGAAGCATCTGGTATGTAGACAGTGGAGGATCCATGCATATGACAGGAAGCAGTTCCCTACTTAATGACTACTCTCAAGGAAGGAAGGGATTTGTCTCCTTTGGCAATGATGCAAAGGGTTACATCATCGGAAAAGGCTTTGTTTCCAATGGGGAAATAAGGTTTGATGATGTTAACCATGTGGAGAATCTTAAGTACAATCTCTTGAGTGTCAGTCAAATGTGTGATAAAGGCCATGTTGCCCTTTTCACAAGCCAGAACTGTCGGATTCTGTCATCCAAAGTTCTAAATTTGATTGACAAGGTGTTGGATGAATATACTCTCCTGAAGGCCAACAGGATAGGAAGAGTATATGCCCTAGATCTTTCAATGAAAATTGATATAAAAGGCCATCCTTGCCTATTCTCCAAGGCCTCTCCTCAAGAGTCTACTCTATGGCATAGAAGGCTGGGTCATGTTAATTTCAAGAACATGAATCAGCTGATAAACCATGGTTTAGTAAGAGGATTGACTTTGAAGGAGTTCAAGTGTGAAGACAACTGCACTGCTTGCTTAAAGGGAAAACAACACAGAGTTTCATTCCCTCCAATAGAAGAACCAAAGTCCACTGCCTGCTTACAACTCCTGCACATGGATCTCTTTGGTCCTGTCAGGGTGATGAGCATGGCAAAGAAGAAATACTGTCTGGTAATTATGGATGATTACTCCAGATATGTATGGACTTTCTTCTTGCACACCAAGGATGAAGCTGCCAAGGCTATTATGAACTTTGTGTTATTTGTGGAGAAGCAGTATTCCCTGCAGGTCAAGTGTGTGAGGAGTGACAATGGAACAGAGTTTAGAAACCACACACTTGATGACTTCTACCTGTCTAAGGGAATTAAAAGGCAGTTCAGTATTCCCAGAACTCCTGAACAGAATGGAGTGGTTGAGAGAAAGAACAGGACTCTCATTGAAGCTGCAAGGTCAATGCTGGCTGACTCAGGATTGCCACTGACCTTTTGGGCTGAAGCTGTCAACACAGCTTGCTATGTGCAGAATAGAGCATTGGTGAATCAGAGGTTGATGAAGACTCCTTATGAAGTACTTCATCATTTGGCCCCTCTGATTTCCTTCTTTAGAGCCTTTGGGTGTCCATGTTTCATTCTCAACACTAGCAATCCACTCCACAAGTTTGCTAGTAAGGTGGATGCAGGGTATTTTGTTGGTTATTCATCAACTTGCAAGGCATACAGAGTTTTCAACTGTAGGACAAAGATGGTTGAAGAAACTCTGCATGTCAAGTTCAATGAATCTCCAAAGGACAAGATTCCACAAAACCCTGTGGAGCTGTTTGATCTGGACATACTGTAATATGTTCCTTATCAACCTCCAGCTGTTGTGCCTGTCAACAGTTCTCCACCTGGTGGTACTGATGATGATGTAGTCAGTACTCACCTTTTCAGGTTTAGTGACCACCTGCCTGAGTCCACTAGACCTGATGCTCCTGTAGCTTCAGCAGCCCCATCCACAACAAATGCTGATGAGATTTCTGCATGCTCTACTTCATTTGAGCTGCCATCTCCTACATGGTTTCAAGAATCTTCATCACCATCTGTTGCTGCTGAAAGTCCTACAAACACTTGCACTGATCTTATAGTCTATCAAGAGCTGAAGAATCACCCCACATCTCAAATCATTGGTGATATCAATGCTGGAGTTTCAACCAGGAATCAATTGTCTAATTTCTGCTTCTATGCTCTCTTCATCAGTCAGCAAGAGCCAAAGAACTATCATGTTGCATTAAGAGACAATGGATGGGTTGAAGCAATGCAGCTTGAGCTTTTTCAATTCAGAAAACAGCAAGTGTGGGAGCTTGTTCCTTTACCCCAAGGTAAGTGTGCAATAGGCACTAAGTGGGTGTTTAGGAACAAAACAGATGAAAAGGGCCAAATTGTCAAGAACAAGGCCAGGCTGGTTGTCCAGGGGTTTGCACAAGAGGAAGGCATCGATTATGATGAAACCTTTGCTCCTGTAGCCAGACTGGAGGCAATTAGATTGTTCTTAGCTTATGTTGCCTTTCATAGTCTTAAGGTTTATCAAATGGATGTCAAAAGTGCCTTCTTATATGGTAAAATAATGGAGGAAGTTTATGTGTGTCAACCACCAGGCTTTGAGGACAATAAACATCGTGATTGGGTGTATAAGCTTGATAAGGCTCTTTATGGGCTGAAACAAGCTCCTAGAGCCTGGTATGAGACACTCTCAACTTTTCTTCTAGAAAATAAGTTCACTAGAGGCACCATTGATAAAACCTTATTCATCAAGACTGTGGGACAGCATAAGCTCCTTGTTCAAATCTATGTAGATGACATAATTTTTGCATCCTCTGATCCACAATTGTGTGATGAATTCACAAAGCTCATGAAGCAAAAGTTTGAAATGAGTGCTATGGGAGAATTACAGTTCTTTCTAGGTTTGCAAATCAAACAAGGGCTGATGGAATCTTCCTTCATCAGTCCAAATACACAAAAGAGTTGTTGAATAAGTTTGATTTACAAACCTGTAAGCCCTGTTCTACTCCCATGAGCAGCATCACACAACTGGATGTAGATCAGAAAGGTAAAGCGGTTGATGAAACCCTTTACAGATGTATGATTGGGTCCTTGATGTACCTTACAGCTTCTAGACCAGACATCATGTTTGCAACATGTGCCTGTGCTAGATTTCAGGCTGCACCTAAAGAATCCCATTTGATTGCAGTCAAAAGGATATTTAGATATCTGCAGGGCACCCAATCACTAGGTCTTTGGTATTCAACTGGGCACTCTTGCAAATTAGTTGCTTTCTCTGATAGTGACTATGCAGGATGCAAAGTCACCAGAAAATCCACTTCTGGTGGTTGCCAATTCCTAGGCAATTGTTTAGTTTCTTGGCAGAGTAAGAAACAAACATCAATTGCTACATCCACTGCTGAAGCTGAGTACATTGCTGCTGCAAGTTATACCTCTCAGGTACTCTGGCTTCAGAACCAACTCTTGGATATGGCATTACAGAGACTAAGACTCCATTACTAATGGATAGTGCTTCAGCTCTTTGTATTGTTAAAATCCAGTCCAGCACTCTAGGACCAAACATATAGAGATAAGACATCATTTTATTAGAGATTGCTATGAAAAAGGTCTGATTGATCCAAAGTTTGTGCCTAGTGCTGATGAGCTTGCAGACATCTTTACTAAGCCTTTAGATAGTGCCACATTTCAAAATTTGGTACTAAGGCTTGGTATGCTGCAGCTAGAATAATTTGACCAATACTGATGTTCTCAGTTCACAAGTACTGATGAGCATTAGTATGCAAAGGTCAAATATAAGTACTGATGAGTAATTTAGTCTTCAGCATTTTCACAACTACTGAAGACTAACATGCTTCAAAGTACTGAAGTACACTATTTGTTGAAAACAACTGATGTAGTTACAACTACTGATGTGGTTATAACAACTGATAAACAATTTTCAAACAAATAAGTACTGAAGAACAAATTTTGTTCACAAGTATTGATGTGTAATTTACACAAGTACTGAAAGACAAAATTTGTTCACCAGCTCTGAAGAATAATTTATCAGCACTTATGAACATCTGATCACAAGAGCTGAGGAATAAAATATTCACAAGAGCTGAAGGGCCAATGAAACATCTGAAAGTCAACCAAAGAGCTGATGAGTAAATATGGAGGTCAGAATGAAACAACTGAATTGATGGAAACAGCTGATGAGTAACTTTACTCTTCAGCTGATACCTACATCTGCTGTTTCATATCCAAACAACTGAAGGACAAAACCATGTCTTCAGTAGTTTCACAACTACTGATGATTAACACCAAGTCCTCAGTTGTTTACAACAACTGAAGCAAAACCATGTCTTCAGTAGTTCATAACTACTGATGTCAGTAGTTTACAACTACTGAAGGCTAACACCAAGTCTTCAGTTGTTACAACGTCTGAAGATGAAAACCATGTCTTCAGTAGTTTATAACTACTGATGACTAACAACAAGTCTTCGGCCGTTTACAACATCTGAAGGACAAAACCAAGGTTTCAGTAGTTTCAACTACTGAAGACTAGCACCAAGTTCTCAGATGTTACAACCACTGAAGGTTAAAACCACGTCATCAGTCGTTTCAACAACTGTTGACTAACACCAAAACCTTCAGTAGTTTTCTTTCAGCCTTTTGCCATACCCTATAAATACCCACCTACCCTTCAGAGCTTTTCATTCTCACTTGACCTAAATTTCCAAAACCTCTGAAACTTCCCATACATCATTAATGGCGACCATGCAACTCAAGCCTCGACATGACTGTGTCGCGTACCTCACAAAATCGCCATTCTGGACAAAGTTCCATCAAGTCGTCGATCTGATGACCGATTCACCTTACCAAACGGCCTTCCTTATCAACCCCACCATATACGCCGATTCCCTATCGGAGTTCTGGACGAACATAACCGTTCAAACCGGAGAGAACGATGGCGAGGTCTCTCTCCGGTCATCCGTGAACAACCACCCAGTGGTTATTACTCCAGCTACAATCCGACAAACCCTAAAGCTGGAGGATGCCACTTTCCCAACCTCTTACCCTAAAGGCACCCTTGATCTCTCTTTCACTGCCAATGACTATCAGGGTGACCTCGCTGCTTCTACTTTGTTGAAGAAACATTTCCCAGATCCTCAATGCCTTATATTTCATATGGTGAATGTTTGTCTGGCCCCGAAAACATCTTCATGGGACCAGATGTCCACAAGGTGGCAACAAGTATTGTATTCTATCTTTGAGAAACAACCACTTAATTTTACTGAAATAATATTTTTGGAACTCAAGACATGGCCTCAAAACCATCTGCAAACTGTTGGATTTTATATCCTCGGTTCATTATGGCCATGATAGAGAACCAGCTTAATGCTAAGGGACTTGTTGGCACTGGGGTCCCTGCCATGGCTGTTCTAGCTGAGGTATACTTCTGGCACAACACCGACCAGACACTCAAACAGGCTGCCAAGCTGCGAAAACCCACGCAGCTGGAACCCACAGCCTCCACCTCCAAGTCTAAAGTCCCCACCAAGCCCAAACCCAAAAGAAACCCACAAAGGCTACTCAGGGAGATGAGTCCCCTGAGGATGCCCCTGCAACACAAATGCAGGAAGTGACTGCTGGTCAGATTCTCCCAGCAGTCACCACGACTCCACCTACCACAACCGCACAGGTTTCCTCTCACAGGAGCCTGATGCAACCATTTCAGGGGCTGCCACAAATCTGGAATCTTTCTCAATTGAGAAGATTGCCATTGAAGAGCACATTCCTCCCCATGTGCACTCTGCTTCTAGCCCATCACCCACTGAAACCGCCCCACAAAGCCCTACCCTAATAATCGCCAAAGTGTTGACCCATCTAAACACTCCACCCTCTCCCCAGAAACCAATTACCACTGGGGTATCTCCATCCGAAGAGAGGGTGGAAACAAGTGTTAGTGGGAGCCCACAACACCGAGAATCACATATCTCATCTCCCAGTGTGGCTAGGGAGATAGGATATTCTAGTGAGGCTGCCACTTCCCCTGCATCAGCATATGAGCAGGGAGAAGCTGGTACCATCAATAAGACCTCACCAGAGGCAACTGCCGATGATGGATCAAATCCGGAGGCTGGAAGTCCCCAGTACCAAAACAAAGGGGCACATGCAACTACTGTGCCACACTCAGTGCATGTACATCCTGACACTGTCAGGAGGTCAGGTGATTCAGTGCAAACTGATGATGACCTGAGCTTCTTCTTCGATGTGGTCGCTCAAAACACCATCCTAGAGGATGAGGTAAGCAGACTCAAAGAGCTGCTTGCCAAAATGTCTCAGGATGTAAGTCCATCTGCCACCATAAACCCACAGATGGCACCTTCACCTGAAGGTCTCACAAATACTCAACCACTCCCACAAACTCAGCCACCTGCCTCTGCTTCTGGCACTAGTTCTCAGGAACAAACCCTCCTGAGCAACTAGTTGCTATCTTCCAAAAATCCCTGCCTCTCATCACACCAATAATCACAGACATTGTGATGAAACCCTTGATGAGGGCTTCCCTCACAAATACAACCCATGGTGGAGGTTGCTGTAGCTAAGATGCTTGCTGATAGTCAAACCCCAACCAATGCACCCAAAAGGGGGAGACATTAGTGCAAGCCAAGAGGAAGAGTGTAGAGGAGGAGAAAGAAGTAGGGAGAGAGGAGGAAAACGAGAGGGAGAGGATTGAGGAGACTGTGAAGGTGAAGGGGAAGGAGAAGGTGAGGGAGGAGAGAGCTAAACAGATAGAAGTGGCTTAAATCCAAAAAGATTTCAGTGTCAATTATAAAAAGAAGAGAGGAGAGAAGGAGTGAGAGAAGGTAGAGAAGGTGGTGAAAGATACTGATCTAGCAGTCCTGGTCAAGGAGGCTGATGCTGAGCATAGCCGATCAATGGACTCTGTCATTGATCAGCTGTTCAGGCAAGGCTTTGACATGGACACTGCCATGCTAGATCAGGAAATTAGGAAGATGGAGAAAAAGGAGATAGAATACCGATGGACCACTTATAGCCAAGAGGAAAGAAAGAGACTCGAGGCTATGAGTAGGTTTATTTCGAAGTATCTGGGGAGACCAGTCCTAGATGTGAAGGCTTGGACCAGGGACAGAATCTTGGATATAGCCACCAAGATCTGTTCGGCTGGTGATTTTACCAAGGGACTGGTCGCAGAAGCCCTATCTGAAGCCGGTGCTGGGAACAGGACCTTGCTAGTCAAACAGACTAAACCTGCCCTTATCTCTAGGTTGCTAGCAAAGCCTGCCCAAATTCCCACACCAACAACCCAAACACAACCCATAAAACCAACCCCTTCACCATCAAAACCTATTGCCGATGATCCACCCTTGCAGAAGAAGAGAAGGGTGTTGAGGCTACAAGAGGAAGAAGAAGAGGAGGATGAGGAGGATAGACTGCCTCTTTCTGCAGTTATACCCTTACCTAAAGCCAATCCTAAACCCATCACTACCACCTCATAAATGGATGTTGTGAGGGTCAAGATAGAAGAAGAAGAGCAGCAGAAACGTCATGATGAGGAGATGCTGAAAAGCATAGAAAAAGCTTATGCTGCTTCTTCTTCTATAATGAACATGAAGAAGGAAGCTCTGAGACTCTTCACTTTCAAACAAACTTTCCAATATGATAAAGAGAGAGTGAGGACTTGGCCTGATCCTAGGGTGGCTCACAGGATCATTAAGAAAGACATTCCTGTGAGATACAAGAGCCAAGTTGTGGCTCACAGGATCATTAAGAAAGACATTCCTGTGAGATACAAGAAAGTGCAGATCGTAGATGAAGTGATCTCAGTGGCTCTTGTAATAACACCCTAGGAGATTGTAGAGGAGTTCAAGAAAGCCTACAGTACTAAGCAATCACCCCAAATGATGTTGGAGAATAGGGTGGTTAGGAAAGGCTTAGTCTATAAGAGGCTTGAGAACTTCCGAAAGGATGAGCTCAACCTGCTACTAGAAGGCAGACATCCTGATGAATTCGTCTATAGGCAGATTACAACAGTTGAGCTCAAGAATGGCAAACAGGCCAAGTTTGTCTCAGAGCTGTATGGCCGTGAAGGATTATTTGAAGGTGAGCCTGAGGACCTATCCATGGAAGAACAAATTACATTCCTCAGAGCCTACACCCAAGAATCCTATAGGCTCATACATGGGAAGTAGGTCTCATGGATGGGACAACAGCCCTGTGTCCAGTTCCCCAAGACAGGGCTCCCATCCATACTAAGCCAATCAAACCTTAGAGACCTCTTCCCTGGCCAGTGCTTATCAGGGTTAACTTCTGATCTGATCCAGAAGGAAATAGCCTAACATTTCTGCCAACAATAAGTGGGACAATAAATTACTTAGAGGTTTTGGCTGCATTGGTCAGAGGGAGTTTGTTGGACCAAAAGAACCAATGAGCCAACATCTGGAAAACCTCTAAGTCCCACATGACATCACAACAACTGCTGAAGGCTTCATCAGCAGTTTGACAAAGACTGAAGACTCAACAGCTGAAGATCAAAGATCTAAAGAACAACAGCTGAAGATTCCAAGTACTGAAGACAAGTACTGAAGTCTGAAGTACTGAAGAATACAAGTACTGAAGACTTCAAGTACTGATGACTCAAGTGCTGAAGATCAACAACTGAAGAACTGAAGAACTGAAGATCAACAACTGATGCACAAAGTCTGAAGGCAAAGACTGAAGACATCAGCTGATGACAACTACTGAAGTCATCAGCTGATGAAACATCTGAAGATCAAAGTCTGAAGACCAAGTGCTGAAGCTTCAGAGTTTGTCACAACAGCTGAAGAAGTTGTCTTCAGTTGTTGTGATGGTTTTTCTCTTTCAGTAGTTTGTAATTTTCCTTTTCAGTAGTTTGTACAACAGCTGAAGAGTTTGTTCTTCAGCTGTTATAGTTCAGTAGTTTGTAAACGACTGAAGAGTTTATTCTTCAGTCGTTGTACTTTTCAGAAGTTTCTTTTCAGTACTTGTAATAGTTAGAACACTTAGCATTTTGTAAGAAGATGTCAGCTGTTGTGACATCTTCAGTAGTTTAGGTGTTCTATCAGTAGTTTGTTAAATAACGGTTGATGTCACTGTCAAGTGACATCAGCATTAGGTTATTCTTCCCTATATAAGGAAGATGACCTAATTGTAGCCGCTGATAATTACAGCCGCAGTCGAAGCATGTATTGAATGAAATATTGTATTTTGCAGAACTTCCATCTTTCTCTATAACTTACTGTTTTATTGTTAAATCTATTGTGTTCTTGCTTGTTTGTTCTAATTCTTGTACTAAATCCGCTGCGAATACAACCTGATTGATCAAACTAGAGGCTTAGATCCTGTCACAAGGTCTCATACTAATCAAGACTCGTTCATATTCGAACCTACGGTAAACAAAAATCGTTTCTTGATGGATTTAACTCTTGTTCTACTTAAATTTCGATGGTGTTCATCATCTAAATATGAAATCTTCATCTAATATTCTCTCATTCTTGGTTTGTGGTGCTAGATCGTGAAGATTTAAGCGTTATGATAGTCGGATTTGTCGTTTGGTAAAACCCTAATTCTTGAATATTGTTTGGTAATCGAATCTATAATATTGGGTTGTAACCTTGAATGATACATAACTTTTATCAGCACCGGAGTCAAATAAAACAGAGGCGTAACATTCATTAATAGAGAATCTACCAGATATCAAAATCCAAAGCTATCAGTCGCATGTAAATAACCCCTTTGTCTTGGAATGAAAAGGAAGAGAGGTCCAAGAATTTAAAGTAACAGACAAGCTAGAAGATCAGTTCGAATCTGAGGGATTAGGACACATGTCATGGTTTGAATTTCATCCGAATTCGAGGTAAGAGTAAGCATTCATACAAGTAGAATTGAAGGATAGTTTCCACATCAATAGCCATGTTTTATGAAAACCGAGACTTTCTTGCTCAAGGTGTAGAAATGATGACTTATACTGACTATAACGTTACCACCCGACCAAATTCACCGGACTTAGCATGCACGACAAATTACAATTATGTGTGCACCCGTTAGCTTTACCGAGACGTGCTAATGTTTCTTTCCGACTAAGGGCGTCGGCTACCACATTAGCTTTACCCGGGTGATACTTGATCACACAATCATAGTCATTGAGTAATTCCAACCACCGTCGTTGTCGCATATTCAATTTCTTCTGATCATATATGTGTTGAAGGCTCTTGTGATCCGTATAGATCGTACACTTGGTTCCATATAGATAGTGTCTCCAGATCTTCAGGGCAAACACTACAGCTCCCAATTCCAAATCATGCATTGTGTAGTTTTTCTCATGCACCCTGAGTTGTCTAGATGCATAAGCTATGACATTGTCACGTTGCATCAGTACGCATCCCAAACCCTGGATGGAAGCATCACAGTAAACAACAAAGTCATCAGTCCCTTCTGGTAGGGCTAGGATTGGTGCAGTGCAGAGTCTGTCTTTAAGCGTCTGGAATGCTGTTTCCTCTTTGTTACCCCACTTGTAAACAGTTCCCTTATGGGTCAGGGCAGTCAAAGGTTGTGCCACTTTTGAAAACCCTTCTATAAATCGTCTGTAGTAGCCTGCCAAACCAAGGAATTATCGTACCTCAGTAGGTGTCTTCGCTGCTGGCCAATTCTTGATGGCTTCAATCTTTGATGGATCCACATGTATACCCTTGTTGTTCACCACATGCCCAAGGAAATGCACTTCGCGTATCCAGAAGTCACATTTTGAGAATTTGGCATAAAGTTGTTCGTTCCTTAACAATTCCAGTATGGTTCTCAAATGTTCCTCATGATCTTCCTTATTATGGGAGTAGATCAGTATATCATTGATGAATACAATGACAAACTTATCCAAATAAGGCTTGCAGACGTGATTCATGAGGTCCATGAAAACTGCTGGGGCATTGGTCAATCCGAACGGCATTACAGCAAACTCATAGTGTCCATAGCGAGTCCGGAACGCCGTCTTCGAAATATCCTCTTCTCGAACCCTTACCTGATGATAACCCGAAATCATCGATACGCGGAAGTGGATACTTGTTCTTGATCGTCACCTTGTTCAATTCACGTAGTCAATACACATCCTGAAGGTTCCATCTTTCTTTTTAATGAAAAGCACTGGAGCTCCCCAGGGTGAAGAGCTGGGATGTATGAATCCCTTGTCTAACAATTCTTGCAATTGCTTAGACAGCTCTTATAGTTCGTTCGGTGCCAGACGGTACGGTGCCCGAGCGATCGGAGTCGCTCCGGGTGCTAATTCAATCTAGAATTCCACCTGTCTGTGTGGAGGAAGGCCAGGTAGATCTTCGGGAAATACCTCGGGAAAGTTTATTACAACTGGAATATCTTCGACCCGCCTTTCATCCGTCTTCGTTTCAGTAACAAGTGCCAACAAGGCAAGGTGTCCTTTCCTGAGACATTTCTGAGCCTTTAAATATGTTATGATGCCGACCACCGCACCCACCTTATCACCTTCCACTGTATGAATTTTATTGTCCGAAATGGGTAACTTGATCAGCTTCTCCTTGCAAATGATCTCAGCACTGTTCTTGGATAACCAATCCATCCCGACCACTACATCGAAACTTCTAAGTGTGACAGCAACAAGGTCTATGCAGAAAGTGTGTCCAGATAAGCCTAGCTTACAGTTTCTAAACACTTCTGTTGTTGTTATCGTCCTACCATCAGCTATTTCTATGGCGTACTCAGAAGTCAGGTTAGTAGGTACCATTCCTAGTACTTTGCTAAATTTTATGGATACATAACTTTTATCAGCACCGGAGTCAAATAAAACAGAGGCGTAACATTCTTTAATAGAGAATCTACCAGATATCAAAATCCAAAGCTATCAGTCGCATGTAAATAACCCCATTGTCTTGGAATGAAAAGGAAGAGAGGTCCAAGAATTTAAAGTAACAAACAAGCTAAAAGATCAGTTCGAATCCGAGGGATTAGGACATCCGAATTCGAAGTAAGAGTGAGCATTCATACAAGTAGAATTGAAGGATAGTTTCCACATCAATAGCTATGTTCTATGAAAACCGAGACTTTCTTGCTCAAGGTGTAGAAATGATGACTTATACTGACTACAACGTTACCACCCGACCAAATTCACCGGACTTAGCATGCACGACAAATTACAATTACGTGTGCACCCGTAATGGTAATTTGCTTTGCATGATCACCCCCGGTTCCTCCTATCAGGCTAACATATCTTGTCAAGTACAGTGGTCATCAACGATAGGAGTACCAAATATGTAAGTATTATATCGGGGTCGATCAATCAAAGTATACGAAAGGATCAGTAAGGTTCAGGAAATTCATAAGTAACCCCACCCATGACTCACAGCAACTCGGAGCCACCATACCTGTAGTCGTAAGCTCACAGGGATACGTTAAAGCAAAAGTTTTCAGGTAACCAAAAGTTCAGGAAATTCTTAAGTAACCCTTCCCGTGACTCACAGCAACTCGGAGTCACCATCCCTGTAGTCGTAAGCTCACAGGGATATGTTAAAGCAAAAGTTCTCGGGCAACCAAATTAAGTAAGCACATCTTAGTAATCTATGTGTGTGTAACTAATGCAAATCCAGCTATAGTCTAAAATGTAATGCAAATGAGATGCAAATTTCATTTAAGTTCGCTATAACTAATGCTCTGATACCACTCTGTCACACCCTCAATTTCCACAAACGGGGTTTTACCGCTAGGCGTGTAACATAACCAGGATCTCAGATAAGCATCAGTTACACCAAACGACTCAACAATTACAAATCATATTAGTTGCTTAGTAATAATGAAATAAACCAACTTGTATTTAAGTATTGCGGAAGCGAAAACAGGAAAACATTTAACAACGGTTTTGGAACACGCAAACACGCGTCCAATCCAATTTATGTAAAGTACATGAAATTAAATCTTGAAAACAGTTTGGGATGAAAGTGGAATGACATGCTGTGGATGCTGTGCTCCTAAACGTGCCATTTTAATGTCCTGAGAGAAAACATGCAAAAGTCAGTACAAGACTGGTGAGTTCACAGGTTTATCAGAAAACAGTAAGTATCAGTAATGTAATTCCCGGATTTAGTAATCAAAGCATATAATGGGTAGCTAGCCCATAGCAATCACTATGTGTATGAAGTCGCGAGCGAGCTGACACGTAATCAATAGTAATAAAGTATGCCCGGCTGTGGATCCCACACCACAACACTGTAAAACAGGCTGACCATTCACCCGTTAGACCTCCAGTCTAGCTAGCGCGACTAGCCCGGGTGGGGCGTGCAAACCCAAGTAGATCTACTAATAATCACCTCGCTATTTGCATATTAACGGTCCGAAGGGCAAAGTATAACACCATAGTATCAGGTATATGCAGTAATACAAAAACCCAATGAAATGTAACGTTTATGAAAGCAGCATGTTTCTCTCCCCCAAAAAGAGTATAAAGTAAAAGCGGGGCTGTAAACTCACCTGGTATGCGTAACAACTATTTAAAGTTTACTTGGGGAATAAGTGAACCAACAACCTTCAAAGGTTACCTAAATCATGTAAGTGCATAGGTACGTGTAAACCGAGAACATGTGGAACCCTAAGCACACAACTAAAAACTCAAGGTTTCAGAAAAATAGACATGTTTGACCCGGTTGACCCATTTGACTCGTTTGACCCGTTGGTGACATATGAGTTGTAATTCCTTTAAGTAACATAATCATTCCTCAAGCATGGTTCACATACATCATACAATCAATTTCCAGTCCAAAAGATGATGTCCTAATTAGTAATCATGATTCAACATCATACATGATCATTAAGTTCCATACAAACCAATTAACACATTTCATCACAATAAGCATCCTTAATAAATACTCTAGCATGATCCTAACATCAAGAACATGTCCAATTCATAACTTATACCATCAAAATAAGTTCTAGTAGCACTAACATTACACGCAAAAGCCAAGTAGATATGTTACAGGTTGTAGGTATTAGTTTTCCAGAATCTGTGTTTTCCAGCAGATTCTAGGTGTTCGGAAGATACGGTCAAACACATAACCAAACAAGGACTTAGGCCAAGGCCAAAATTTAGTAGGCTCTCCTATGAGTCAATTAAGTATGTGAAAATTTGTTTTAGGTTTTAAGGGCCTGGAGTTACTAGAGAAACTAAAAATGTTACAGCAGCTCTCAACCGGAGGGCTGCTGGAGTTAGCTTGCCAAATTGTGCATAACTCCCATTTAAAAATAGCTATTGTGTTAATTCTTTTCCTGGAGTTCAGAGGATTCCTAGGAAAAATGTTTGACCAGAGGGTTTGGTCTTAGGTTTTATGAAATGAAAATGGCACATCAAACAAGTCAACACATACATTCTGTCCAAGAGGACAGAATTGACCATTCTAGCCAAAACAGGTAAAACACCAACTTAACCACCTCCAATTGGAGTGTGGTTACCCTTTCTGGAAACTAGACTCAGTAACAAACTATTTGGGCACTAGAAACACATCATTTGGACCTGTTATGATCTGTTTATGCCACATACAAAATGAGACTCAGAATCTGTCAGAAAGTTTGTTTCTGACCACACTTCACTAAAATGATCATAACTCAAGTTTTACAAGTCCAAATTGGACAAGGTTGGATGTTTTGAAAACTAGAATCCATGAGGACATGTTAGACTCAAGAAAACCAGTTTTTGGATTCGTCTTCATTCCGTTATGTCATGATAAAAACTGGGTATGCAATCTGCCAGATATCCACCATGAACATATCCATAACCAAACATGAAATTGATACCTAATCTAGCATCATACAATAATTCTAACATGTATTAACCATCAATTGACCAAAACTTAACACCAAGAACATCCATTTTCATCTAGGGTTCGGCCAACATTAAGAGTTCCACAAAACATTGAAATTAACCTTTAATTCTTGCATAATCGACATTAAACAACATACATACAACCTAACTAAGCTACTAGTATCATCAAACAACAACAATTTCGACCCCAAGATCATTCAAAAACGAATTAGGGTTCGGCCATATCAAGAAAACCTGCAAAACACTAAAACTAACCTTCGATTCTTGCAAAGGAACACGAATTGATGCTTGTAACTTGTTGTATTGCTTGAATTCGGTCCAATTTCACAGCCAATTGGTGTTTCTTGGCTGAATTTCGAAGTAAAGAAGGATGGAGAAGAAAGAGGCGGTCGACGGAGGTGTTCTAGAGGAGTGTTTGCTTTTAAATCCTTCATTTATGCATAATTACCCTTTCACCCCTTATAATTTGTATTTTATAAAAAGGCACCCCCTTTAATCACTTTTTAAATGGTTTTTAACTAGCACACCAAACATATAAACTCATGGAAACATTTATACATTGGATCTTTATAAAACACAAAACGTACGAATCTATACACACGTTTCCACGTTACGCAATAAATTCTCAATTTACATGTAAAACACACAAGCACATAAACGTAACGCAATAATCACATAATCAGTTAAATTACCTTTAATTAATCATTATTAATTATCATTAAGTCACCAACGTTAAACGACAACCAGTGTGTGCTCAAGACACGTGTTTGCAAGACTTAACGAGATTGACAGAGTTTGGTAACGTACAATTACCGGGTGTCACATTATCCCCATATTGAAAGAATTTTCGTCCCGAAAATTGGAACACTGGGTCAACGTACATAGTGAGTAAACGAAGCATTGTGAGAAAACTATTTAGTTATCCAACACGTAGACGTGCTAAGATTTCCGAGAGATTAGGAAGTAAATCCAAAATAAAAGAACGTAAGGTTCTTAAGGTTTCGCAAGAGTTGTGACATTATCCCCATGTTGAAGGGAATTTCGTCCCAAAATTGAAGGAAAAGATATCTTACAACTGTATCTTAGGAATTGGAAATTTGATCGTTGAACAGTTGCGGATACTTCTTTTTCATTTGATCTTCGCGTTCCCAGGTAAACTGTGGTCCACGCTTTAAGTTCCACCTAACACGCATAATAGGGATCTTGCTACGTTTTAGGGTTTTGACTTCTCGATCCATAATCTCCATTGGTTCTTTGATGAAATGTAATTGGTCAACTATCTTTAGTTCCTCCAATGGCACGATCAATGATTCATCAGATAGACATTTCCTCAGATTGGATACGTGAAACACATCGTGTATCCCCCTGAGTTCTTCAGGTAAATTCAACTGAGAGGCTACTGGACCAATCCGTTTGACAATCTCAAATGGCCCCACGTATCTAGGGCTTAGCTTCCCATGCTTGCCAAAACGTATTACTCCTTTCCACGTTGAGACTTTTAAAAGTGGCTTGTCACCAATCTGGAATTCCAATGGTTTACGACGCTTGTCAGCATAACTTTTTTGTCGATCACGTGCCGCTGCCATTCGATTACGTATTTGTACAATCTTTTCAGTTGTTTCGTGCACCAGTTCCGGACCAGTAAGTTGGCTTTCTCCAACCTCTGCCCAACACATAGGTGACCAGCACTTACATCCATAAAGTGCCTCAAATGGTGCGGCTTTAATTGAGGTGTGATAACTGTTATTGTAGGAGAACTCAACCAATGGTAGATGAGTTTCCCAACTGCTGCCGAAATCGATCACACAAACACGCAACATGTCTTCTAGTGTTTGGATCATACGCTCACTCTGGCCATCGGTTTGCGGGTGATACGCAGTGCTCATATCTAGTCGTGTTCCCAATGATCGTTGTAATGACTGCCAGAAGTGAGAAGTGAACCACACGATCCGATATGATAGATACTGGTACGCCATGCCGGGAGACTATTTCTCTTAAGTAAATGCGTGTCAGTTTCTCCATTCGGTCAGTCTCCCGGATTGCCAGAAAATGTGCGGATTTTGTTAAGCGATCTATTATAACCCAAATGGTGTCGCATCCGCTGGGAGTCCTGGGTAACTTCGTAATAAAGTCCATTAAAATCTGCTCCCATTTCCACACTGGGATTTCTGGTTGCTTGAGTAAGCCGGATGGTCTCTGGTATTCCACCTTAACTTTGGACCAAGTTAAGCATCTGCTTACATATGCGGCGATCTCTGCTTTCATGTTCGGCCACTAGTAAAACTCCTTTAGGTCTTGATACATCTTATCTGAACCTGGATGAACTGAGTAACGTGTCTTATGAGCTTCATCCATTACCAGTTCTCTTAAATTCCCATACAGTGGCACCCAGATCCGTTCCATGAAGTAACGGATTCCATCATTTTTGATCTCCAACTGTTTCTCCATGCCTCGCATGGATTCCGCTTTCAGGTTCTCAGTCTTTAAAGCCTCACTTTGAGCAGCCTTGATTTGCACCGGTAGATCAGAATGTATGGTCATCTGTAATGCGCATAACGAGCTTATATTGGAATTTGAGACGCAAAGGAACGAAACTAACAAACTGGACAGCTTGCTGTCAGAAATTTGGGTCATCTTGCATACATCATATCTTAGTCAAAATACGCCCAATTGGGGCAAACTCTGGGTCTAAAATGTATCTCTATGAG
The DNA here is from genome assembly GCA_024085815.1 of Flaveria linearis. Lineage (NCBI taxonomy): Eukaryota > Viridiplantae > Streptophyta > Magnoliopsida > Asterales > Asteraceae > Flaveria > Flaveria linearis. Next base: position 38,740,337 of record CM044011.1, read on the forward strand.
TCCTCTAACTAACCCAAGTGCTCTCATGTCGTTTTGACACCGTTTGGTCCCCCAAACGTGGAAAACAAAACAGAAGGTCAAAGCTGACGAATCTGGGCAGCAGACTAGCATGTATTCGTCGAGCCATAACTTTCTCATATTTTGTCAAATGAACATTATTCTTTTCCTGAAGTTTAATTTAAAGTCTTTTCATCCAAATGACACTTTTTACGCAATGATTCGTTATCGTTTCGACCTCCAAACAACCTATACAAGACTGATGCGCAATCAGATATGTAAGCTGAATTATCTTGGTAAACTTGAAAGAAAGGGTTGGAACTAAATAATTTGAATTGAGACAAGTTTTGCGTATAAAATTGAGTAAATGTCTTTACAAAAGAACTAAATTAATAAGTGTGACAATGGAAAACCTTGATTAGCGTTAAGGGCTGGACTAAAAGGATTACACCCATGATTGGTCATTTTATGCTATGGTAACCCTTTTTGTGTATTGTACTTTTAGTGCTTGCTCTTCGTTTTGTGAGATTTGAACTTTGGAATTTGCTATTCCGAGGTGAGTTTCACGGCCCCTTTTTAATATATTTTTTGGGGGAAAAGCTTGCTCAAATGTTTTTTCTTCGCCATGTCATAAACAATTTGTGTGTGGTTTAGGCCATAGGATCGAGCCTAGAATTCATACAAATGTGCTATTCGTACTTGGACTTTATGTGGACTAGACTGTCATGGAGAGGTATTGTTAGTACTAACGGGCTGACACCCCACCCTTGTTGTTGGAATGCTAGCTAAGACCAACTTGGCCATGTGCGAGCCCTTGGGTGAATATAATCCGGTTTTGGGCATGGGCATGACACTTGACTTGTATGAATATTATGGCTACTATGTTCTCTAACTCACACACCCTCATTTATTTACATGTGTATACAGCAATGTTTTGTACTTTAAACCTGTGAACTCACCAACGTATGTTGACCTTTATGAGCATGTCTTTTCAGGTAATGAGGCTTAGGTGCTTGGCTGTGGACTTTAGATAAGACCGCTCCTTTAGTAGCAAAAGACATTTCATAGGACTTTTTAGACTTGTTCGGACTTGGTTGTTTTGTTGAATTATAATTTGTTGAATTTGTACTTGGGATTATTTTGGTACTTGTGCTTCATTGTTTCTAAATGGAAACTTTGGATTATTTACGCATTTATGGTATGACGTTTTGGAATTGATTGTACTTGACACGTGTTCCTATGTGTCGGGCGACGTCATGACCCATTTACGGAGGATACCTTTAGTGATTCTCTTAGACCCCCAATGTGTTATGACGATCCCGTTCGTCGCATCCTCGTGTTTCCGCTACCAGCGGGGGTGTGACATTGAAAGATAAAGTTAGGTATATCTTTTGGATAACCATGTCTCGCCATCCATAAGATAGAATTGAGCACCTTTCTCGTGCTCATCAATTTGGCTGTCAACATCTTTGACTTCGTTAAGAATCAAAGGAACACTTAACTCATACATGCTTGGTGGTTTCTTCCCGGGACCAAATTGTCCAATAAATTCAATCATAGTTTTGAAACTATCATAGGTGGCCGCATGCTCGCGCTGAATGATATGCCCTCGTCATAAACCCATCTAGCTACATCATGCTTTCTCTCATAGCTACTTGTTATAAACTTCTTTGATGGTTTGTTGTCTTTCATTTTTACTTGTAGTCTTCCTTTGATTAAAGAACATATCCATAGGATCTTTTATCCTTGGTTTTCTTTGTTGAGACACCTTATTAACATCTACTTCTTCACAATCTTTCTCATCATCAAGGTCATAGTCATCAAGTTGAATTGTGGATTTAATAATATTTTCAACCTTTAACATCTCTTTCTTCATCATGTATGTTCTTATCTCCTCCTGTATATGCGGAAGGCATTTTGAGCAATCAATTATATTCTTAAAACCTCCAATGTTATTTCAATCTTGAAATTCCCTCCTTGAACACTTTCCCACATAAATTAAACTAGGATTTTTCACCTGCGCGCGTTGCGAGTATGATGAACGACTAGAAACGATTTTAAATTTTGGGTTCGGGCTTAGATGCGGTGCTCAGTTACGGCTGGTAACCATAATTAACAGTCACGCCTAAGCGACGAACACCGCTCCGGTATCTCATCACCACCCTTGAAGCTCATTTGGCGAGCAATACTCAATAACAAACTGAAAAGAAAACAAAGAAACCATAATTAACAGTCACGTTTAAGCAACGAACACCGCTCCGGTTCTCATCACCGCCCTTGAAGCTCATTTGGCGAGCAACAATTAATAACAAACTGAAAAGAAAACAAAGAAACCATTAAGGAACACCGATCAAAAGAAATAGCATTTTCTTTCGGATGTGAGATGTGATTTCAGGGAGGTTTTCTTTTTTCTTCTCTTTAAAGCCAAGGGGGTAGATTGTAAATACCTAATTCCTTTATGGCTAATATCAAAACCATTAGAAAGCAACTATTTCTTTAGGTTCCTTTTTAAATATATACAAGAAACAAACTTGTTTCATAACCAGTCAAATTTACATTAAGAATAAACTATCTTAATCTCTAATCTATTATTTGTTTAAATATACAAGTGCTTGATACCAAAACTCACGGAATTTCTGATTAGATAGAGCCTTGAGAGGAGTAGTATAGAATATCTTTTTCCTCTAGCTACCGTAGCAACAGCTGTAGCTTCAGCATCAAAGTTTTACCTGCACTGGTCGGTGCAGAAACTACAACCGAAGAACCTCTCAGAAAAGCTTCAATTGCTAACCGCTGCATGAAGTCAAAGTCAGTATCAAAGGTAGTGTTAGGATAACCAATGTCGCAGTTGTCTGGTTGTTAAAACCATATATAAAGATCAGCAATTGCAGATTGCAACAAAATTGAATTTAGGGCTTATCTACAGTCTACACCCAAAACCCCCCTAAAACATTGGCGTCCCCACAATCACAAAACCATCAATTACCATACATCTAATGCAAAATACCAAAGTATGCAAGCGTAAACACCAAACACCACCTGAAATTTGTCAATTCTGAAGTTGTAAACAGAAGAAAGCTCATCGACATCTATAATCTCACCACCATACTCTCTGACGTCATTACGAATTCTCTCAATCCTCTGCCACTTAAACTCTTCAAAGCAAGAATCACTATCACCACCCTCCGAAACAAATATCTGTAATTAAAGAAACTCAATCTGGCTTTTTAAACAGTGTAATTTGCTATCAAAATGAATTAATTAACCACAAGATCAGATCTTTGAATACATAATTAGGGAATTTCTAATGCGGGAGCTCATATGATGCATTCATAGAAGGCAAAACATAGTGAAAATTAATCACTTTCAATACCGTTTATAGCAAACTACTTTAGGCCAATTTCAATTTCAAACTACATAACAATCTAACAAACTGCTAATTTCCACAGGTACACGATAACTCCTACGCATTGATAATAAGCACCGAAAGCATTACAGAAAACTTTTACCTCGGAAACGATCGCTCAAAGTTCCTCATCAACTGCCTCTTCCGCGTCTGAGGCGCCGCGATCCTCCTCTCCAACCGCTGCTCGATCATAAAACCTCCAAATATCAACTCCAAGAAGACACCGCCGGAATCATCGGCATCAACATCAACAAACACCTCATCGTCTCCGCCATCTGCACCATCAAACCAAGTAGAAGGGATGAGTGAAAAGGGATTTAAGAGTAGGTGATGCATCAAAGCAGTTGTACACTAAGCTTCAGAACATATACATGCAACTATTCATACTGTTCATTTGAGTTGCTTTTTAAATATATAGGGTAATGTGATATTAATATGAATATTAGTGTCTTGGGTTCCATATTTTCTAGCTGAGTCGCCTGATGATATGGGTATGGAAGTGTTCACATTTGAGCCCAAGGCCATTTTGGTTTCTAAAATGTGACCTTCAACAGGAACTGGATAATGCAAACAAGTTATGAATAACCAAAAAATGAACAAACAAGTTGTTTATAACATAAAAATTAATTATGAACAATAGAAAAATTGAATAATCATATGTTATGAACAACATTTAACACTGAACAGAATCATTTTACAAACAATTAAAGAAACTAGTAAATGGAGTAATAAACTTGAACTAAGAACTCATCAAACCTTAGAAAATAAACAAAAAAGGAACAGATAATAAACACTCAACGATTGAAATGTGAATGAACAAGATTAAAATGAACTTGAAAAAGAAACAACAAAAGTGGGTACCTATTAACAGTATATTATGAACAACAGTCAACACCAAACAGAAACATTTTATAAACAATAAAAGAAACTAGTTAATGAAGTAATAAACTTGAACAAAAGAACAGAACAACACTCTAAGAATAAACAACAAAAAAACAGATAATAAATTCTCAATAGTTGAAACATGGATGAACAACATAAAAATGAACTTAAAGAAAAAACAAAAATGGGTACATGATTAACAACAAAAATATATCAAATTATGAGCTCCAAAATTTTGGTTTTGAAGTTGCTAGCCGCTAATCACTGCTTATGAAGAGCAAAAAATAAATTCAAGCTAAAATGAGCTTCTGATTGATTTGTAGTTCTTTGAGTTCTCTTATTCTCAAGAACCAATTCTTTGATATTGTGAAGTTCAATTTTGACCATTGAACAACTTTCCTTATTAAATCAAGTTCCAAAATAGCTTTTCCACAAAAGTTATTTTCTATTTTTAAAGTACTATTAACACTACAAAACTAGTACGGAACTACATACCTATTTTTATATAATAAAAAATCTGACTAGTTGTAAACTTGATACAACCCTATTGACCTGACCTGTCCAAAATGCAATGCATCAACGGTGCATCATGTAAGCGCAACACAACAAGTGTGGCATTGTGCTGAGGGTGGTGCATCAAGCACATATGCAATATGCGTACAATTTAAAACCAAGGTCACATACAATGTTGCTAATCGTTGTCAACAAAACTGTCATCAGTGTCGTGGGGCATTGTCGCCTAACTCGCATTAGGACTTCTCATTGTCTTGTCGTCACCACCCTTAGTTTGTCGAGTATTCACCTAACTCGCATTAGGACTTCTTATTGTATTGTCGTCACCACCCTTAGTTTGTCAATTGTTTTCGAATTCTTGGAATTGTTGCCACATGAGTCATCGGATGAATTCGAAAACCTAATCATTTGGTAACTTTTTACGTCCTAATCATTTGTTAACCTACCATGAAGTTAGATCTATGGTTTTAAGGTGGGTTAACATGTATAGATTCAAGTTTTGAAAGAGTCCTAATTTTACCCAAAAACCCCATTTTCAATTATAAACTCAGATCTGGAGACGATATCTACCTGAATCTATGTATTCTGTATTCCTTTCTGTCTTATGAACATTCGGCGATGATCCAAGCTCAAGTTTAGTGGATTTAATGGAGACACTTAATTTTTCTCACTATAAACACCCATTATTTCTTTCTATCTGGTTTGATGAAGACGAGGATGATGCAGAAAATGAGAGAGCCAAGGGGGTTTTAAGTCAGACCTCCCCCGGCCCTCTCCCTTGCACAACTTATGAGGGGCTTGTCTTGAGCCTTCTTTCTTTCAATAATAACCGGACACATGTCACTTCAAATCTTCATATTCCATTGTGTTACACGTGTTAGTTTATGATGGTTCGATGACTTATATATATTTTGTACCATATTAGAAATCATCATATAATATAAAATTTTGCATTAGGATTATAGAAATAAGCAATGTCTCGTTTTTTAGTGGTACACATGTTACCTAATGATTGGTGTTTTTTATATATTTGTTTTTGTAATTTCATAATTTGATTTGTTGTTATAGTCATTTTTGTTTGTCTTAGTAAAAACAATGCTTGTTTAGTCTATTGATTATGCCCATGCTTTTCTTTTAAGGCGACGCCGGTTTGAATCCCTCACAGGCCATTGTGGTTATCATTATGGGCTTTTTAATTAATAAGTTTTTTTTATGTTTTTGACATTTTTTTCCTTTTCTTTTTAACTTTGTTTCCTTTTCTTTTTTCTTTTTTTCTTTTATTATCGAATAGAAAAATTAAATATTTCATTTTTCGGTTTCTTTTTATTTTTTTGGTATTTAACTAAAGTTTTTAAGTCTATCATATAATATATTTCTTTACCTTACCAATGTTATATATTACACAATTTTGAGTATACCGTTATAATATCCTTATTGTATTTTTACGTTCCAAAGCTGCAGTTTGAACATTTGGTTGTAAGTTTTTTATCCTTTTCTAATAGTAGTAATTTTAGTCTGTCTACTTCAACTCCAGATAATACAACATATAATAGATCATGTGTGAAAATAGGTTGCCTACAAAATAAATCAACTATAGATAGTGATCGTCCTTCACTCTTATTTATCGTCATTGTAAAAGACAATAAGTGAAGAGCTGTCTTCTTTAAATTTGAAAAGAGTCCTTTGATGTGAAAATGTCAAACTAAGATGTGGAATAAAAGTTATGGAAGATTTAAAAAGATATATAAATATAAATAAAAAAAACTAACCTGAGAATAAATTAGTAAGTTATAGATGAATGAGTTTAAATTGCACCATTTATACTACTAATAAAAATGAAGTTCTTAATATGTGCAATGATAATAATATTATTATTTAAGCTTATCATAATTAAATGTTAACTAAAAATTACAAACATAACAAATAGTGATAATGATGATCGAATCATATATATAGTATGAAGAAAGAAGATTAAGTTCTTAAAATGATGCATGCCAATTTTGAAAAAAAATGTAGGTTCATTATTTTTGAAAATTTTTAATAAAATTCTTTAAATTTAGAAACTATTTTAAAGTAAACGTCAAATTTTTGTTAATAATAATGAATATTATTGGAATATGTTAAAAGGGCAAGAATATTAAAAGTATAAGAAGTAAGTCAATATTCAAGAGTGAAGGAGGTGATGCCACGTGATAATGTCTATGTGACGTAGGTGCACATGCGTAAATGTTGGACCAAAAGAACCAATGAGCCAAGATCAGGAAAACCTCTAAGTCCAACATGACATCACAATAACTGCTGAAGGCTTCATCAGCAGTTTGACAAAGACTGAAGACTCAATAGCTGAAGATCAAAGATCTGAAGAACAACAGCTGAAGATCCCAAGTACTGAAGACAAGTACTGAAGTCTGAAGTACTAAAAAATACAAGTACTGAAGACTTCAAGTACTGAAGACTCAAGTGCTGAAGATCAACAGCTGAAGAACTGAAGATCAACAACTGATGCACAAAGTCTGAAGACAAAGACTGAAGACATCTGCTGATGACAACTACTGAAGTCATCAGCTGATGAAACATCTGAAGATCAAAGTCTGAAGACCAAGTGCTGAAGCTTCAGAGTTTGTCACAACAGCTGAAGAAGTTGTCTTCAGTTGTTGTGATGGTTTTTCTCTTTCAGTAGTTTGTATTTTTTCTTTTCAGTAGTTTGTACAACAGCTGAAGAGTCTGTTCTTCAGCTGTTACAGTTCAGTAGTTGTAAACGACTGAAGAGCTTGTTCTTCAGTCGTTGTAACTTTCAATAGTTTCTTGTTTCTTTTCAGTACTTGTAATAGTTAGAACACTTAGCATTTTGTAAGAAGATGTCAGCTGTTTGACATCTTTAGTAGTTTAGGTGTTCTATCAGTAGTTTGTTAATAACGGTTGATGTCACTGTCAAGTGACATCAGCATTAGGTTATTCTTCCCTATATAAGGAAGATGACCTAATTGTAGCCGCTGCTAATTATAGCCGCAGTCAAAGCATGTATTGAATGAAATATTCTCTTTTGCAGAACTTCCATCTTTCTCTATAAATTACTGTTTTATTGTTAAATCTATTGTGTTCTTGCTTGTTTGTTCTAATTCTTGTACTAAATCCGCAGCGAATACAACCTAATTGATCAAACTAGAGGCTTAGATCCTGTCAAATGGTATCAGAGCTGGTTAATCATTGATCGATTTAACAATTGATCATTTGAAACTGCTCTTTTGACATCTACGTTTGATCGAATTAGCAATTTGCAAGAATTAGTTATAGAGATTGATTTCCTACTGCTTCTGACTGTTAAACTTGAGGTTCTCGTGGTTTTTGAGCTAGATTTGTTTTGTTTATCTTGAATTTGACTGAAATCTGAAATGACAACACTAACTAACGATTCTCATAATACTGGCTCCTCAACAAAGCCTCCGATGCTTGTGAGGAGTGAGTATAACATATGGCAACGTCGTATGCTCCACCACTTGTCTGTTAACAGTGCTGGTTGTTGGAAGTCAGTGGTGCATGGACCATACAAGCCTATGGTGAGCGATCCTGAATCAAATGAGCAGGTTCCGAAGAAACCTGATCAATATTCGGACGAAGATCTTAAGTTGTTCGAGATTGATGCTAAAGCCCATGGAATTTTGGCTATGGCAATTCCAAATGAGATCTATTCAGGGCTTTTACATCATGAAACTGCTCATGATCTCTGGGTTGCTCTGAAGGAACAATTCGGAGGAACCAATGAGGTCTTAGCAAATACTAGGGAAATCCTCGCCCAACAATATGAGACATCCTCTCATAGGAAGGGTGAGACACTGACTCAACAGTATGAGCGATTCTGTTGTCTTATTTCTGAGCTGAAATGGTTAAATAAGAGTATTCCAATATTCAGATGAATAACCGCTTTCTTAGATCCCTGCCTGAGAGATGGGACACTTATACCATTGTCCTACGCTCCAGTGCAAATCTGGACACTCTATCTCTCACCCAACTTCATAGGAAACTGCTTACATTTGAAAGAGAGATAGAACAGAAAAGGAAGTTGTCATCATCTGGCAAGCTCACTGATGACTTTGTCTCAAGCAATGCTGCCTTGATAGGTCAAGGTCAGAATATGCTACATCTAAGAATGCCTATGATGAGCATATTGATTTCTCTAGCACTCTGAACATGCTTTTGTTGGTGTTGATAGTAGTTCAGGAGGTTGGAGTGATAACTTGTGCTTTCTGATGGAGGACTTGAAGAACATTCCAGATGATGATCTGGAAGAGATGAATATTTTGAGTCAAATAGCTATGATAAATATCAGATCTTAAAAGTTCTACAAGAGAACTGGGAGGAAGTTTCCTGGTCTCTCTGGCAAAACCAAAGTTGGTTTTGACAAGAGCAAGTTGAGGTGTCACAAGTGCCAGAGGCTTGGACACTTTGCCAGAGAGTGTAGATCATCTGGATCTAACTCCTCTGCACCCTTTATGACTTTTCCAAGAAATAGCTCACAGTACAGAGGGCAACGCTCCACCAGTTCCAGTCATCCATCACCAGCACAGGCATCACCTGCATACTTTGTGCCTCAGGGTCATATGCCATACCCATACCCCTGCTACTACATGCCTCAGCCAAGTCAAGTTCAAGCACCCCATGCTCAGCAACCACATGCTCTCCCTGAGCCTTAATCTTCCTAATCTCATCATCAAATCCAACCTCAACAACACAGCTTCTTCACCCCAGGAGTTGTTGACTGGAGTAGTTTACCAGATGATTTGTCTGGTCAAGAACAACTATTCCAAGGTGCTGGCCAACATGGTGGTGATCATCCTTTTGGGAACGTTGCTCTCATGGCCCTAGAGTCTGCTGATGGGCCATCCTCCAATGCTTCATCACAGGTATCCTCTGAGGCTAAGGCCAAGCATTTTTCTGACTCATGCATAGCAGCATTTGCTTCTATTAGAGAAGCAAATGTAGCTTTAATTGATAAAAACCTTGAGCTAGAGCAAACCATTTCGAAAAAGAAAGCTGAATTTGAGGCTGCACTTAATGATAAAAATGATGAGATTTATAAGCTTAAATGCCAAATAAAAGATGATAAGGCAAGGGAAGATGTACTTCTAGAGAAGTACAGAGACCTCAAGGAAACTCTTGCAACCACCCAAGTAGAGTGTGATCGATGGGTGCAATCCTGCAAGTGTTTTGAAATGCTTCTTAGTAAGCAATCAGCTTCCAATGTGAAGTTTGGCATTGGTTATAATCACATTGCTCCTCCTACAGATTTCACTTCAAGAGCAGAAGTTGAATCTGATGGAGAAAGCAATAACCAATCCTTCTCATCATATGACCTACTATCTGATACAACATCATCAGAGGTAGAGGTCAGCATTAACTCTCAAAACCAATCAGCTGATGCTACAACAGTCGATGGTTCAAATGCTGACTGTCACATGATCAAAGAGTTGATCAACTCAGGTGTTGTCTCTAGAAGTACTGAAAGTACTGGAGAGCAAGTGATAACACCTTAAGTTCAAACCCCAATTACTGCCAGCACTAAAGAGAAGAAAACTGCCAGTAGAAAGGATTTGAAGACTACTGAAGAGGATGTCAGGAAAGCAAGTACTGCAAGAAAGAAAACTGCAAGTACTGACAGTAAACAGCTGAAGAACAAGTCTTCAGCAGTTTCATCTTCTTCAATAGATGATCAACATAAGATGAAGAAGAAGCCATGTGAGATATGTGGCTTGTTCAATCATCTTACTGATGATTGCTGGTACAAAAGGGGTTCCAAACTCAAACAAAAGGAGAAAATTAAAGAACAGAATGGAGTGGTTGAGAGAAAGAACAAGACTCTCATTGAAGCTGCAAGGTCAATGCTGGCTGACTCAGGTTTGCCACTGACCTTTTGGGCTGAAGCTGTAAACACAGCTTGCTATGTGCAGAATAGAGCCTTAGTGAATCAAAGGTTGGTGAAGACTCCCTATGAAGTACTTCATCATTTGGCCCCTTTGATTTCCTTCTTTAGAGCCTTTGGGTGTCCTTGTTTCATTCTCAACACTAGCAACCCACTCAAGAAGTCTGCTAGTAAGGTGGATGCAGGGTAATTTGTTGGTTATTCATCAACTTGCAAGGCATACAGAGTTTTCAACTGTAGGACAAAGATGGTTGAAGAAACTCTGCATGTCAAGTTTAATGAATCTCCAAAGGACAAGATTCCACAAACCCTGTGGAGTTGTTTGATCTGGACATACTGCAATATGTTCCTTATCAACCTCTAGCTGTTGTGCCTGTCAACAGTTCTCCACCTGGTGGTACTGATGATGATGTAGCCAGTACTCACCTTTTCAGGTTTAGTGACAACCTGCCTGAGTCCACTAAACCTGATGCTCCTTTAGCTTCAGCAGCCCCATCCACAACAAATGCTGATAAGATTTCTGCATGCTCCACCTCATTTGAGATGCCATCTCCTACATGGTTTCAAGAATATTCATCACCATCTGTTGCTGCTGAAAGTCCTACAAACACTTGCACTGATACTATAGTCTATCAAGAGCTGAAGAATCACCCCACATCTCAAATCATTAGTGATATCAATGCTGGAGTTTCAACCAGGAATCAATTGTCCAACTTCTGCTTCTATGCTCTCTTCATCAGTCAGCAAGAGCCAAAGAACTATCATGTTGCCTTAAGAGACAATGGATGGGTGGAAGCAATACAGCTTGAGCTTCTTCAGTTCAGAAAACAGCAAGTGTGGGAGCTTGTTCCTTTACCCCAAGGTAAGTGTGCAATAGGCACCAAATGGGTATTTAGGAACAAAACAGATGAAAAGGGCCAAATAGTTAAGAACAAGGCCAGACTGGTTGTCCAGGGGTTTGCACAAGAGGAAGGCATCGATTATGATGAAACCTTTGCCCTGTAGCCAGATTGGAGGCAATTAGATTGTTCTTAGCTTATTCTGCCTTTCACAATCTTAAAGTTTATCAAATGGATGTCAAAAGTGCCTTTTTATATGGGAAAATAAAGGAGGAAGATTATGTGTGTCAACCACCAGGCTTTGAGGACAATAAACATCCTGATTGGGTGTATAAGCTTGATAAGGCTCTTTATGGGCTGAAGCAAGCTCCTAGAGCATGGTATGAGACACTCTCAACTTTTCTTCTAGAAAATAAGTTCACTAGAGGCACCATTGATAAAACCTTATTCATCAAGACTGTGGGACAGCATAAGCTACTTGTTCAAATTTATGTAGATGACATAATTTTTGCATCCTCTGATCCACTATTGTGTGATGAATTCACAAAGCTCATGAAGCAAAAGTTTGAAATGAGTGCTATGGGGGAATTACAGTTCTTTCTAGGTTTGCAAATCCAACAAAGGGCTGATGGAATCTTCATTCATCAGTCCAAATACACAAAAGAGTTGATGAATAAGTTTGATTTACAAACCTGTAAGCCCTGTTCTACTCCCATGAGCAGCATCACATAACTGGATGTTGATCAGAAAGGTAAAGCGGTTGATGAAACCCTTTACAGATGTATGATTGGGTCCTTGATGTACCTTACAGCTTCTAGACCAGACATCATGTTTGCAACATGTGCCTGTGCTAGATTTCAGGCTGCACCTAAAGAATCCCATTTGATTGCAGTCAAAAGGATCTTTAGATATCTACAGGGCACCCAATCACTAGGTCTTTGGTATTCAACTGGGCATTCTTGCAAATTAGTTGCTTTCTCTGATAGTGACTATGCAGGATGCAAAGTCACCAGAAAATCCAGTTCTGGTGGTTGCCAATTCCTAGGCAATTGTTTAGTTTCTTGGCAGAGTAAGAAGCAAACATCAATTGCTACATCCACTGCTGAAGCTGAGTACATTGCTGCTGCAAGTTGTACTTCTCAGGTACTCTGGCTTCAGAACCAACTCTTGGATTATGGCATTACATAGACTAAGAATCCATTACTAATGGATAGTGCTTCAGCTCTTTGTATTGTTAAAAATCCAGTCCAGCACTCTAGGACCAAACATATAAAGATCAGACATCATTTTATAAGAGATTGCTATGAAAAAGGTCTGATTGATCCAAAGTTTGTGCCTAGTGCTGATGAGCTTGCAAACATCTTTACTAAGCCTTTAGATAGTGCCACATTTCAAAATTTGGTACTAAGACTTGGTATGCTGCAGCTAGAATAATTTGACTAATACTGATGTTCTCAGTTCAGAAGTACTGATGAGCATTAGTATGCAAAGGTCAAATATAAGTACTGATGAGTAATTTAGTCTTCAGCATTTTCACTACTACTGAAGACTAACATGCTTCAAAGTACTGAAGTACATTATTTGTTGAAAACGACTGATGTAGTTACAACTACTGATGTGGTTATAACTACTGATGAACAATTTTCAAACAAATAAGTACTGAAGAACAAATTTGGTTCACAAGTACTGAGGTGTAATCTTACACAAGTACTAAAAGACAAAATTTGTTCACCAGCTCTGAAGAATAATTTATCAGCACTTATGAACAACTGATCACAAGAGCTGAAGAATAAATATTCACAAGAGCTGAAGGGCTAATGAAACATCTGAAAGTCAGCCAAAGAGCTGATGAGTAAATGTGGAGGTCAGAATGAAACAACTGAATTGACGGTACCAGCTGATGAGTAACTTTACTCTTCAGCTGATACCAACATCTGCTGTTTCATACCCAAACAACTGAAGGACAAAACCATGTCTTCAGTAGTTTCATAACTACTAATGACTAACACAAAGTCCTCAGTTGTTTACAACAACTGAAGCAAAACCACGTCTTCAGTAGTTTACAACTACTGATGTCAGTAGTTTACAACTACTGAAGGCTAACACCAAGCCTTCAGTTGTTACAACGTCTGAAGATGAAAACCATGTCTTCAGTAGTTTATAACTACTGATGACTAACAACAAGTCTTCAGTCATTTACAACATCTGAAGGACAAAACGAAGGTCTCAGTAGTTTCACAACTACTGATGACTAACACCAAGTCCTCAGATGTTACAACCTCTGAAGGTTAAAACCACGTCATCAGTCGTTTTAACAACTGATGACCAACACCAAAACCTTCAGTCGATTTCTTTCAGCCGTTTCCATACCCTATAAATACCCAACCTACCCTTCAGAGCTTTTCATTCTCACTTGACCTAACATTTCAAAAACTCTGAAACCTCCCATACATCATTAATGGCGACCATGCAACTCAAGCCTCGACACAACTGTGTCGAGTTCCTCACAAAATCGCCTTTCTGGACCAAATTTCACCACGCCATCGATCTTATGATCGATTCTCCTTTCCAAACGGCATTTCTCATAAATCCGACCATCTATGCCTATTCGCTTACCCAGTTCTGGACGAACATAACCGTTCAAACCGGAGAGAACGATGGCGAGGTCTCTCTCCTGTCGACCGTGAACAACCACCCAGTGGTCATTACTCCAGCTATAATCCGACAAACCCTAAAGCTGGAGGATGCCACATTCCCAACCTCTTACCCCAAAGGCACCCTTGATCTCTCTTTCACTGCCAATGACTATCAGGGTGACCTCGCTGCTTCTACTTTGTTGAAGAAACATTTCCCAGATCCTCAACGCCTTATATTTCATATGGTGAATGTTTGTCTGGCCCCGAAAACATCTTCATGGGACCAGATGTCCACAAGGTGGCAACAGGTATTGTACTCTATCTTTGAGAAACAACCACTTAATTTTACTGAAATAATATTTTTGGAACTCAAAGACATGGCCTCAAAACCATTTGCAAACCTTTGGATTTTATATCCTCGGTTCATTATGGCCATGATAGAGAACCAGCTTAATGATGAGGGACTTGTTGGCACCGGGGTCCCTGCCATGGTTGTTCTAGCGGAGGTATACTCCAGGCACAACACCGACCAGACACTCAAATAGGCTGCCAAGCTGCGAAAACCCACGTAGCTGGAACCCACAGCCTCCACCTCCAAGTCTAAAGTCCCACCAAGCTCAAACCCAAAAAGAAACCCAAAAGGCTACTCAGGGAGATGAGTCCCCTGAGGATGCCGCTGCAACACAAATGCAGGAAGTGACTGCTGGTCAGATTCTCCTAGCAGTCACCACGACTCCACCTACCACAACCGCACAGGTTTCCTCTCAACAGGAGCCTAATACAACCATTTCAGGGGCTGCCACAAATCTGGAATCTTTCTCAATTGAGAAGATTGCCATTGAAGAGCACATTCCTCCCCATGTGCACTCTGCTTCTAGGCCATCACCCACTGAAACCGCCCCACAAAGCCCTACCCTAATAATCGCCAAAATGTTGACCCATCTAAACACTCCACCCTCTCCCCAGAAACCAATTACCACTGGGGTATCTCCATCCGAAGAGAGGGTGGAAACAAGTGTTAGTGGGAGCCCATAATACCGAGAATCACATATCTCGTCTCCCAGTGTGGCTAGGGAGATGGGATAGTCTGGTGAGGCTGCCACTTCCCCTGCATCAACATCTGAGCAGGGAGAAGCTGGTACCATCAATAAGACCTCACCAGAGGCAACTGCCGATGATGGGTCAAATCCGGAGGCTGGAAGTCCCCAGTACCAAGACAAAGGGGCACATGCAACTACTAAGCCACACTCAGTGCATGTACATCCTGACACTGTCAGGAGGTTAGGTGATTCAGTGCAAACTGATGATGACTTGAGCTTCTTCTTCGATGTAGTCGCTCAAAACACCATCCTAGAGGATGAGGTCAGCAGACTCAAAGAGCAGCTGGCCAAAATGTCTCAGGATGTAAGTCCATCTGCCACCATTAACCCACAGATGGAACCTTCACCTGAAGGTCTCACACACACCAGCCACTCCCACAAACTCAGCCACCTACCTCTGCTTCTGGCACTAGTTCTCAGGAACAGAACCCTCCTGAGCAATTAGTTGCTATCTTCCAACAATCCCTGCCTCTCATCACACCAATAATCACAGACATTATGATGAAAACCCTTGATGAGAGGCTTCCCTCACAGATACAACCCCTGGTGGAGGTTGTTGTGGCTAAAACGCTTGCTGATAGTCAAACCCTAACCAATGCACCCAAAAAGGGGGAGACATCAGTGCAAGCTAAGAGGAAGAGGGTAGAGGAAGAGAAAGAAGTAGGGAGAGAGGAGGAAAACGAGAGGGAGAGGACTGAGGAGAATGAGAAGGTGAAGGGGAAGGAGAAGGTGAGGGAGGAGAGAGCTGAACAGATAGAAGTGGCTGAAATCCAAAAAGATTTCAGTGTCACTTATAAAAAGAAGAGAGGGGAGAAGGAGGGAGAGAAGGTAGAGAAGGTGGTGAAAGATACTGATCTAGCAGTCCTGGTCAAGGAGGCTGATGCTGAGCATAGTCGATCAATGGACTCTGTCATTGATCAGCTGTTCAGGGAAGGCTTTGACATGGACACTGCCATGCTAGATCAGGAAATTAGGAAGATGGAGAAAAAGGAGATAGAATACCGATGGACCACTTATAGCCAAGAGGAAAGAAAGAGACTCGAGGCTATGAGTAGGTTTATTTCGAAGTATATGGGGAGACCAGTCCTAGATGTGAAGGCTTGGACCAGGGACAGAATCTTGGATATAGCCACCAAGATCTGTTTGGCTGGTGATTTTACCAAGGGATTAAAAGGATAGATATACCAGTGAGATACAAAGGCCAAGTTAAGAGGATCGTAGATGAAGTGATCACAGTGGCCATTGTAATAACACCCTGGGAGATTGTAGAGGAGTTCAAGACAGCCTACGAGACTAACCAGCCACCCCAAAAGTTATTGGAGAATAAGGTGGTCAAGAAGGGGTTAGTCTACAAGAGGCTTGAGAACTTCAGACTAGATGAGCTCAACCTGCTACTTGAAGGCAAACATCCTGATGAATTCGCCTATAGGCAGATGACAATAGTTGAGCTCAAAAACGGTAGACAAGCCAAGTATGTCTCAGAGCTATATGGGCAGGAAGGGTTATTTAAAGGTGAGGCTGAGGATCTGTCCATGGAAGAACAAATGATATTCCTCAAAGCCTACACCAGAGAATCCTACCGTCTCATATATGGGAAGTAGGTCTCATGGATGGGATAACAGCCCTGTATCCAGTTCCCCAAGTCAGGGTTCCCATCCATACTAAGCCAATCAAATCTCAAAGACCTCTTCCCAGGCCAGTGCTCAATTGGGTCAACTTCTGATCTGATCCAGAAGGAAATAGACCAACTTTTCTGCCGACAATAAGTGGGACAATAAATTGCTTAGAGGTTTTGGCTGCATTGGTTCAGGGGGAGTTTGTTGGACCAAAAGAACCAATGAGCCAAGATCAGGAAAACCTCTAAGTCCCACATGACATCACAACAACTGCTGAAGGCTTCATCAACAGTTTGACAAAGACTGAAGACTCAACAGCTGAAGATCAAAGATCTGAAGAACAACAGCTGAAGATCCCATGTACTGAAGACAAGTACTGAAGTTTGAAGTACTGAAGAATACAAGTAATGAAGACTTCAAGTACTGAAGACTCAAGTGCTGAAGATCAACAGCTGAAGAACTGAAGAACTGAAGATCAACAACTGATGCACAGAGTCTGAAGACAAAGACTGAAGACATCAGCTGATGATAACTACTGAAGTCATCAGCTAATGAAACATCTAAAGATCAAAGTCTGAAGATCAAGTGCTGAAGCTTCAGAGTTTGTCACAACAGCTGAAGAAGTTGTCTTCAGTTGTTGTGATGGTTTTTCTCTTTCAGTAGTTTGTATTTTTCCTTTTCAGTAGTTTGTACAACAGCTGAAGAGTCTATTCTTCAGCTGTTATAGTTCAGTAGTTGTAAACGACTGAAGAGCTTGTTCTTCAGTCGTTATAACTTTCAGTAGTTTCTTGTTTCTTTTCAGTACTTGTAATAGTTAGAACACTTAGCATTTTGTAAGAAGATGTCAGCTGTTTGACATCTTCAGTAGTTTAGGTGTTCTATCAGTAGTTTGTTAATAATGGTTGATGTCACTGTCAAGTGACATCAGCATTAGGTTATTCTTCCCTATATAAGGAAGATGACCTAATTGTAGCCGCTGCTAATTATAGCCGCAGTCGAAGCATGTATTGAATGAAATATTCTCTTTGCAGAACTTCCATCTTTCTCTATAACTTACTGTTTTATTGTTAAATCTATTGTGTTCTTGCTTGTTTGTTCTAATTCTTGTACTAAATCCGCTGCGAATACAACCTAATTGATCAAACTAGAGGCTTAGATCCTGTGAGTAAAAGGCCATGTGGACAAAAAGTTACTCTTTAATTATTAGTAGGAGTGTTCAAAAATATCCGAATCCGAAACCGAATCCGAAACCGAATCCGAAACCGAATCCGAAATATCTGAAAATCCGAATCGGATATCCGAAATTTCGGATTCGGATTCGGATTCGGATAGTGATTTTCAAATTTTCGGATATCCGAAATTTAATATTTTTTTAAAAAATTAAAAATATTAAATATTAATTAAATATTTCTGATATTTTTAGATATTTCAGACATTTTAATAAAAAACTTCGGATATCCGATAAAAATTTCAATAAAAAGTATTACATTTTTATAAAACTTTTTAAATAATACAATTTTTTTGAATTCGGATATCCGAACGGATATCCGAATCCGAATCCGAAATTTCGGATATCCGAATTTCGGATATCCGAAATTTCGGATTCGGATTCAGATAGTGAAATCCATTATTCGAAAAATTCGGATATCCGAATTCGGATATCCGAATTTGAACACCCCTAATTATTAGGTATAGATTATATATATATATGTATATATATGTATATATATATGTATATATATATGTATATATATGTATATATGTGTGTGTGTATATATATATTGCAAGGTCTTTTTTCTTATTAAGTTTCATTTTAAATTCGATCTATCTAGCTGTCAAATGTATATCGTTTATGTTAGTGTTATGTTTATATATTACCCTATTATGAAAAAACCAAGTTGATGAATAGTGAAATGGAGAATTGTGGCCGTCCTTTTACATCAACGGTTTTTGATTCGTCTTGGGAAGTGTGCCATCATCTTCATCCATCATCCTCATCTTAAGCAGGGAAACATACGCACACTTTCTGTACTCACATCCCCTGTTGCTTCTTAGAGAGAGAGGGGGAACCGCCGTCACCTCCATCGCCGTCGACCATGGCAAGAGGGGAACCGCTGCCGCTGCACCGCCGTTGGCGGTTGCAGAGATTGCCGGTGTGCCAACCGCCGTCCGTTTGCCTGCTTAAGGTGACGGTTGTGTCGCCACCGCGGTGTGTGCGCGGTGGTGCTTAGGGTTTGTTCAGGAAGGGGAACCTAGCCGCCGTCAGGAAGGAACACCGGTGTGCCAACCGCCGTCCGTCTACCTGCTTTCGGTGACGGTTATGTCACCGCCGCGGTGTGTGCACGGTGGTGCTTAGGGATTGTTTGAGCAAGGGGAACCCTAGCCGCCGTCAGGGAAGGAACTCCGGTTTACCGGAGGTGGGCCCTTCGGCACAGTGTCTGCATGGTGGTGTTTGGGGTTTGTTTACCCAAATCGAATGGTGGTCGGTTGGTCTTCCCATTTTCGTGACCTGAGTTATAGCGGTGGTTGTATGTTGTTAACGTAACCGGAGAAACTGGGGCAGGTGCTTCAACTTTCTTCCATCCATATCGTGTAACAATAATACATCATGTTGGCTGTTCATGAGTCGATGATGATGACGACCCGTCATCTAAGACCTTATACCTCTGTTGGTTTGGGTTTATTGTTTGACATTTTCGGGGTCTTGCTTTGGTGTGTTTCTGTTTTGTTGATGATGTGGCTATGGTACCTTGATGACAGCATCCATTTGTTGTCTCTAAAACTCACTGACTACATTATGATTCCGAAATCCATTTGTTATAACCATTACTATGATGACAGTGGCTAAGGTGGTTGATTGGCGTGGCATACATGGTGACGGCAAGTGTGGTGTTTTGCACTTGCAACCTACGTTGTAGCCATGGTAACCGAAAACCCTGATCTGAGCCAAATATTTTATTTTTTGAGGTCTTCGGCTTCGTCCCTTTTTTATCTAAACGTTTAGCTGCCGTAACAATGAGCCTCGGTTTTCTACGTTTTCAAGATGTGCGTCGGGGAATCCCAACTAGTTAGTATGAATCCAGCTCCTACAATAATATACAATGGAGATATACGACTATAAGTATATAAAAAACTATAGTCACGTTGTTTAGCGTGATGTATTAATACTAGTTAGATACCAAAGTTACTGGATACAAATAATAATAATGTTTTAGCACATATAAATTAAGTTTTAAAGTTAATCAATGCATAATAAGAATTGTTACAAGTCAATTTATTAAAAAACTTTAATTGCTAATATAAGCAATAACCAATGGGCTTCTATTAAATTTATAATAATAACTACAATTTATGTGTTATTTTCTTAAAGTTAAATCAAAATTAATTTGGAATATATTTAATACATGTATTTGTTATATGACACAGGTATATAATTTTTTTGAACAGCAAGTTAGTGGTTTGAATTTAGTAATGTCAAGTTAGTAATAATTCATCAATGCTAAGGTTTGAACCTTAGACCTTGTTAAGTCTCCCACCTTTCTGTTGAACCACTAAGCCAAGAGATGAATGCAATTTAGATTTGAATCATCCTAATTACAAGTTATATATGATGTTAAATTTAGTGCATATGTATATTTGCTTTTATTGATAATCGTTTGAGTCTTGATTAAATTCATCTCTACACAACGCATCAGGATGCATCGTGGTTAAAAAAGTAATTATGCATGTTAAAAGTTACCCCACATGTATACCTCGGAACAATGTGAAACTGGATGTAAAGCTATATATAAACACCCAAATACTACCTTCACAATTAGTGGGAGCTTGGCAAGTATTGAATGTCTATCTTAAGGGTATAACCAAGCTTACAAACCAAATGCACTACATAGTTATTGGTTAACTAAATATAAATACTGGATACAAATAATAATAAAGTTTTAGCACATATAAATTAAGTTTTAAAGTTAATCAATGCATAATAAGAATGGTTACAGGTCCATTTATTAAAAAACTTTAATTGCAAATATAAGCAATAACCAATGGGCTTCTATTAAATTTATAATAATAACTACAATTTATGTGTTATTTTCTTAAAGTTAAATCAAAATTAATTGGAATATATTTAATACATGTATTTGTTATATGACACAGGTATATAATTTTTTTTGAACAGCAAGTTAGTGGTTTGAATTTAGTAATGTCAAGTTAGTAATAATTTATCAATGCTAAGGTTTGAACCTTGGAACTCGTTAAGTCTCCTACCTTTCTGTTGAACCACTAAGCCAAGAGATGAATGCAATTTAGATTTGAATCATCCTAATTACAAGTTATATATGATGTTAAATTTAGAGCATATGTATATTTGCTTTTATTGATAATCGTTTGAGTCTCGATTAAATTCATCTCTACACAACGCATCAGGATGCATCGTGGTTAAAAAAGTAATTATGCATGTTAAAAGTTACCCCACATGTATACCTCAGAACAATGTGAAACTGGATGTAAAGCTATATATAAACACCCAAATACTACCTTCACAATTAGTGGGAGCTTGGCAATTATTGAATGTGTATCTTAAGGGTATAACCAAGCATACAAACCAAATGCACTACATAGTTATTGGTTAGCTAAATATAAGGTAAAGAAAGAAAATAACCAATTTAACTATTTCACGTCATATTGGTTCATCCCGGCATCCCATTTGTGTTTGTGTTTATATAAATAAGGATAAAAGATGATAAAAGAAGAAATATTTAATTGACAATACGCGAAGATTTTTAAAATATCTGTAATACTTGTCTCATATATTTTGTTTAAAAAGTTTTGTTACTACTAAGTACTACCTAACCTTATTAGAGCATTCATGTTTCATTCTTCATTTATTTATGAGTGTATGTTTGTATTATATGTATTGGTTGTGAGTGGAAGAGAAATAAAATATCAACGTTCATCTGTATATTTAGCGTGAACATTATTCACCCCTAAATTTTTTTAAGATATTTTAAAAGTGGTTGTGAGTGGAACAAAGAAAAAAATAATGATAAATATATAAAAATGTTATTTAATTAAATATAATTAATGATTTTCAATTTAATTGTAAAAACAAGAATGAATAAAAAGATTGTTATAAATGCAAACTATTTTAGGCCCAACATAATGTTTATGGGCTTTATGGTTTGAACATTATGTATACATATATGTTGTATGTATTGTCTGTGGTAATCCTAATAGAATGAATTAGTTCCCCCCTTCTTTCTATCTTGTTTATCGTTGTTTACAATACGTTACCATGACGTTGCTCTAGAAAAATTGCGTCCTAAAAGTTGTGTTAGAGTGGATGTTTTCTGACGATCTCTATTGACAACATGAGCCGCCTCCTTATAGTTTACATATATACTCCGATGCATCTCTATACGGCCACATGCGAGTTGTTCTAGCTACCGAAATGTAGTAGTTCCTGATAATATGAATGTTGTTCTTTGACATGGTTTAAATGTTGTTGTTTAACCAAGCCGCAAAAGAACCAATGTTGGGCACAATGTGTAGTATAGTGAATGGCATATATGTTCGTGTAAGGCCTCGTTCCCGGGAACCTCACAGCTGGTCATCATCGCACTTAAAACACGTCATTATATAATCATTACAAAAATCATGCAGCGAAACTTTGAAATAACTTTTTCATTTTTACTATAAACACTTTTGCAAAGTAATACAACACTCATTACAAAGTATCATTTGTTTGCATTACAATACAAATGCATTAAACAAAAGAATGACATCCCAAAAGAGCTGAGTAGCCGCCTCGTGCCATCCTCAGCAACACTACCTGTCAACTGGAAACACATAAAAAGTCAGCGTTGCTGATTGAGTTCTAGTTTTATAATAAAACATACTTTACTTTCATTTAAAACCGTTTCTTTAATACATGCGGTCACACAACATACGTACACATAGATAATATCATTATTATCTTCATCATTCATTCATTAGCTTTCATTCATTTACCATTCATCGTTAACATTCACATTCATTCATAAACTCTTTCTTTCGTTCGTACGTTTCTTTCTTTCATTCATACATTCATTACATTCATTCGTACGTTCATTACGTACGTTCGTACGTTTCTTTACATTCATTCGTACATTCATTACATTCATTCATACGTTCATTACTTTCAATGACATGTACAATATCCCGAACGTTGTGCACTAGTACTGGTGCTGGACCTGTGGTAATTAATCACGAACATTGTGTACGAAGCTGATCCAGACACCTAGGGCAAGTACATGCACCACTTATCTTTCCTCTTTCATTTTAGATCAAGGCCATATGCTATACCCCGAACATTGTGCACGAGTGCTGGTGCTGGACCTGTGGTAATTAAATTACGAACATTGTGCTCGAAGATGATCCAGTCACCTAAGGTAAGCGGCAAGGATCCCGTACATATGGTCAATCACAAAGATTGGACCCCAGTGTTCATCCTTCGGGGTAGCTAACCCGCACACCGTTGAGCTAACACCTTCATTGGGTGTGCACCTCCATACATTTGCTTGCAAGCCTTTCTTACATTCATTCGTTCATACATTAATGTATACATTCGTTCATCATGTTCCTCTTTCATTATCTTTCTCTTTACATTACATAATACTTTCATTCCATTTATTAGTCATAACACGTAAAGTTGTGGAAAGATAAACACGTATCGAATCAAGGAACATCGACATTTACCAGTCATCAGTCATCACCATCATACATGGCAACATCATACTTAACATACATACATCATGCGTAAACATGCAACACTATCATCATAGCAGCACACAAAGCAAACGCAACATAAATGAGCATAAACCGCCCCGAGACATCATTTCTTAGCACTTAAATTCTACTTCCCAAAACAAATGTGGATGAGCAAGAACAAATGTGGACGAAAGTCTTCAAAAAATATTCTAAGTGTCCAAAGAAATGCTGATGACACTATAGCAAATATGGATGACACTGTAGCAAATGTGGATGACACTGTAGCAAATGCGGATGGAACTGTAGCAAATGCAGATGGAACTGTAGCAAATGCGGATAGAACTGTAGCAAATGCGGATGTAACTGTAGCAAATGTGGATGGAACTGTAGCAAATGCTGATGGGACTGTAGCAAATGCGGATGGAACTATAGCAAATACGGATGAGCAATGTGGATGAAAGTCTTCGGAAAATATTCTAAGTCTTCAGATGAGCAATGTGGATGACACTGTAGTAAATGCGGATGACACTGTAGCAAATGCGGATAACACTGTAGCAAATGCGGAAGAACAAAAGAAATGCGGATGAACAAAAGAAAGCTGGTGAATGTTCAGTAAATGCGGATGAACAGATTAACCTGCAATGTAACTTGTGCTATTTTCTTCTCCCAATCATCATCCTAACACATCCTTGGCATAGATCTACTATACTACACACTTAGAACAAACTAAACATCATACACATCATAGGAAAACACCTAAAAACATACACATCCATACATATACATACGGGTAAAAAACCCATTTTGTATACATGTATTTCCAACCCCAAAGCTTGTTTAAAACAGGTTAAAAAGGGGTCCTAGAAACTCACCTTTGCAGCTCTTGAGTATGGGTTCTCCCAAACTCGTTTGCAATTGAGTTCAACCGCCTAGAAACCCACTAAAAACACACACCCGAACACACATAACACACATAAGCATACAACCGAGGTAAGACCAGTTAAGAACACTTAAAAACCATGAATTTCTTACCTTGAATTCGACTTTTCAGCTCTTGTTCTTTGAAATCCGAATCTGCACTTTCTCTTTCTAAAAATATGATGATTCGGGGTTGTAAGAAGAGAGTGGGCAGCCATGCCCACTTTAAACCCACTTTTCCAACCTTTTGTCTTTTTTGACAACTTTTTACCCCTCAACTTGTGTGACATCCGTCACCAAAGGTCCATCTATCGACGTAATCTGTTAGTTTTGTTGTCGGTCATCCCTCACCTTTATAGCCCATCTATGTGGATATTATGCCTGTATGCTTTGCTTAGTTATCCTTATATGCGTGCTATCGTTGCTTGACTTGTCGTTATCTTAAGACGTTTTTCTAAGATTTGCCCTGTTATCATTAAATGCACCGTTTTTATAGGAACATAATGACACGAATAAAACCATTTTTAAATTTATAAATATCATTAACAACATTTTATCATTAATAAAACAAGACTAATAAATAACGCTTTCAACCGAAACAAAATTTGGGAACCCGGGAGCAAAGTGCGGGGACTAAACTTGACATTTTGAGAAACTAGGCTGGGTATAAATACCCATTTCCTAGCCATTCTTCATATCATCTTCATCTTCATCGCTTCTTCTTCATCTTCTTCACTCTCTCTCGAACTAGCACCTAAATCGGGTCCGTTTGTCGCGTTTTCACCGTCAAATCTTGAGTGTCATCGTGTAAACTCATTCCTAGCAGGTAGATAACCTCGTTTGACCCGTTTTTAGCTCGATTTAGCTGCTGCGTTTTCTAGGGTTTCGGGTGCTAGCGTTCATTTGAGCACACGAGGTCGTGTGAGCTTGTGTATTGCGTTCCAGAATGTGATTCACGTCTAGACAAGTTAGGATATGAGTTCTGGAAGTTTTGGTTGTGTAAAACTCGTGTTCGGGCCGCCGAAGGCCGCCCTGCACCTTCCTGCAGTCGCGACCTGCTGTACAGGGCGACTGGGCCTTCCGGCCGACTGAGCCGTGCGACTGGGGTGAGTCGTGCGACTGGGTTAGGCGTATGAGTGTGTCACGCGACTGAGCCGTGCGACTAGGGTGAGTCGTGCGACTGGGTTAGGCGTATGAGCGTGTCACGCGACTGAGCCCTGCGATTGGGCAAATCGTACGACTGAGTCATGCGTATGGGTCTGTGCGAATGAATGTGTCTGCAAATGAGTCCATGCGAGTGAGTGTGCATGCGATTGAGTCAGTGCGAATGAAATTGTGTGCGATTGTGTGTGAGCCGTACGACTGAAAGGCCAATCGCACGAATGAATGTTCAATCGCACGAATGAAGCTGATTCATGCGAATGAAGGTCCAATCGTGTGTATGGAGGTTGAGTCGTATGACTGGGTCTTGCATGGTACGACTGAATGCTTAGTCGCATGAATGAAGGTTCAATCGTACGAAAGTAGCTAATTCGTACGACTGAAAGTCCACTCGTGCGAATGGAGTGTCAGTCGTGCGTCCGGTCCTATTGTATGACTAATGATGGGTGTGTGCATATGGATCCTCTCTTCGGAGATCTCACGACGATAATGTAACATTAATAAAGTGTCATAGCTTGACCACAAAGATTAAAGTCAACGCTATCAACAGGCACATACTATTTAAAATAACCTAGTCTGAGATGTGTGTAACTGCTTGTGTGTGTACCACCCATGACCGAACCGAAACTACCCGAGCCTATTGATATCATCTTATGCTTTATGCTCGTTATTAATGCTTGTCAGTAACTGTCAATAGGTGTTTGACTATTCATAGCATCCTACCGTTGGGAATATTCATCACATGTGCCTATCATCTGTTCAGTGAGTTTCGTGGCCCCTCTTTACTCTTATAAAACCTTTTTAAATATTTTCAACTTGGGGGAAAAGAATGCTCACCTACTTAACTTGATTTCAGGCAACTTCCCTAGTGGAAGTTGGCTACTACTTCTATGAGTACATTAACCTACCTATCTTATGATTGCTGCTATGTGAACTTGAACTATGTGCTATGTTACCCCTATGTATGACTTAGTGGTATCACTCTACTATGCACTACTACTTGACGTTATGTGTTGATTGACGCTATACATGGATGCCATTGACCTTGGATGCTCTCGGCTGTGTGGTTCTTCTATGTGGTTCTTCTGTGTGGTTCTTCTAAGCCGATCATCCACTACAACCATTAATCCCGGTAATTGGGACCTAAGGATTGGTTTGGTTGTAACCTAAACGTATGCGCTGTGTGGATCTTGCTACGTCACCTTAAACTTATATGCTATGGAAAACCTTTTTATATAACCATTAATTCTGGTAATGGGACATAAGGACTGGTTTGGTTATACACTATACGTATGCACTGTGTGGATCTTGCTACGTCTTAATAAACTATTTATGCCTTGAGGATACTTTCTTTACAGCCATCAATTCTCGTGAGGAACCGAACATTAGGTTTGGCTGTAGCTACTTATAACTGGTACAACCGCCTATACGTAAGCATAGCTGCGGTGGCTTTTATTAAACTTACTGGTTTCATCTTAATATTTTTTATTACTTAAACCTGCGAAGCTCACCAACAATTATGTTGACCTTTTTGAGCATTTCTTTTCAGGTGATCAAGGTAATTGAAGTTCTAGGAGTGCTGCCTTTTAGTGGAGACCCTAGGATGCATTTTTAAGACTGAACATACATTTTGTACATTGTTGCAGTCCGCTAAACAATTAACATTCTTTTGTATACTTGTTCCCGAGTTGTGGGAATTTACATTACAAGTTGCCCTTAATGCTTATGTGATCATTTATGTTGTACTTATGGCTATGCTGTCGTGAATTTTGATTATACACGACACAAGTCTCCATTTGTGTTCGGGTGTCGTCATGACACGCTTGTCATTATATTTTTATTGCTACTCTATCATATACCATGTGTTATGACGATCCCGTCTAGCTCACATTCCCCGTGTTTCCGCTATCAGCGGGGGTGTGAAAACTTGGGTAAAATATCTTTCTTTCTTTTTCTTCTCTTTATTCTTTCTTTCTTTTGTTAAAAATAACCGGGTGTTATAGTTCAAGATTAAGTATGTTTATCTAGGTTTGTAATATATGCTTGATATTTATACGGTCATATATAAGCAAGCTAGTCAAATGTTGTACAATCGACTGAATAATCAATTTGAGGTACAGTTTCAGCTTAATTATTAATCGACTTGCAGCTTGAGTATATGTGTTATGGATTTATCTATTAAGCTATACTTAGATGATGTTTGCATGTTCTATATGAACAAAATTCATCAGCCGTGCATACCTAAGATTGCCTGATCGTAATACATACATAAGGATCCTTACCGTTCCCAAGTAGAGGTAAAAGAAATACTTGGTCCGATAGTATCATACTTAACCGCGATTAGTGCATCAGTGTATTGTGTAATTATCACGAGATGTGGTATTGCATTATTAGCAGACGTGCTAGCTAAGTATTGTTCGATTATAATAAATTACACTCTTTTTTTCTTCACTAAGTTTTTGTCCATTTTGGTTTTCTTAGGAAGGATTTTAATGAGGCAACAAAACTGATATGGTAAAATAAGTTAATTAGATAGGTCCAGAAGTGCCTACTTAACATCATCCTGAAGTATGTTGTTAATTATATATGATACGCGTTGTACTCTTTTCCTTAGCTATGGTTTTGTTTCATTGGTTTTCCTGGCACGGTTTTCAAAGAGGCGGCTTCACAAGCATATCGAAGAAGAAGTTGTGTTTTTACATGAATCAAGACATGCGGTATGATAAGAAGAGAAGTCTCGGCTAGTCGATTATGCTCATGTAATATATTTGTTAGACTCGCATAGAGTCGATTATATAGATACATCAGCTTCATGATGATCAAAGAAGTCTAACTACATTATATGAAGCTAGTGTCACATGCCTCGTACAATAAAGAAGATTGCCTTGAAGATCAACCAAGTCATTGTCATAGAAGATTGAACTTCAAAAATTGAAATACACATGTTAAATTGAGGGGGAGTATTATACACGCTGTACTCGTTTCTCTTGACTAAGTTTTGTCACACTGGATTTTGTTAGTAAGGTTTTTTACAAGGCAACATAATTGATAGAGTAGAATTAGTTATTTTTTGGTCCTGAAGCACCGAGTTAACATCATCCTGAAGCATGCTATTAATAGTGTGTAGTGAACAGTAATATAAAATGTCTAAGGGGGAGTGTTATTAATGCATACTATTATAGGCCCAACCCAATGTTTATGGGCTTTAGGGTTTGAGCATTGTGTATAAATATATGTTATACGTATTGTCTGCGGTAACCCTAATAGAATAAATTGGTTTTCACTCTCTTCTTTCTCTCTTTTTTATATTTGTTTACAATAAAGATGTTGATATTCAAAATGTAAAAAATTAAACTCACACCATAATATCACACTAGGAGTGTCGTTTTTTACCCGAACCTGAATAGATAACCCGATTAAACTCAACCCGAACCCAAATAAAGCCTAACTCGAAGCACTTGAACTCGACTACACATAGTACCCGAACCAAAGATCTTTATTAAGTTGGTCTTTCAATATGGTTTTTGCCGATTCGGGTAGACCTGAGGAACCTGAAAAAGTTTATTTAAAAATACCTTGGATTTATAGGTGTTTGTTAGACTTTCCATGTTCATGATTAATCATTCCAAAATTAATATTTTCACTTAAACATACAAAAGTCGGCAGGGCCATTCAGACATTGAGAAGGAGGATTTCCAATTGTCTAAGACCTAAAGCAACCTTACTTTTTGTAATCAATCATCCCGTAATCTATATTCCATACTCGAACCCGATCATCCAACAAGTTACGAAGACGTTATGATGTTTTCTCGATTACTATAGTAATATAGCGGGATCAACTACTAAGAAAATCATTACCATTGGATAAACTATTGAGAAAATCCACTGTAGTTGGATAAATCACTAAAATCTGAATTATTAGTATGTTCATATATGTGTTAAGATATGAATCATTAATGTCTCTTTTGTAAAAATAGCTTCCCTCGTAAAAAAATAAGTGAGCAATCAAATAAATCTACGAAATATATGTGTTTGTATTAGCATGCCTGATGCACGTCTACAAGTGTATTAGTGGAT
Organism: Flaveria linearis; assembly: GCA_024085815.1. Classification (NCBI taxonomy): domain Eukaryota; kingdom Viridiplantae; phylum Streptophyta; class Magnoliopsida; order Asterales; family Asteraceae; genus Flaveria; species Flaveria linearis. The sequence goes on from CM044011.1 coordinate 38,770,143, forward strand.
GTGTTCATAAGGGATGATTCATCTATGTTTTATATGTGTGTATTAATCAACAATCTCTTAAATACCTATATTTTAAAGTATGTTTGTTAATATATATATATATATATATATATATATATATATATATATATATATATATATATATATATATTGTTGGGTTTGTTAGACCTTTAACAATGTTGTTTAAACATTTAAACAAGAAAAACGCAGCGGATTAAATGCTTAATTCATGTTTATAATCTGAAATTTAAGGTTCATTTCATAGTAACAACAAACCCAAGAACATAAGGATCTTTAATATGTGTTTGAGCTAGCTATCTAATAGAAATGACAACCAAATCATAACGTACAAACTACCTCTTGTATGCTGTTAAAACCGTGGCTGAAACATCATCTAAAAGACTGCTGAAAAACGTGGATAAAGATGTAGATGGAGCTGCTATTGGATGACCAAAACATCAAGAATAGATGTCCTCAAGTGTTCATACCCACAAGCATCATGCAAATCACCTTGTTGCTAGGTTTTTGAGCAGCAAATCGACCAAGAAGAGGCTGCTGGAACATCCTTCCAGCCGAGAGTCTCTTCAAGAAAAGAGAGAACCATTTTTCTCTTTTGGTCATTGCATGTGTATGTTGGAGAGAGAGAGAATTGGATTGTGTGTCTGACAATTAAGAGTATATATTTTTCAAGACAAGAAAAATGGACCAAAATAGCCCCATGGGCGGCCGCATTGTTGGTGTTTCAAATGGGTTCCCCCATTTTTAAAACCCCCATTTAATCTATGATAAACAAAGTTTTAAAATAGATATTTACTTAACCTTTTAATTATATGCACACACTTTTATTATTTGATGTTGCTTAACTAAATTAAACAACATAACAAATAATATCCATGAACAAAATATCCTCATAAGTTGTTCTTCCTCACATGCAACTTATTTAGAAAACCCATTTTCTAAATTGGTGTAGTTATTAATTGCATGTGTCACACCCCGCTGATAGCGGAAACACGGGGAATGCGAGCTAGACGGGATCGTCATAACACATGGTATGAATAGAGTAGCAATAATAGTATGATGACAAGCGTGTCATGACGATACCCGAGCACAATCGGAGACTTGTGTCGTGTATAATCAAGGTTCACGACAGCATAGCCATAAACATAACATAAGATGATCATATAAACATTAATAACGACTTGCATTGTAAATTCCCATAACTCGGGAACAAGTGTACAATGTACAAGTTTGAGCAAACAAGATATTCCAAAGGTTAATGTTTACAAATGCTTAAATTCTCCCAAAATATGTCCTAGGGTCTCCTCTAAAAGGCAGCACTCCTAGATCTTCAGTTCTCATTGTTACCTGAAAAATATGCTCAAAAATGTCAACAATAATGTTGGTGAGCTTCGCAGGTTTAAATTGTAAACATGTAGTTGATGCTGTATAGTATTTGTAGTGGAATACCGTGCATACAGTTATGAGCAAGCAAGATCACATACCATGAGTTTTATACAACCAAACCTAATGACGTATACACAGCAACTTGTCAGAATATATTCACCCCAGGCCCGTTCCTGGCAGTATGGATGGTACTCACAAGTAACCATCTCGTCAAGGGTGGGGTGTCAACCCAGTAGTACTACCAATACCTATCTGTTGGTTCCAACACCGGAATTAATGGTTGTAAGACAGTACACACAGTAACATCATGAATGCATCAGACAAGTGCTCACAAAATAGTATCACGTTGATTCCAAGTATGAAAATTGTATGTATATTGTACAGCATTGAAAACGTGCGAGCATACTTTTCCCCCATGTTTGTAAAAGATTGAAACAATGTATAAGCATAAAAAGGGGCCACGAAACTCACTTGTTAAGTGGTAAGTATGTCGGATGAACTTCCCAAACTTGTATGTATGTATGAACAGTCAATCACCTATTGACAGTTATGTTAAGAATTAATCTCATGAACTATCGTTAATAATATTGTTTAATTGAATCGGGTCGTTTCGGTTCGGTCGTGAGTAGTACGCACAAGCAGTCACACACATCTTAGACTAGATTGTTTTAAATAGTACGTGCCTGTTAATGGCGTTGATTTTAATCTTTGTGATCAAGCTATGACACTTAATTATATTTTATTATCGTCGTGAGATCTTCGAAGAGGGGATCCACACACCTTTAAGTCGTATAATAGGACCGGACGCACGACTGACACTCCATTCACACGAGTGGACTTTCAGTCGTACGAATTAGCTACTTTCGTACAATTGATCCTCCATTCGTGTGACTAAGCCTTCAGTCGTACCACGCAATACCAGTCGCACGACCCAACAGCCAACCACGCGACTTGAAGTCCCTCCGCGCGAATCAGCTTCATTCGCGCGAGAAGACCCCCTTTCGCGCGACAGGCGTCTGACCGTGCGATTTCACACACTCGCACACAATCCACATTCGCATAGCCCAGTCACGCGACAACCCCTGTCGCGTGACATCTCCAATCGCGTGACCTTCCTAATCGCGTGACAACTTCTGTTTCGCACCCACCGACAGTCGCGCGACACCACCGCGCGACTTGCCTATTCGCTCATGTCTCAAGTCGCACACATACCCAGTCGCACGCTAAACTCGCACACCCACATACAGTCGCACGCCCCTCTCGCGCGCGACAACCCTTTTCGCGCCATCGGGAGTCGCGACGGCAGTGAGTTCAGGTCGGCCTTCGGCTGCCCGATCGCGAGTGTTACCCAACCAGAACCTCCAGAACTCGTTTTCTAACCCATCTAGCCAAGAAACACGCTCAGAAACAAGACATGCAAGTCCACACGACCTCTTGTGCTCGGATGAACCCGAGCACCCGAAAACCCTAAAAATGCAGAAGTAAACGCAAGAAAAGGGACGACCGAGGTCGTCTACCTGTAAGAAGCATGTAGACTCAGCTGTAGTCGAAGTCTTGACGGTGAAAACGAGACGAAAATGGGCGATTTTGGTGCAAGATTGAGAGAGAAATGGAGATGGAGGTGAAGAGGAAGAAGAACAAAAATGGGGGGGGGGGGGTATGGCTGGGAAAAAGGGTATTTATACCCAGCCAAGTTTGGCAAATGTCAAGTTTAGTCCTTGCACTTAGCTCCCGAATCGCCCAACTGGTTTCGGTTGAAAATGACGCAAACATGCGCGTTATACTAGTTATAAGGATGTATTTAATGTTGTTTATATTATATAACATAATATAATTAGTGGTGTCGGTTGTGGTATTCGTGAGCGTTTGGATGGTAAGGTCGCGTATAAAGGTATCACGAACGTCTGAGATAACTAAACAAGTATGGTGATCTCACAAATAGTCTGTGAAGATGAAGTAATTGAACGCTCTAAGAATAGTTAACGAGGTTTCACGTTAGATGACAAACCTTGAAGTGACGGATGTCACAGTATCCCCCAGTTGAGAGAATTTCGTCCCGAAATTCAACTGGTATTGGTTCCAAGAGCGTCATCCTCGAATAGGTGTGGATACTCGAGTTTCATCTGGTCTTCTCGTTCCCACGTGTATTCTGGTCCTCACTTGGAGTTCCATCTCACGCGAACGATCGGTATCTTGTTGCGCTTTAAGCGTTTGACCTTTCGGTCCATGATTTCAACAGGTTCCTTGATAAAATGAAGTTTTCATCGATCTTGATTTCCTCAATCGGTAAGTGTAAGGATTTGTCGGCCGAACACTCCTTGAGGTTCGACACGTGAAAAGTATCATGTACACTGCTGAATTCTTGTGGCAACCTCAATCGGTAAGCCATCGGACCGATTCTCTCTGTAATCTCGAATGGTCCTACGTATCGAGGGGCTAACTTCCCTTTTCCTTCCAAATCGTACAATCCCTTTCCAGGGAGAGACTTTGTGTAAGACATGTCCTCCAACATTGAATTATAGAGGCTTCCGATGGTTGTTTGTATAGCTCTTTAGGCGATTTCTTGCAGCTTTTAGTCTGTCTTTGATTTTGGAAAATCTTGTCAGTCGTCTCTCGAATAATCTCTGGGCCCGTAAGCTGGCTCTTGCCGACTTCAGCCCAACAAGCTGGGGACCTACATTTCCTCCCGTATAATGCCTCGAATGGAGCACATCCAATGCTCGTATGATAGCTATTGTAGTAGGAGAACTCAATCAATGGTGAATGAGTGTCCCAGCAATCACCTAAATCGATTTCACAAGCTCCGAGCCTGTCTTCCAATGTTGGTATCGTTCGTTCACTTCGGCCATCTGTTTGTGGGTGATAGGCGATACTCATGTATAATCAAGTGCCCATCTCTTTTTATAATGTTTGCCAAAATCGTGAAGTGGATCGGTTGTCACGGTCGGATATGATTGACACCGGCACACCGTGCCGTGTCACGACCTCCTTAATGTACACTCTCGCCAACCTTTCCATCTTGTAATCCTCCCTGATCGGTAAGAAATGAGCGGACTTCGTCATCCAATCCACTATGACCCATATCGAGTCGTGTCCGTTACTTGATCTAGAGAGTTTGGTAATGAAGTCCATAGTTATGTTCTCCCATTTCCACTCGGGAGTCCGGTTGCTGTAATATTCCCGATGGTCGTTGGTGTTTGGCCTTAACCTTCGAGTACGTCAAGCATCGGCTTACATACATAGCGATGTCTCTCTTCATGCCTGGCCACCAGTATAGATCCTTAAGATCGTGATACATATTGCACCAGGATGAATAGAATATCGTGTCTTGTGCGCTCCCTCCATGATCAGGGCACGAACATCTCCCCAAATGGGGTATCCGTATGCGATCCATGAAGTACCGTATGCCATCATCCTTGCAATTCGTCGGTTTGTCTACCCTTGGAATTTTTTCCCGCAAGGTTTTCTTCTTTCAATGCCTCCCTTTGTGCAAGTTGGATCTGCGCTTTCAAGTTTGTTCGAATAGTCAATCCCAAGGCTCGAGCACAAAATGATATCACGCGCCCTTTACGACTTAGAGCGTCAATCATCACATTTGCTTCCCTACTTCAATCCTTCTAGAATCTACCTGAATTCAATTTTCGTTAACCACTTGGCCCGGAACTTCACTTTTCGAAGCCAAAACTCGCACTCCGAGTACTTGGCGTGAAGCTTCTCTTCTTGCAATAGGCTCAGTATGGTCCGAAGATGTTCCTTAGGGTCTTATTTCAATCGAGAGTAGGTAGGTATATCGTCTACGATCACGATCTCATCCAAATGAGGTCTGCATACTCGGGTCATCAGGCCCATGAACACAGCTGGTTCGTTAGTCAGTCCGATCGACGTGACTGAGATTTCATATTGCCCATAACGAGTCCTAAATGCTGTGTTCAGTATATCATCCTCGAAACTCTCAGTTGATGATATCCAGGACGGAGATCGATCTTGGAGAAATGTGAAGCTTCTCGTAACTTGGTCAAATAAGTCGTCGATTCTTCGCAGTCAACTTGTTCAACTCGCGGAAATCAATGCACACGCGGAGTGACCCGTCTATCTTTTGGCAATTAGGACCGGTGCTCCTCATGGCGATTGACTCAATCGAATAAGACCCTTCCCTAGTACTTCCTGTAAATGGGTTAGATAATCCTTGTATTGCAGACGACGCTAGCTGATACAGTGCTTTTGCTACCGGCGTAGCTCCAGGAACTAACTCCATACGAAATCCCACCTATCGTGGAGGAGGTAATCCTGACCAACACTCTCGGCTCCGTTTTTCGATAACTAATCCATCCCCACAATTCCCATCTCGAAGGTATTATGTCTATGTCGGAGGCATGGCTCTCCAATACCCTAGAGCACTTTCTAGAATCTCATCTGCTAACACTCCCTACCGTTAGCCATTTCTACAGGGAAGTTAGTCTCTAATCCATTATTAAGGCAAACATGTGTACAAAATCAAAAGGTATAAAAATATTGTCTGCTCTAGTACCATTCAATTTTGAAGACGAAGGGGTGGTTGAGCCAAAATACGTACCTGTATCAACGTTCGGGTCCTGACGGCCGCCATTTGCTCCGTTAACGTATGCACGTCCTCTTGCAGCACTTCTTTGATTCCCTTGGCCTGGGTTGTCAGTTATGGCCATCACTTGCTGCTGGTTAGTCCCTTGTTGACCCGGTGCCCTATTCAGTCTGGGGCACGTATTCCGGTAGTGATCAAGACCTCCACACTCATAACAAGCTCTGGCATTCCCAACGGGGTTCACCGCGTTGACGCGTGTCACCAGGTTCGGCGCAACTCTACAATCTCTCGCTAGGTGCCCCGGGCGCCTACAGTTCGCACACTTCCGACACGGCATTACTGGGGGGTGATGGTGGTTACACCGGTTACATTTGGGGTGCGGGCCAGCATATTCTTTCTTTCCCTGAGTCACAGCCCCAAAATTTTGGGTCGTCTTGGTCTTCTTATCAAACCTTCCGGCGTTAGACCGGCTCATTTCCCCAGCCTCCTTTCTCTTCTCTGTTCCTTGATTATACTGATCATTAGTATCATTACTCCTGTAGAACTGATGATTCCGAAGAGTGTCGCTCACTTGCGTCACTATAGTTGGAATCAGTGCGGCTAGCTGCTGAGCGATCATAGCAGCTATATCAGGGTTTTCAGTTTCTTGGTTGTTGCCAACTGGGGCGCCACCTGCTCTTGGTGATCTACCCCTACCTCCGCCTTGTGGGGTCTCTCCATCTTGGTTGGTACCCCGTGTGATTCTTCGGGGCGGCATCTTCTAGTCATAGAAAGATTTAAACATGTAAGCTTTGGTCACTTCTGAGATACACGTATGATTCTACTCATCAAGTTTCGATAACCCATGCTTCGGTCCATTAAGATCGTCACGTAGCCCAGTTTAAGTACATTCTTAGTATATCGGTGATGCTTATATATAGGGTCCCCCGCAGCGTTCCCACCGCATCCACGATATACCTTGAATGACACTTAAACCGTTCACATGACAACCCAATTTCCCTTAGCATAATCCCAATAAGTATCATAATATGATGTGTAGGGAGTATCATCACTCCTCTACATTTCTTGAAGTCCATCTTTATTCTAAGCATTCATTCAGTTCCCTAGTTACTGAAATGCTAAGTGGAGGAATGTTTCATGGAAGATAGGGTCAATGTCATGATTGGAAGTGCCATGAAGGCTCTAAATAGGGCAGGACTTAAGTAATGGCAGGTGTTAGTATTGTTATGTTACCCTAATAAAGCCTCACTAGGATTATGATCCTAGCACACCCTAGGGTATAAAATAGCAACTAGTAATACTCATGATTGTTACCTCATGGTAAGATTAGCCAGGCTTCTCATGCACGGCGAATTGCGATTACGTGTGCACCCGTAATGGTAATTTGCCTTGCATGGTCACCCTTAGCTTCACTTACCCCAAGTTAGCATCATAGTATTATCCACATTCATCAAGTACAAATCAGGTATTGTCCTCATGTCCCTAAACCAATAGTAGATTGTAATAGCAAGTAAACCCTAAGCACATAAGCACGATATTCTAATGATAGCTGCCTATCCTTCATATCTTCAGGATTTCAGGCATAACCATGTTAGGGTCAGATTTAGTATCCGCGATCGACGCTAAGCGTGATCATCGAAGTTCCCCTTTGTTTAGGTACCTCGACCTAATGATATGATGTTGTGCTCACACAATCATAAGGTTCTAGTATAAAGGTATTCCATGGAGAATGACTAAGAGTGATAGTGTCTTCCTCAGGATGATCAGATAGGAAGCACACTTGCATAGAATCAGGTTCCAACGTTCGATGCTCCGTTCAGTCAAGATCACCATGCATCCCATTTTAAGCATATTCTCGATATACCGGTGATGTTTATATATAGGGTTCCCCGCAGCGTTCCCACCACACCCACGGTGTACCGAGAATGATGCCTAATCCGGTTGCATGACGTCTGACCTTCCTTCACATCATATCCATCAAGTCAACTAAGGGCCCAAACACGTAATCGCGTATAGTCTAGCGAAGGTTGTCTATCTCACGTCCTTGAAAAGGACTCAGACATAGCCTCCTCGGGTCGGTCTCAGTATCTGGGGTCCAGCGCAGTGTAAGATCTGTGACGATCTGTTCAGGTCTCAATACCCGAATTTGGCTATGATAACTTGCCGCACAGAGGGAACGGAAGATCCAATAGGAAACACCTCATCAGTGACGAGCACAAGGCTCAAGCACAAGGTGAAAGATCACATAACAGAAGGATAATCACTCATGTAAGGAGGAACACATACACGAGATATATAAATGCACACAAGCTTAAGCATGCAAATCTACATGAAGGTTCCTAGGTTATAGTCTAGGTCAAGTGTAATTGCCTAATTCTCTATAACCAATGGCTCTGATACCAGTCTGTCACACCCCCGCTGATAGCGGAAACACGGGGAATGCGAGCTAGACGGGATCGTCATAACACATGGTATGAATAGAGTAGCAATAATAGTATGATGACAAGCGTGTCATGACGATACCCGAGCACAATCGGAGACTTGTGTCGTGTATAATCAAGGTTCACGACAGCATAGCCATAAACATAACATAAGATGATCATATAAACATTAATAACGACTTGCATTGTAAATTCCCATAACTCGGGAACAAGTGTACAATGTACAAGTTTGAGCAAACAAGATATTCCAAAGGTTAATGTTTACAAATGCTTAAATTCTCCCAAAATATGTCCTAGGGTCTCCTCTAAAAGGCAGCACTCCTAGATCTTCAGTTCTCATTGTTACCTGAAAAATATGCTCAAAAATGTCAACAATAATGTTGGTGAGCTTCGCAGGTTTAAATTGTAAACATGTAGTTGATGCTGTATAGTATTTGTAGTGGAATACCGTGCATACAGTTATGAGCAAGCAAGATCACATACCATGAGTTTTATACAACCAAACCTAATGACGTATACACAGCAACTTGTCAGAATATATTCACCCCAGGCCCGTTCCTGGCAGTATGGATGGTACTCACAAGTAACCATCTCGTCAAGGGTGGGGTGTCAACCCAGTAGTACTACCAATACCTATCTGTTGGTTCCAACACCGGAATTAATGGTTGTAAGACAGTACACACAGTAACATCATGAATGCATCAGACAAGTGCTCACAAAATAGTATCACGTTGATTCCAAGTATGAAAATTGTATGTATATTGTACAGCATTGAAAACGTGCGAGCATACTTTTCCCCCATGTTTGTAAAAGATTGAAACAATGTATAAGCGTAAAAAGGGGCCACGAAACTCACTTGTTAAGTGGTAAGTATGTCGGATGAACTTCCCAAACTTGTATGTATGTATGAACAGTCAATCACCTATTGACAGTTATGTTAAGAATTAATCTCATGAACTATCGTTAATAATATTGTTTAATTGAATCGGGTCGTTTCGGTTCGGTCGTGAGTAGTACGCACAAGCAGTCACACACATCTTAGACTAGATTGTTTTAAATAGTACGTGCCTGTTAATGGCGTTGATTTTAATCTTTGTGATCAAGCTATGACACTTAATTATATTTTATTATCGTCGTGAGATCTCCGAAGAGGGGATCCACACACACCTTTAAGTCGTATAATAGGACCGGACGCACGACTGACACTCCATTCACACGAGTGGACTTTCAGTCGTACGAATTAGCTACTTTCGTACAATTGATCCTCCATTCGTGTGACTAAGCCTTCAGTCGTACCACGCAATACCAGTCGCACGACCCAACAGCCAACCACGCGACTTGAAGTCCCTCCGCGCGAATCAGCTTCATTCGCGCGAGAAGACCCCCTTTCGCGCGACAGGCGTCTGACCGTGCGATTTCACACACTCGCACACAATCCACATTCGCATAGCCCAGTCACGCGACAACCCCTGTCGCGTGACATCTCCAATCACGTGACCTTCCTAATCGCGTGACAACTTCTGTTTCGCACCCACCGACAGTCGCGCGACACCACCGCGCGACTTGCCTATTCGCTCATGTCTCAAGTCGCACACATACCCAGTCGCACGCTAAACTCGCACACCACATGCAGTCGCACGCCCCTCTCGCGCGCGACAACCCTTTTCGCGCCATCGGGAGTCGCGACGGCAGGAGTTTCAGGTCGGCCTTCGGCTGCCCGATCGCGAGTGTTACCCAACCAGAACCTCCAGAACTCGTTTTCTAACCCATCTAGCCAAGAAACACGCTCAGAAACAAGACATGCAAGTCCACACGACCTCTTGTGCTCGGATGAACCCGAGCACCCGAAAACCCTAAAAATGCAGAAGTAAACGCAAGAAAAGGGACGACCGAGGTCGTCTACCTGTAAGAAGCATGTAGACTCAGCTGTAGTCGAAGTCTTGACGGTGAAAACGAGACGAAAATGGGCGATTTTGGTGCAAGATTGAGAGAGAAATGGAGATGGAGGTGAAGAGGAAGAAGAACAAAAATGGGGGGGGGTATGGCTGGGAAAAAGGGTATTTATACCCAGCCAAGTTTGGCAAATGTCAAGTTTAGTCCTTGCACTTAGCTCCCGAATCGCCCAACTGGTTTCGGTTGAAAATGACGCAAACATGCGCGTTATACTAGTTATAAGGATGTATTTAATGTTGTTTATATATATAACATAATATAATTAGTGGTGTCGGTTGTGGTATTCGTGAGCGTTTGGATGGTAAGGTCGCGTATAAAGGTATCACGAACGTCTGAGATAACTAAACAAGTATGGTGATCTCACAAATAGTCTGTGAAGATGAAGTAATTGAACGCTCTAAGAATAGTTAACGAGGTTTCACGTAAGATGACAAACCTTGAAGTGACGGATGTCACAGCATGATCATATCATCAATTAAATATTGATTGGTGTTTGCTAAGTTTTATTGGGTATGACTCGACTTGGATCATGACGTACTAACCACATCAATAATCTATGTATCTTGGGCATATAGAATCCAACAATCTCTCACTTGCACAAGATTCATAGAAGTAATTCATGAATATCATTAAAACTAATTCATAAATATCATGACCATATTGTTTTAAACCCATTTTAAGTTTCTTGGTGCTTAATGTGTATAATGAGTTATTATAGGACGAATTATTATGAACTAATTCATGAATATCATTAAAAGTCATATCCTTAAAATGAAATACATCATCCATAAAACTCAATACCATTATTTACAAACTTTAAATCATGACCATATTGTTTTAATAGGAAACATTAATTATGTTCCTAGTCAAACTAGGTGCATGCAAACTGTTTTGAGAACAACTTCCAAACCATTTGAAAGTCTCAAAATAGAGTTTCCCTCCTTAAAACGCACATTTCTTTTGAAACCCTTCTGCAACAATTGCAAGTATGAGTCTCACATCCGGTATCCAATACCCATGTGTTTGAAGAAATGACATTTAATACAACGTGAATCATGAAAATTGTATTTGAGGTTTGCCCAGCATCCCTCTTATTTTCAACTCCTTGAGATAGGAGGGACAATTCCCTTTTATTGTCCTATCTCTCTATACTCAAAGCATGGATCGTTCTCCTTTACCTTAGGCTTCATAAGCTTAGGTTTTTGAGGTTTCGCTTTAACCTTTGCTTTGATGTATTCCTTTCTTCTAGCAATAATTGCCTTAGGATCGGGGTTGGCCATTTCTTATAGTCTCCCTCATTGATCGAGAGAATAGGTAGAACCTCTCTACCCATCCCTGCCTCAGTGCTTTGAGCATTGCGTGAATTTCATCGATGCTCTTGTCCCACCCATTCATATTGTAGTTTATTATGATTGTCTCAAACCTTTGGTTGGGCAATCAAGGATCATATCCGTGGCCAAATTCTTGAGACAGGATAGTTAAGCATCTTGAGGCTATCAATGTGGCTTTTCATCTTAAGAATATATAAGATGATATCGATTGGGTTTCTTCCATGTGACATGCATAAAGTGCTTGAACCGTTTCGAAGCAATTTTACTAAAGTTTGTTGAAGGAACATTTCCTTCAACTAGATTATCATGTCATATGCTCTATGATGCTCCAAACCCTTTGGAGTTCGGAATCATATTCCCAACATGAGGTAGGAATCTTGTACAGAATCCTTAATTTGCCTAAGCCAACGTTAAAAGGCCTTAACATCAACAGCGTTGGTTGGTGTGACGTGGGATCGTCAAGGACATAGGCCTTTACTCATTTTTTAGAACGATTCTCAAGTTTCGAAATTGAGTTCATAAGGTTGTTGTCGTTCTGACGATCCCTTTCTAAAATAGTTCCCAGTGATAGGGTATGGACGGTCGGGTGGTAGCACTATTGTTTGCAGCTATTCTACAAAATTTACAAAGTTCTTATTAGTATTTGTGAAAAATTTCATTTTAATTATTAATACCATTTATGTCATAGACAACTAATAATTAAAATCTAGAATCCAACGTTACATTCAAATAATGGTTAGGTGACCTTTATCCCATTATTTAAATTAACAAGGTAGTCAACATTTGATAATTGCAACCTTTGCAACTTCTAGCCTTTATGGGATCGGTTAAACATCTTATGTTTGGTTGGCATGTTTAATCCCATCAACACCATTGTACGCCATGCTTCGGTGACCCTACGCACATGGTTTCCAATTCAAGTCGTCCTACTTACACACACGTGTGAGTTTACTCATACAAGTGGTTAGGTGACCTTTATCCCACAAATATGTTAAGCTCACCTCAAAACACAAGTTCCCTAAAAGTGGTTAGGTGACCTTTATCCCACAAATAGTTCTCAAGTGATTCGAGTGTCGTGTAAAAGGATGGTGTTAAACTTGTTTCAAAAAGGGATTTTGGTTTTCATTAATTCTAGTTTTGAAAACTCTATGTACCTTGTATTTGCATGCTTTCAAATATAAGATATCCTATGGTTTATTTTTAATAAAACCTCTTTTATTAAATCATTAATCCTTTTAATAACCTTTTATTAACCACTTAATGATTAGAAACCATAAATTTTCAGCTTGTTAAGTTTGCTAATGAGTTTGTTATGGATATCTAAATATCAAACACAATCATACAACAAATAACCAAACAAGCATAATCATACAAACATATGTGCATAACCATAGCCTCTAAGTTGACTACACTTGTTTTCCATCACAAGTGTTGTCATAAGGTCATTCCTAAGGGTTGAACACAACACAAATGATGAGATCTCCAAAGACCCCCACTTGAACTTGCATCCAAATGCTTCAAGTCCATCCCTGTGTCTTCCTTTTGTGCTTCCTTCCCGAGCATCTTCTTTTACAAAATATATATCCTAATACATACTTTCTAGTAAAAGAAAAATACTCCTAATCTATTTATTACATTGCCAAATGAATAAACAAATTACAACCCATAAAGAATGAATACAACCAACATGACAAGATTACAATCAACCAAATCCATAACACACATGGTCAAGGATATGTTATGCACTAATATATGTATCCATATACATCATTTCAAGAACCAAAATGAACCCCATTTGACCCAAAATTTTCAGCCAACATAAACCAAGAATTTAGGGTCTTTTGTCCAAACAAAACACAATCAACCATTTTGATATCTTTCCTTTCAAGATTTAATCATAAGCATGCAAGATTTAACCTTGAAAGGTTGGGGTATCATCATATCATCACAAAACAGCCCTAATTTGGTTGTTAAAACCCTATAAAACCAATTTTACAAGGACAAATGAAACTAGTCATCCACATATCCGGCTCTAGATGCCAATGTTGGTTTGTTAGACCCTTAACAATGTTGTTTAACCATTTAAACAAGAAAAGCGCAGCGGATTAAATGCTTAATTTCATGTTTTATAATCTGAAATTTAAGGTCATTTCATAGTAACAACAAACCCAAGAACATAAGGATCTTTAATATTGTTTGAGCTAGCTATCTACAAGAAATAACAACCAAATCATAACGTACAAACTACCTCTGTATGCCGTTAAAACCGTGGCTGAAACATCATCTAAAAGACTGCTGAAAAACATGGATAAAGATGTAGATGGAGCTACTATTGGATGACCAAAACATCAAGAATAGATGTCCTCAAGTGTTCATACCCACAAGCATTATGCAAATCACCTTGTTGCTAGGTTTTGAGCACCAAATCGACCAAGAAGAGGCTGCTGGAACATCCTTCCAGCCGAGAGTCTCTTCAAGAAAAGAGAGAGACCCATTTTTCTCTTTTGGTCATTGCTTGTGTATGTTGGAGAGAGAGAGAATTGGATTATGTGTCTTACAATTAAGAGTATGTATTTTTCAAGACAAGAAAAATGGACCAAAATAGCCCTATGGGCGGCCGCATTGTTGGTGTTTCAAATGGGTTCCCCCATTTTTAAAACACCCATTTAATCTATGTTAACAAAGTTTTAAAATAGAAATTTACTTAACCTTTTAATAATATGCACACACTTTTATTATTTGATGTTGCTTAACTAAATTAAACAACATAACAAATAATATCCATGAACAAAATATCCTCATAAGTTGTTCTTCCTCACATGCACTTATTTAGAAAACCCATTTTCTAAATTGGTGTAGTTATTTAACTGCATGATCATATCATCAATTAAATATTGATTGGTGTTTGCTAAGCTGTTATTGGGTATGACCCGACTTGGATCATGACGTACTAACCACATCAATAATCTATGTATCTTGGGCATATAGAATCCAACATATATATGTATATATATATATGTATATATATGTATATGTATATATATCTATATAATATGTATATGTATATATATATGTATATGTATATATATCTATATATATGCGTGTGTGTGTGAATCCAGGGATCGCAATCAGGAATTATCAGTGTTTGAATGGAATCAAGTTAATGATTGTGAAATGATCATTAACCGTTGTTTAATTGATTTGTTTTAAATAAATATCAAACAGAAAAATGTTGACTATGACGAACACAATGATCTCAAACAGAATAAATGTTAATGTTGTTGATATATTGATGTGACGGCTGCTAGGGTTTGTGATAAATTGATAGTGTGAATCGATGTGTTGTGCATGCCATCGTATTGCTCTTCTCTCCGTTTTGATGTGAAACCTAGGACTCATATTTATAGACAAATATAAATCTGTTAAGGAAACACCGGATCTCTTAGGATTCGAAATTGTCTTGTTGACTTGTTGACTTGTAAGAAACATATCTACTGAAGAACAAAAATGTTCATCCGTAGATGTTTCTTACACTTAGTCATTTCACAAATTGACCAAGTTTAATGTTTTTACCTGTCTTCATACACATAAATCAACACACATATGGGTTAACCTATATACATAATGCATACATCAAAATAATGAATTACAATCATCATTACAAGTATTGATTAAAGTTCTAAGCCTATACAAAATGATCTAGATCTATTGTTCCTAGATCTAACAATACTCCCCTTTAGGGTTAGACAGTTGTAAGCAGCTCATCAAAACTGAAAGGTCCTTCACTCTTGCTATAATTTTGTTGTAGAAGTATGAGACAACAATCTTTTGATCATCATACTTGTAGTTGATCTTCATCTTGCTAATCTTCTATAAGATTTCAAAACTGAGCCCCAAAACATCTTCTTCAGTTGTAAGAGTTTCCAAAACATTGTTGTTGTGGGCTATTTCCAACTCATCTTCTTCTGTGATTCTTAGTTCTGATACTTCCTCAATGTTAGCTCCTTTCAACAATCCAATCATGTCTTCTTCTCTTGTATGCTTTTGCATGCAGTTTATCAACCACTTGAATCATGTGAACATATAGGCATAGATCATTCTGAAATCTTTCATCAGACAGCTTTGGGAAGAATTTGTCATGCAAGTATGAAGTGTAGCTGGGATGGAGCAACTTGATTTCCACAGGATCAAAGATCCTGATCCGATCGGCTTTCTTATCTCTGCATTCCTCAGCAGCACTAATTCTTGGTCTTCTCAACATATCCCCATTCTGTTATGGGATATGTATATATATTTCCATCAAATCTTTTAATAGCTGGTGAATTCCTGTTTTGGTATCTAACCCTCTTTAAAAATTCATCATCTACCATTGTAGAGGAGTTGGATTTTGATCTTGTTGGTACACATGTCCCCAGTTCTAGTCTAGTGAACTTAAATGTAATAGAACTTCTTCTTGTAACACATATGTAATGTTTAATCAATATAATGAGAATCTCTTCTATATATGTGTATTGGTTGTTTAATGTTATATCTATCTATATTGTTTATTGTTACACACATATATGACAATGTTATATAGGTTTACAGTTGTTAGACATAGTTCTAAACCATTAAAGGTTCATGAATTTGTTTAACTAAGTTATCTGATTCAGTCGCACGACTGGACCATGCGAATGGACCAGTCACACGATTGAATCAGGAGATTGAGTCAATCGTACGATTGAGTCATAAGACTGACTCAGTCGTCCGAATGAACCAACCGTATGACTCAGTCGCATGACTGAGCCAGTCGCCTGACTCAGTCGTACGATTGATAGCTGTAACCTATAAATACCACTTAATTCGTGGAAAAATAAAACACTTCAAATACTTGAAACCCTAGTCGACCCAGAGCATCCTGTTCGACCATTCCAAGTTCATAGAACGTCCCAGATCATTCCTAGTCCGTTCTTAACGTTTTCTAATCGTTAGGATTGATCTTGATTTCGTTCTCCCTGATTGGATCGCCAATCAAATAGGATTCGCACTATTTGATCGGTATAACGAAGAATCAGTTAGTACTCCGTACGTACACGGTCCTAACAAGTGGTATCAGAGCCTTGGCTCTTGATTCTTCGTTTGATTCAATCAAGTTTGTGTTAAAGTCCACGTTTTCGCTAAAAGATCCAATCTTTCTGCTCAAAACCGAGTCTTTACGTGTGCATGTTCTGCAAAATCAGTGTTTTTCGACTTACAGCTGTCTAGGGTGTCACAAAACACGTTTTAGGTCAAAAGTGTGAAAAATCTCGATTTCTGCAGTCTCGGTCGCACGATTAGCTCAATCGTACGACTGAAGTCCAGTCTCCCATTCATTCGACCGATTGAGTCAGTCGTTTCGTCCAATCGTTTGATTGAGTCAATCGCCCAGTTCAGTCGCCCAGTTGAGTCGTTCGGTCTGTTCAGTCGCCTAAGTCTCTCAGTCGTCTGTTCAATCGTACGTTTGAGTCCAATCGCATACAGCTAGTGTCGGTCGCATTCCAGTCACACTCCCCAATCGTATTAGCAGTTTCATTCACAAGTTAAAGTTATAACATAATGGACTTAGAAAACTTTGCAATGTCAGTTGGAAAGGACTCAAGGATACAGAACCTGCTTTTACTGGAAAATGAGATAGGGAACCATAACAAGCCACCTAAGCTATTGACTATAGATGAATTTCCACAATGAAGACAACGTTTTGAGAGTCATCTAAATGGAGTGGACCCAAACTTATGGAACTCAATTAACTGGTTAAACATGCCCGTGGGAGCTGATGGTGTTCCTTTGACTTTAAGTGGACTTACTGATACACAGAAGGTTGCCTACAATGCCGAAAAGAAGGCATATGCTCTTTTGACCCAGTCCATTCCCAAGGCCATTTTTCACCAATACTCAGAGCACAAGCAAAGTAAAAAGTTGATGAAAGCTCTTGAGAAGCCGTATGATGGGAATTCTACTCTAAAGTCCCTAAAGGGTAAAGCGTTGAAAGAAGGAGTTTGACAACTTCTCTGCAATTGGGAATGAGAGCTTGGATGAAATTATCGATCGCTTCTATCACCTGATGAGTGAACTTCACACTCATGGGGGTAAAGACGTCAATGGAAGACAAAGTTTCAAGCTTGACAGATGGTCTACCTGAAAAGTGGCATTCATCATTTCCACTATGCGACACAACTCAGTTTTAGAGACCTTGGATATTAATGACTTTATTCTAAAATTGAGAGAGGAAGAAGTGCGTCACCAGTACAGGACGAAAAGAGCAGTGTATACTCAAGACCCAACACTCTACAATGTAACTCCTACTTCCACTCCTACTGCAAAGTCTTCTGGAGCTCCTCTGCAAACAGCCTTTGTCTCCAATGCATCGTCATCTACTGATCGAGGCTCATCATCTGCAAATGAGTCTCATGGTGCATCTGGAATTCTACAAAGTCCAATTGTTAATCAATCTGCTAAGTTGATGACAGAAAATTTGGGAAAGGTAACAGTGGAGGTTGCTAAAGAGCACATGGATCTACTCGCTGCAGTTGTGCACTCTTTTGATGGTCTGGTGGCGGGTAAGATTGGAAATTGCCACCTTGCGATGAAGACTACGAGCAAGTAGATGAAAACGAGCTTGAAAGGATGGATATCATGTGGGCTCTTGCAAGTGCTGTCCGGAGAGCCAAGAAGTTTGTGAAGAAAACAGGGCAGAATCTCGTGGCTACTAAAAATACGACCTTTGGTTTTGACAAGTCTAAAGTCACGTGCTTCAACTGTGGAGAAAAGGGACATCTCAAAAGAATGCGTGAAGCCTAAGAAGACTGGGAACGGGAATCCGTTCTCCTCGTTCAATAGGCAAGATAAAGACAAGAAGTCAGCGTCCACAAAAAATGATTCTAAAGCTATGGTAGCACAAGGAGATGAAGGACAGGACTGGTCCTTTTGGTTCTTATCTGATGGTGAAGCGAACATAGCTTCTGTGGAAGACTTGAACGAATACTCAGCGAGTGAGGGGAGAGCTCAGCTGATGTTGATACTGCTGACTTGGAAGAGACGTTTGATGCAGTGAATGAAATTGTAAAGAATGAGCTGAATTCCGAATCTGAAGCTCAACCTGCGTCTCAAAATGCTTTCATGGCTGGAACGTCCACAGCTGCATAGGTACAATCTAAGGATGATTATTCGCTAAACATGCTTGTGTTGATTGTGATAAATTTAGAGAAAGTATTGACTTAAAATTGCTAGGTTATTAGAACACAATGATAACTTAGTAAATGACTTGAAACTGTGCTCAGAGGCAAATCGAGTGTTAAAACAGAATGAGAGCAGTTATAAGGAAAAGATAGATGCTTTAAAGAAGCAATTAAAGGAAACTGAAGTTGTTGTCTTTAACCAAGAAAATGACATTAAATTCTACTTAAAGACCATTGAAGAGACTAAAAAAGACAAAGCGGTTTACAAGTAGAAAATGAGTCTTTAAAACAAAAATTACATAGTTTAGCGAGTTCCTCGCATATTTTGAAAACTTGGTTAACGAACGCAACAATGGGGAGGGCTTGGGTTACAAGGTTGTTCCACCACCACATGAGATCCTGTTGAACACTAAACAACGTCCAATAAATAATAATCCAATTAAGATCATGTGGTGACAACTCCTTTGGTTAGTGATCCGGACACAGTAGTTAAATCTGCTTCTCCGGATGATGATCAGAAAATCTCAGCATCGAGCAATGTTACTGCTGAGAAACGGGTGGAAGAGAATGTCCAAACATCTCTTGGGTTGGATTCAAAGTCTAATAACACACAATCCAAGATGTCTAAAACCACTCACGTTAAATCAGTTAAAAGAGATAATATTCAGCCACATAGACAAATAAACCAAAATGTTAAACAAGTTAAGTTTGTCAAAGAAGGTGAATGTTAAAAAACTGAGACCAAAAAGCCCATTCCTGAGGTCTACTCACCGCCCCATAAGAGATCTTCTAGCCCCGATGAATGGAGATCCTGCTATACTTGTGGACAGCGCGGTCATATTTCAACACATTGTCCTCGCTATCAGACTCCAAGAATTAAGGTGGAGCTGAACAACAAAGTTAATTAGATTCAAAACAGCGATCTAAGACTCCTATTAGATCAAAAACACCTACTAGGTCTAAAACACCTTCTCGGTCGTTTTTGTCTCCTCCACGCCAAAGGCAACACAAACAAGTCACTGACAAGTCTGTGATGCCAGCGGTGAGACCTGTTTCTGAATCTAAACCATATGCTCAAACTGTGAATCAGTCTAAAGTTTACCACAAACAATCATTTCACAGGGATGGTTTGTGGAAAGCCAAAACAACTGATGAGTCTGAAAGTAAGGACAAGTGAATGTTGAAATTCCATCCACTGATAAAGGCCAGTGGGTCAAATTCATGATGGTTGATTCCTCTGGGAAGCCCAAGCCAGTCAAGGCTTGGGTCCCCCTCCTTAACTGATTATTTTCTCTTATGTGCAGGTTGTCGCTATAGTGCGTCTTTAAATACATGGATCGTAGATAGCGGAGCTTCCAGGCACATGACGGAAATAGGTCCCTCCTTTTCAATGTCAAACAAATTAAAGGGGGACACGTTTCCTTTGCTGGTAACAAAGGAGGATACATTACTGCTCAAGGAGAAGTAGGTAATGAAAAGGTAAAGTTCGACAAAGTCAACTTTGTTCAGCAGTTAGAAAACAATCTGCTTTCTGTGTTTCAGATTTATGACAAGGGATTCAAAGTCATGTTTGATAATCACAAATGTTACATTCTGAAGAAAGAAATGGATATTCCAGAGGAGCAGGTATTAATGTCAGCATCTAGATATAATGACTTATATCTTCTAGATATGTCTAATGCTTCTACTAGTTCTTCTACTGTTCAATGTTTCTATCTAAAGCTACAGAGAAGGACTCCATTTCGTGGCACAGAAGAATGGGACACATTAATCATAGGAAGATGATCATCTGATTCATAATAACTAGTTGATGGAGTTCCTGTCAAGAACTTCCAGCTTCCTGATTTCTGTGTCTCATGCAAGAAAGGCAAGCAGACCAGGAAATCTCACAGACCAAGCAAGTTAATTCTATAGAGATGCCCCTGGAGTTGCTACACATGGATCTCTTTGGTCCAGTTAGCACAAAAAGTATCGCAGGAGACTTGTACTGCTTTGTAGTCACAGATGACTACTCAAGATTCACCTGGGTGATGTTTCTGAAAGCTAAATCAGAAACATTTGAATCATTCAAGGTACTCGTCACAAACACTGGAGTCACTCTACAACCTGAAGGTAAGGAGGATTCATTCTGACAATGGCACCGAGTTCAAGAATCAGTGGATGGATGTTTTCTGCAAGGAAAAGGGGATTGTTCATCAGTTCACTTTAGCATACACGCCACAGATGAATGGAGTTGCAGAACGAAAGAATCGAAGCCTGATCGAGACTGCGAAAACCATGTTAGCTGATTCTAAGCTTCCGGTCCAGTTCTGGAATGAGGCGGTTGCCAATGCTTGCTATACACTTAACCGTGTGTTAGTAGTCAAAAGGCATGGCAAGACTTGCTATGAGTTGCTTCAGAAGCGCAAGCCTAACTTGGAGTATCTGGAACCTTTTGGAGCTCTTTGTACACTGTTGAAGAAGACTCAGGATGGCAAGTTCAGTGAGAAAGCCGATCAAGGAATATTCTTAGGATACAGCATACCAGACAAACGAGTTTATAATAACTCGACAGATCAGGTAGAAGTGTGGTGCAACGTAGACGTTCAGAGATACACCACCCCCCCTGCTGGAAAAGGTCCATCATCATTCTTCGATTATGATGGCTTTTTCAAATCCTTTAATCATCCTCAGTTTGAGTCAGATGATGAAGTTGCTACCCAGATGATATATGATGTTCTCAACACCCTAATCTGGATTCAAGCAACATCACACCTGCAAACAGTGCCTCAAGTTCTTCGACTCCTGCTCAAGACGAGAGTGATGACTCATCAGGTGATGAAGAAGCAGCTGAACCAGACCTTGATCACAATGTTAATCAACAAAGTGAGTCATCAGTGCTGAACCAGCATTGGGAAATCCGAATACTGAACCTGTAGTCACCAATCTTGACTCTGAGGTTGTGGTTCCTTCCACACCAGTGACTAGGATCAGTGTGAATCATCCCCCCATGGCTATCATTGGGGATATTCAATCCGGTGTGCAGACGCGAAATCAGCTGTACTCTGCTGATTATGTTGCGGTCATGGAAAAGGGTTATGTCAATGACGGAGCTTACTCATGTTTGTTTCTCAAATCGAGCCTAAATACGTCAGTGACGCCCTGAAAGATGAGGCCTGGGTCAATGCTATGCAAGAAGAGCTACTCCAGTTCAAGAAACTTGGAGTCTAGACCCTCGTTGACAGGCAAAAAGGAGTTAAAATGATTGGTACCAAATGGGTACTAAAGTGCAAAAAGGATGACCAAGGTGTTGTTATCAAAAACAAGGCACGCTTGGTTGTTCAGGGATTTAGACAAGTCGAGGGGATCGACTACAATGAAGTGTTTGCACCAGTGGCAAGAATGGAAGCAATTCGGATCTCGTCCTTGATGCATCGTTCATGAAGATAAAAGTCTATCAGTTGAATGTGAAGAGTGCATTCCTTCATGGGGAAATCCGTGAAGAGGTCTATGTCAGTCAACCCGAAGGATTTGAGGATCCGCATCATCGGGACAGAGTCTACAAGCTGGATAAGGCTCTGTATGGGCTACATCAAGCTCCTCGCGCTTGGTATGAGAAGCTCTCCACCCATCTGTTGTAACACGGTTTTCGCAGGGGGTGTAATTGACTGTACATTATCATCAAGGAAAAGGATGGTGATTTGCTTATGGTGCAGATCTACATGGATGATATCATCTTTGGGTCTAGGAATGAAGCATTGTGCAAAGAGTTCGAATCTGTGATGAAGGCAGAGTTCGAAATGAGTTCCATGGGAGAAATGAAGTTCTTCCTAGGATTACAGGTGGATCAAACACCAACCGGTATTTTCCTACATCAGACCAAGTATGTCAGTGATATTCTGAGTCGGTTTGATATGGAGAATGTTTCTACAGCCGGTACCCCTCTCGCCACAAATCATGATGTGGCTCCTGATGAGAATGGGGATTTGATGGATGCGACTATGTATCGTGGGATGATCGGATCTCTTATGTACCTCACTGCCTCGCGTCCAGATATTATGTATGCCACATGTTTATGTTCTAGATATCAAGCGAAGCCAAAAGTGAATCACCTGATTGGGGTGAAAAGGATTTTGCGTTATCTGAAGGGTACTCCAACACTGGGGTTGTGGTATCCTCATGATGATGACTTTGAGCTTACTGCATACAGCGATTCAGACTATGGCGGCTGCAAGATGAACTTCAAGTCTACATCAGCAGGGTGTCAGTTCTTTGGAAGGCGATTAGTCACGTGGCAATGCAAGAAGCAGACCTCGGTTGCTTTATCAACCTGTGAAGCTGAATATGTTGCTGCTGCAAGTTGCTGCTCTCAGATTATCTGGATCCAACAGCAAATGCGCGACTACGGTTTGCAATTTTCTAACACCCCTATTTATGTTGATAATTCTGCTGCCATAGCTGTTACTAAAAATCCTGTTCAACATCCAAAAACCAAACACATCGGCATTAAATATCATTTCATACGCGATTGCTATGAAAAACAATTGATTGATGTGATTAAAATTAACACGGATTTTCAGCGCGCTGACCTCTACACCAAACCATTTGATAAACCTAGATTTTCTATCTGCTAGAGGTCAACGGCATTAAAAAGAAAAGTGATGTGATTGTGGAAGAAGCAGATACATAGTCCGACTCGTATTTATGTGTTTATTTTCTGTTCATTTTTTTATCTTTATTCTTTATTTTCTTGTTATATAAAATCCAAAAACACAAAAAGATTTTCTGTTTTAGTATTTTAGGGGGAGATTATTTCAGTATTCATTTACTTAAAAAAGGGGGGGGAAGGTAAGTAAAGCTGAAAAGGCATAGACATCTAAACTGGAAATGTGACTCGATAAATTATGGAAAATGATAGTACACAGACATCAAGTTACTTGGAACACCAAAAGGATTTTCGGTTCTGCAAAGTTAATTAAATCACAAAAAAATTATAAATCCGAGAAGTCTAAGTCTAACAAAATGGGAAGATGATAGTACGCTTGGTTGGTATTGTAACTACACGGAGAAAGTTGATCTAGGGAGGTGTTAGTTCACTATACGTTGTGTCGGTAGATTCAACACAATAGACGAGTAGACGTCATTGGTAAACTTAATCTAAACTAAATGGTTCAATCAACTGTGAGTTCCCATCTTATCACTGGTTAACACAATAGCCATTTCCGATAAGGGATAACGAGCAAATGCCACCAAGGTGAGCGTGTGACTGCAAAAGGAGCAAAAGAAAAAATGAATACAAGCACAATCATACTGATAACAAAATGTTATTGGTGCGTTATGTGAAAAAGAAAAATAAGAAATGCTCTAACAAGGAGATAGGTTGTGTGCCTCTCTGCTATACGATGGCACTGACCTGAGGATAAGCATAACCTACATATTCTAGAATTCATTGTTGTTTGCCGCCTCTCTGCTGTGCGATGGAACTGACCTGAGTTTGGCTTCTCTTTGAAAGCTCTAAGAATAGTTTCTTCTTGTCAAAATACCTATAGACCACTCGAAAGTCCTCTAAGGAATACTGATTACCATATAAGCTTGGGATCCACAAATGTTGGTTGAAATAATTTAACTTAATTCGTTACCAATGCGTGTCAAAAGTCTGTGTATGGATTTAAGTGGACAAGTATACTGACAATCGTCGTGTATGCACTGACTGATGTTGATAATCAAAGTACGTTACGTATCATATCAAGCATGATTCCCAGTTAGATCTTAGAAGTCTTAGATAAGTGAGAAAGCTATGATATGCAAGTGTGTAAAGTTAAATACTAATCAAAGGTTCCAAGTAATGGTGTATATGCCTGTCTGATTCCAAATGAGTCTGTTCCTGATATAATGACAATACTAATAGGCTATACAAACCTGCCCTAACAAAATCACAAAAACATGTTAATTCTATTCGTAGTTTTAAGATTTTTTAATTTTTTAGTATAATGTGTCAATGTCGGACTGTGTGTATTGTTATCACTAAACGTCACCAAATGTGCATAACGTTTACTTAAACAAATTGTTCTGAAAGGTTAAATGGATCATGTCTAAGATGATCAGGTGGTTAAATGGATCATGTCTGAGCTGATCAGGTGGATAAATGGGTCATGTGAGATGATCAGATGGATAAATGGATCACGTCTGAGGTGATCAAACTATTTTACTAAATTGGTCATGTCTGAGATGATCACCTTGTTCATAACGTTTTATCTACTATTACATGGAACTAAATGTTGTTATGGTAACATGGTCAAAAGATGATAAGGATGGTTCAGTCGCACGACTGAACCATAAGTATGGTCCAGTCGTCCGATTGGAACACACGTATGAGTCAAATTGTACGAATGGCAGTGCGAATGAATCCAATCGAACGATTGAAGGTGACCGACTGTAACAGTCATTTGGATGAACTTCAATCGCTCGATTGGAGATGAACGATTGGGTTAATCACACGACTGAGACTCAGTCGCCCAACTGACCAATGCGACTAGGCTCCGATTGACCAAAGTGACTAGGCTCAGTCGCCCGACTGGGATTTGCCCTAATATAAATACAGGCGAATCATCATCAGTCGTTCATTCACCTAAATCGCCCCTTTATTCGCACGATCTAAAGAACCGCTGTCCAAATTTCGTTTGATTCATTTTTATCTCCTATTGGTGTGTTCTAACACTCATTTGTGGTTAAACAGGTAATCTTCGTGGTGTTTCATCGTTGAAACTGTTAAATGACTTCGAGAATCACGTGAATTCTGACCCAACAGTAACCGCAAGTTTAATGACCAAATAGACAATCAAACTGATCTAAACGTTCAAACAAAAGTTAAAATATGCTTCATCGGTCATTTCTGAGTCTAATGAGCCAAATTTCGACGTTTAACATCAAGTATGGCTCAAAATACAAATTTGAATTGACAAACCGTCGAGTAGGCGACTGGACACACTGATGAACTCCAATAGCCCGACTAAGGAGACGACTAGTCTCAGTCGCCCGACTGAGATGGACGAATGATTCAATCGCACGACTAGGTTCATTCGCTTGACTTAGTCGCCCGTATGAATCAATTACTCATATAAAGCTCAGTCGTTCTACTCAGTCGCACGATTGTGTTCATTCGGTAGCTCAGTCGCCCGACTTAACCAAGGTGTAAGCTCATTGACTTTAAATTTGCTATCTTCTTGATGCACTAACGTTGCTTACATTGTGTGACAGATGGCAAGTCGATGGATTATGAGCACGAAGCACAACATTTGTGCTCATGTGGACTTGACCTCCAGAAATGCCACCGAGTTTTCAGGCATTATCACATTTTTGAGAAGATCAAGGATATTCGAGCGATCTCTACACAGTGTACACCATACAGGTCGATACAGTAGGCGTTTTGGGAACATGCTGTGGTCGACAGATCCAGGGAGCCATATACTATTAGAAGCTCTATCTTTGGACAAGATATCGAGCTATCTGAGGAGGATATACGGACGGTATTGGAGCTT
Organism: Flaveria linearis; assembly: GCA_024085815.1. Lineage (NCBI taxonomy): Eukaryota > Viridiplantae > Streptophyta > Magnoliopsida > Asterales > Asteraceae > Flaveria > Flaveria linearis. Next base: position 38,796,540 of record CM044011.1, read on the forward strand.
GGGGACGATGCAGACACCCGATTAGATTGCATTCCCTTACTGTCAGAGGTTGTTTTATGAGGGCAAATACTCGGGGGACATCAACTCGGGGATGCTTAACAAAAGCACTTGTGCCCCAATTCAAGTATTTGGCCCATGTGCTTCTACGTTGCATTGCCTCGAGGAAGGGAATTTGATGAGCTTTCTGAGCAGATGCAGAGTGCATATGTTGCACTGGTGCTGAACCTCCCATTCAGCTTTTCACGGATGATTTTCACCTATTTGGTGGAAAACATCGAAACCAAGGGGAAAGAAAGCTTCTGCATGTATCCTCGCTTCCTGCAAATGATTATAGACAGAAGCTCCCCTAGCTCCCAAAAGCTAAAGATGATGCTGTCGTCCTGGAGATCATGGATGACACTACATTGGGAAGGATGAAAGTATACCGGGGCAAGCAGGTCAAGCCCCGGTGCGGAGTTTGTTTGGGCATTTGGCCCGTGAGGATTACGTGGCGCCAGCTAGGAGAAAGTGGCGTCACGATGATAGTGACTCGGATGTCGAGCCGATTGTTTTTTCCTCTGATGACTCCGACGACGACGATGATGGTACTGATCAAGGGGGAGTTGGTCAGGGAGGACCAGAACCAGCTCCGATTCATCCTGATTTTGATGTGCAAGAAGAGGAGGATTCTGATGATGTGCCACTTACCCAGACTGTGGGCAGTCGGGTAGTGGCCACTGAGCAGGGAATACGAGCGGTTGGTGGACGGCCAGGAGAGTCTGGGAGCTCTTCAGCTGATCCATCTTACACCCCAGCCTCTCCCGACAACCGAGGGGGAGCCTCTGTGTCAAGGGGGACGCGGAGGAAACATATGGCTCGGCCTCATGGGGTGAAGCCGAAACGCCGAAGGCTTAATCTGCTCACTACCACCACATCCACTACCTCTACACCACCTACTACCACAGCCACCTCATCCACTCCATCCCAAGCACCTCAAACCACCACCACTATCCCTACATCTCACACTCCCACCACCACCACCACTGTACCACCTACTACTTCATTCCCACCGCCTCCCATATTCACCACAGCCACCACAACCACCACCACTCACCAAACACAACCCTCATCTGCACCCTCTAGCTCATTCATTCCACCTATCTCTGTGTTTGAGCAACTTGCTGTACTGAACAGCATGGTGCTCCAGTTTCTAGCCTCCAACAAGGCCAAGTCTGCTCAGATTCTACAGCTACAAGAGCAAAGTTCTACACAAACAGCTGAGATTGAGAGGCTGAGGGAGTTGACATCTTCACAAGCCCAGTTGATCACTGCACAGACTGATCAGATCACAGGCTTGCTTCAACACGAGGCTGAGAATGATGAGAAGATGTGGAAGCTGGAGGCGGCTCACAAGACTCTATTGCTAAAGCTGAAAAGCACTCAGAGTGAGCCCCTCAAGATAGGAGAAGGTGAAGGTGATGATGATGAGGAGGATAATGAAGATGATGATGGTGATGATGATGATGATGATGATGACGAGGAAGGCGATGATGAAGATAAAGATGATGATGATGATGAAGGGGACGCTGATGCATCTACCTCTGCCTCTGGTCATGAGCAACGAACCAAGAAAAGACAAGACCAGGGAGCATCAACTGCTGCACCACCTCCCTCCCTTCTGCTGGAGATCCAGTAATGATCCAAGACAAAAGTACTGATTAGATGTTTTATTTCTAAAGCTTTTGTACTTGATTCATATTTTGACTTATATGAAACTCTTGTAAATATTAATGATTAATGTTTAATTAAATTGAGTTTATACTAATGTTTGCTACTCTACATGTTGATCTTAAACAGATAAGGGATTTCAGCAAGATGAGCATGATGTTGCTCCCCTCCAACAGGTCAAGACTCAACTCACAATGATTCTTGATTTGCAGGGGATCGTCAGAAGGTCAGTGAGTTATACTCCTGAAGAAGGAGAAATTATTCACGACCTTACTGATGAGCAGCTTGCTGAGATATTTCGTCTGAATCCAGACGAAATTGTAAGGATGCTCCAATTTTTGATGATGCTGATGATGACGAGCTCAAAGATGTTGAAGAAATAGAAATTGAAGACATCACAGATCAGCACTATCCAGAATACACTGATCAAGAGGGAAACGTGTTTCCAGATTTGGTAAACAACCTTGACAGTGACATTCTGGATAAACTCAGCGATAAAGAGAAAGGAACAGAAGCCTCAACAAGTCAAGCCCAAGCCTCGAACGCCGAAGTTGATATTCGAAAGGCTGAATGGGCGGCTTGCTTCGCCGAGGTCCGAGGCCAACGTGCTACAGCGACACAGAGTACCTACACCAAACTCTACAAAGTCAAGAAAACATGAAGGTGTCAGGGAAGATTATAGCATGGGCTCACTTTGAGGATCTTGGGTTTATGTTGTGAAGAGAGAGAGGGGAATAGAGTACTTCAGATTCCCTCACGATCTGAAGACTCTCCCTGGTTTGAGCTCAACCAGCTGGCGCGCCTGAAGCTATTATATGCTGATCCGAAGAAAAATGTCAGGCTGGTTTGAGGTTGCCCTGAATAGGGAGTACAGGACTAGATGGGTCAACTTCAGACCACAGCAGGCCACACGTTACATCAGAAGGTCTGAAGTGAGTCCCATTAATGGTCAACCGAAGATAGTCCTGAAGTGGCGACCTCCGCGCACAATGTCCCGAATTCCACTGAGGGAGATGCCACAGGACTTTACCCCACACTTTAAGTGGTGGTACTATGACTGGCGCTCAGGAGAGGCAGTCATTGTTTTGGAGAAGGACGGTCGATGGACACAATAAGGGTGTTTGACCCTATGTGACTAATAAACTTGTCAGCGTTCGATGTTTATACGCTGTACAAGTGGCCACTGTTTTTTGACATGCAGGTTATAGTGCAAGCACTACAGTTTCAGCATATCATACGTCTATGCTTTGCACTTAATATCCATGCTGGGGTTTCTAAAGAGGAGAGACTGAAGAGATTTGAAGAGTTCAAGAAAGAAGTCAAAGTCTAGATAGAACTAGGTCCAAGGGGAAGTTTGTTAGTACACATGTCCCCAGTTCTAGTCTAGTGAACTTAAATGTAATAGAACTTCTACTTGTAACACATATGTAATGTTTAATCAATATAATGAGAATCTCTTCTATATATGTGTATTGGTTGTTTAATGTTATATCTATCTATTTTTTATTGTTACACACATATATGACAATGTTATATAGGTTTACAGTTGTTAGACATAGTTCTAAACCATTAAAGGTTCATGAATGTGTTTAACTAAGTTATCTGATTCAGTCGCACGACTGGACCATGCGAATGGAACAGTCACACGATTGAATCAGGAGATTGAGTCAATCGTACGATTGAGTCATAAGACTGACTCAGTAGTCCGAATGAACCAATGGTATGACTCAGTCGCATGACTGAGCCAGTCGCCTGACTCAATCGTACGACTGATAGCTGTAACCTTAAATACCACTTAATTCGTGGAAAAATAAACACTTCGAATACTTGAAACCCTAGTCAACCCAGAGCGTCCTGTTCGACCATTCCAAGTTCATAGAACGTCCCAGATCATTCCTAGTCCGTTCTTAACGTTTTCTAATCGTTAGGATTGATCTTGATTTCGTTCTCCCTGATTGGATCGCCAATCAAATAGGATTCTGCACTATTTGATCCGGTATAACGAATAATCAGTTAGTACTCCGTACGTACACGGTCCTAGCAGATCTTTTCATCCTTTCTGTTCTTCTTTTATGCTCATCATCCTCCCTCTTAGCTTCTTTCAGCACATCATCTCTGAATTTAGTCTTTAACTTTCCCACCAATATAGAGAAGTCTCTTCCTCTTGTGTGAATTGGGTAGTTAGAGATGATTAAGCTTTGCAGATCTTTGAGGTCACTTTCCGGTAGGCACAATACTGATACTACATCATGAAAGTATTGAATCCTTCCAGATGTTCTCTTTATGATTGCACAATCCTACTCTTGATCATATTTCCAGGCCATAACCCTGTTGGCTTCCATAGATTTAGGACTTGTGATGTGATCAAACAACTCTATCAAGGTAGAATTTTGTTCTGTAATCTCTCTGACTGTAGTACCCAATGGCCATACTTTGCCAAGTATAACTGCTCGTGGCTCTCAGATAAGTTTTTCTTTCCCTTTGTGCTAGACTTTACTATCAACTGTTATTGGTTCAGCAGGGGTTTTATTGTGTTGCTTAGTATCAGACTTTGGAGCTTCAGTCTTGAAACTCACTCCAGTTTCTAGCTCAACAGCCATTACATGCTCCATCATCCTCCTTATCTCACAAACTATTGTTCCCTTAAGCTCATGACTTTGTAGTTGTGACCATGCAGCCAACAAGTCATATTGTATTTGCTAAGCTTTGATGTATCACAGTGACCTAAGTCCTTCTTGATTTTCTAAATAGATTGGAATGTTGTGAATGCATCATAGTCATAATTAGGGATCATGAATCTAGCAAGCTCAAATTCTTTCAGTAGATCCTTCATTTCAGTCAGATTCATCCTCTCAACCATGTCATACGGAAAACCATGGTTGATAAGGGTCATAAACATGGTTGAATCAGGCCTCTCTTCTAATATGTTTTGTTGTCAGAAGATCATCAGGCTTTGAATCTTTTTGTTCTTTTGGAGAGCCGATCTTGGTAAGCTCATTCCATTCATCATAACTGTCACTATCCTTATGAGAAATAGTCTTCACAGTAGATAAATCTACTGAAGGAGTGTGTTCAGGGGACATTGATCTTGATCTTTTGGGAGTCTTCAATCTCAATTACTTCCTTCTTGAAGGACCCTATATACTTCCTTTTTCTAGTGTAACAGACAAGTGACTGTGGCTGGTTCCTTATCAGCAATGGGCACAGGTTTAGAAGTTTGAGCAGTCTTAAGGTCATTGATCCTTTTTCTCAATTGCTCAATCTCTATATTGTTGGTTCCAATCATTTCAGCTTGTCTGTTCCTATCTAGCACGACTTTATCTTTTTTTGCTTTCTCTAAACTTATATGTTCCTTCAGTTCTTTCACCAGCTCTTGATAGGCATCAATTACTTCTCTATCAGTTTGAGCATTCTCTTTAAGTCTTGTCAGTGATGCTTCTTGTTGCTTTAGCTGCTCATCCTTATCCTTATTAATCCCTTCAAGTCTTGTATTCTTTCTTTCCTGTTATTTGACTTGATTACAAGCTCATTAGACTCAGCCACCAGGTAACTTTTCTTCACAGAGATGTCATCCTCACTTTGATCATCTTCATGATAAGCAATTACATCAACATAGTTCCCTTCTTCTTCTCCTTCTTCATGTTCAGCAGCAGTCGCATCATTATTGACATTAGTAGGGGCTGCACTTATTGAGATTGAGCTGGACTCAATAGCTTGATCAGTTTTCTCTTGATGAGGCTGTTGTAGGGGTTGCTGAAGATCAAGGATTAGAGATGTTGGTTTAGTGTGATCAGACAATACTGTGTTTTTGTGAGTTGGTGATGGAGAGTGGAATGGTGCTAGCTTGAGACACCAACTCAGTCTCACCAGAGTGAACTAAGTTTTGATACAGAGTATCAGGGATAGGCTCAGTATGAACACTCTCAGGAGATTGATGTTGAGGAGTTTCAGGTTGTTGAGATTTAGGTGATTGAGTGAGAATTGGAGAGACTGGCTGGTGTTTTGACTACTCGTTTGAGAATATGATAATGGTTCATGTTGAATAGGTGAGATGGGCAGGGTTTTTCACTGGCTGGTGATTAATGTTGTGGAGATTGATGATGTTAGTGAATGGGTGATTGATGGGGTGAATGTGAGGCTTGCATAGTGTCAACAGATTAATTCTCTTGCAGGTCTACCCAAACCAGTTCTTGTGGGATAATGCCATTAGCATCCACCACATGAGCAAACATTGGCATGTGTTCCCCTTGGTATTTACCACTAGTCTTGTTAAGAACAGATCTACCTAAATGTGCTTGCACAAACACATCACCATCTCTTGCAATCCCAGGCAGCTCAGCATTAATGATCAGTTGGAGGAACCTTGGAAACATGAACATTTTATCCTCCTTCTGTACTCTTATTTGGTCATACAGACAATTGAAAATGTACTTTGAGTAGTTGTATGTTCTTCCCTCAAAGATGCCAATGATTCCATATGAAATGTGCCTAGAGAATCTGTCAAGCCCAGACTTCCTGTTGGAGATGCATTTTAGATACGTATGACATAAGAATCTATATGGCTTGCACAGTCTCCCTTTCTTTATCTCACCCTTGTCAAAGTCACCATCATATCCAATCAGATAGAACACTCTCTCTATGTAGTCATTCTCAAATACATCCGGATGACCAACTTCTTGTGCTCCCAGCTCATGTGCCCTTCTGATAGTTTGTTCATCAACTCTCATCCTTTCATTTTGATTTCAGCAACTATCACTTCAAATTCTCCAATTTGCTCTATTCGAGTTGAATTCTCGAAATCAATGATGTGTGCTTATGAACCACAGGCTCTGCTGTTAAGGCGTAGAAGAGCCTAGATCGTCGTAGGTATTTGATGATATCCTGACACCCTTCCGATACAGGGTCATCAGCATTGAGAAATGCATACACATTATGCTCTCTAGCAAAACAATTAGTCATCTGTTCAAGAGAGTTAAGAAGAATAAATTAGGATCAACCATTACAAACATCAGAATACGAACAGTTCTAATGATAACCATGAATCAAACAGTTCATTATTGATGATTATAACGTGTTTTACCCTCAAAACAATGATCTGAGATCAAGATTATGTGTTTGTTTGTGGTTTTGATTTGTTAATTTTGAATGTTTGTGAGAGGGGGAAAAAGGTTTGTTGGGTGCGCTTTTCTAGGTCTGAAAAGTGCTCTGAAAAAGTGAATAATGAAAGTTTTAAGTCAAAAACATCATTTATACTCACTCGGACACATTAATTTTATTTAATTAATAAAGTGGGCCCCACTTCCTTTTTACCCTTCCATGGAATTTATTTATTCCGCAGATTTCAGTTCTTCCGTAGGACATCTGCGGATGTCTAACCATCAAGAACTGAAATAGAATTTGAAGTATAACTTGATTATCCATAGATTACCACTCTATAAACATAGATTATACTTTTAAAATATTAACACATCCGTAGTTTACCAATTCTATGGATGGTCATATTTTAGTTGGTTAAATTTCGCACTGTAGCTTCTGCTGATGCTGAAAGTGCACTGTAGCTTCTACTGATGCTTAGAATGCACTGTTTGAAAATTCTTTTGATTGTATGGTTCTAATCAAGTGATAGAACCATTTTTGCTATTGTACCTTGTTGACTTTGTTTTCATGACAATTGTGCACAAGAAGGTGTATATTTTGAAAAACTTCATATATCCTGCAGCCTCTTTAGTGCTCAAGCTCCAATTCCTCTTAGATCTTTGATCAAAATTTAGATTTTATTATTTTCATGCATTAACTACTCCCCCTAAAATTATGATTAATGATAAGATGTTACATTCATCATAAATTTTGTAGAAGAATAGCATGAAAGGCATATGCCAGTCCAAAAGTTATGAAACCTGCTAAGGTAATAGAAAAAAAAAGAATTATTATGTACATGCATATATATAAGGGATCATACTATGGCACTAAGCTTCTTCCTGTTTGATTTGTTTGATGAAATGTGACCTTATTCTAGTCTTGATTGCCAGCATGTATTTCCACTTAAATCCAAACAAGTATTGTATCAACTAGGCATGTTGTTTATCATGTTTTAATGTTTATTAGAGATTAACTATTATGTGCTCCACATTCAATTCACATTAGAGTTTGTCCTCTGTTTGTGAGTCAATTCATCACTTTTTCACACTTAGAAACTATGCACATTAAGTTATAAATTCTATTGAGACAAATTTGATGTCTCATTAATGCTTTGTTGCTAAAGCTCTTTAGATAATATACAATTGATCATGATGGATTCTTTTGATAGCTTAGATATGATCATCATCAGGTTAACAGGTCTTTACTTACGTAAAATAGAGTTTCCTTCAACCCAGGTCTTTGTTTACACAAAACAGAGGGATGATAAGGATCATACTCTATACACCAGTTGGTTATAGAGGTATACCAAGGTGTTCATAAACCCAGGTCTTTGTTTACACAAAACAGAGGGAATATGATTTTCAAAGATAGAAGTTATAAAATGTTTTACATGTGTGCTTGGGTGAGTGATTTGATCACATCAGGATAAGACTTACTTGCTTGATCCTCAAAATGGAGTTTCCCACAGACAATCACCTTTTCATTATGTTATGCATGCTCTTAGTGTAGTTTCCACTCACGATGAACCTACTCACAAATCAAAGTACTTTGATCAGATTTAAATTAAGTTAATTACACAGGAAGTAAGTAAAGGCATATTGTATTATCATTTCCCAAGCATATGACATGCTAAATCAAAAGACATAATAAAGAAAGACTATATTTTTATATGGTTTTCTAAATGTTTTTGGATTTTATAGATTACTATTCACAAGGACAATCACATGCTTTTCTTTTTTCATAATGATCAATCTAAGTTAATCATGCCTAAAGACTCAATTATAAAATTAAATCTAACTGAATCAAAGGCTTTAGTGAATAAATCAGCAAGCTGATTTGTTGCATCCACTTTGATTAACTTGATTAAACCCTTTTCTGAGCAATCTCTCATAAAATGGTATCTGAATTATCAATATGAATTGGGGTTTGAAGGAAATTGTAACCATAATCAAGCAATTGGTTCTGCAACCAAAGTACTTGAGAGCAACCAGCTGAAGCAGCTATGTACTCAACCTCAGCTGTGGAGACAGATACATTTGTTTGCTTCTTGCATTGCCATGAAACAAGTATTGGTCCTATGAATTGACATCCACCAGTTGTGGATTTTCTGTTTTTATTGCATCCTCTAAAGTCACTATCTGAATATGAGTAGAGAGTGAAGTCAGCATCTTTTGGATACCAAAGGCCAAGAGCAGGTTTCCTTTTCATATATCTGAAGATTATCTTAACAACATTCAGATAAGAGACTTTTGGATCAGATTGGTACCTAGCACAAACACACACAACAAACATTATGTCAGGTCTTCAGATACATAAGAGATCCTATCATTGACCAATACAATCTTTGATCAATAGATTTTCCAGTAGGATCAGGCACAATCTTGTCAATTGTTGAAGCAGGAGTTTTGCATGAAGATGTATCAGCAAGATTGTACTTATTCAATATTTGATGAATATACTTCTGTTGATTGATAAAGATGCTATCTGTTTTCTGATGAACTTGGAGACCAAGGAAGAAAGTAAATTCTCCCGTTGAACTCATCTGAAACTCAGATTTCATTAGTTCTTCAAAATTAACACACAATCTCTTGTTTGTTGATCCAAATATAATGTCATCTACATATATTTGAATGACTAAAAGGTCTTGATGTTCTTGTTTGAGAAAGAGTGTCTGATCAATAGTTCCCTTTTTATATCCATGTTTGAGGAAGAAAGATGATAATGTTTCATACCACTTTCTTGGTGCTTGATGAAGTCCATACAAAGCTTTGTCTAGCTTGTATACCCTATATGGGTAGTCAGGATCTTCAAAACTAGGAGGTTGACCTACATAGACCTCTTTATCAATTTCCCATAAAGGAAAGCACACTTGACATCCATTTGGTAGACAGTGAACTTCTTATATGAAGCATAGGCTAGAAATACTCTTATTTCTTCAATTCTTGCAACAGGTGCAAAAACTTCATCATAGTCTATCCCTTCTTCTTGAGTATAACCTTGTGCAATTAGCCTAGCTTTGTTTCTCACAATTACACCTTTGTTATCTAGTTTATTTTTGAAGCGCCATCTTGTCCTAATTGGATATTGACCTTCAGGCAGATCAACAAGATCCCAGACTTTCTGCTTTCTGAATTGCTGAAGCTCTTCCTACATAGCTTCAATCCAGCTATTATTTTTTAGAGCAGCTATGATGTTTGGAGGAACAACTTATGAAAGAAAATAAGTAAACAAACAAATGTTTGCAGCTCCCCCTTGGCTTCTTGTGGTTCTTTTATTTAGATCTCCAATTATGTTGTTTGTTGGATGAGACTCGTGAATTCTCATTGTTGGAACAGATTCAACTGGAATGGATGTTTCCAAGTTAGTTATATCCATTGATGCAGATGGACTCAGCTGTGATGATGAATTTAGGAAGTAATCAAAGTGAGTGTTCATCATTCGGAGTAGAATGATTTTCTTCATGAGTTCGTACATCAGTTATATTGTGAATATCTTCCGCAGGTTTTTCTACAGAAGTATTTTGTGCTTCCATAGGAGTTACAGGAACTTCTACGGATGGTATTTATTGACCTGCTGACATCAACTCTTTGGAATGCAATGGATCATCTCCAATGTGTGGAGCATCTGCTGAGGCATTATCCATATCTTCGGATGTAGGATGCTCATCTTCGGATGCAGAGTCATTAGCTGCGGATGCAGTGTTTCCATCTGAGGATGTAGATCCATTTTGCTGGACTTGTGCAGCATTATTGTTGTTATTGGTTATTCCTTGATCCATGATACTTGATGTTTGTGTTCTTGGAGGATCAGCTGATAGTGATACTTCATTCAGATTTGGAGGAACAAATGGATAATATGTATCAGCAGAGCCTGCATTATTCAAATAACCAGAGTTAAATGAGTTTGTTAGTGCATCTATATCAACCAACCATGATGATCCTTTTACAGATTTAGGAAATAAGGATTCATCAAATGACACATTATGAGTTTCTTCCACAATGTTTTGTTATGGAATGTAAATCCCATATGATTTAGATATTGAAGAATATCCAACAAAAGAAACCATCATAGGTTTTCTCTAAAAAATTTCCCAATTGTTCCTTTGTGTTTAAAATAGATACATGACACCCAAAAGCTCTTAGATATCCTATGTAAGGTTTTCTTTTGAATAAAAGCTCATAAGGCATTTTATTGTGTTCTTTGACAATTAATGTCCTATTTTGAACATTGCATGCTGTGTTCACAGCTTCAGCCCAAAGGTGATTAGCAGTTATGAATCAGCTAGCATTGTTCTTATTACTTCAATGAGAGTTTTGTTTCTTCTTTCAGCAACTCCATTCTGTTATGGAGTTCTCGGTGCACTGAATTACCTTGCAATGCCTTTATTCCTGCAAAAAGAATCTAAGTTAGCATTAACAAGTTCAGTCCCTTTATCATTCCTGAAAATTTAAACTTTTAAATCAAGTTGATTCTTAATCTAGATGACAAAGTCCATTAATGTTTATGATGTTTCTGTCTTTTGTTTTAAGAAAAAGACCATGTGAATCTAGTGAAATCATCCACTACCACTAAACAATATTGCCTTTTTCCAATGCTCATCACATTGGTTTGACCAAAAAGAACCATGTGAAGCAATTTGAGTGGTGTAGTGTTGGTATTGATAATTTTGGATTTGTGAGACTCTCTATGTTGTTTTCCTTTATAACACGAAGGACAATGGTTTGAACAATAAAACTCTTTCTTTGGTAGTCCAATGACTAGGTCATTTTTCACCAATTTATTCGGGTTCTTCATGTTGGAATGAACAAGCCTTCTATGCCACAATTAAGATTCATCTTTTGATGACTTAGATAGCAGGCATGTTTCATGGCTTGTGAGTGCAGTATTGTTCATATCCAAACATAGGTGTTTTCTTTTCTTGATGCTTTAAAAAGGATCCATTCTTCTGGAACTGAAAAACCTGGCTTAAGAATGTAATAATTAGTGTTATCAAACAATGTGGTATAATTTTGATCACAAATTTGAGACACACTCAATAAATTATACTGTAGATTTCATAATAATTTACTTTCTCAATTTGAGCACACCATTAGTTACCATTCCTTCACCAACTATTTTACCTCCCTTCTTATCCCCACCAAATGCCACATATGAGGCATTTTTACGCTTGAAGTCATGGAGAAGAGAACAGTTTCCTGTCATATGCCTGGAACAACCGCTATCAACATACCACTTGTTGTCAGCTCTGCATGATGTTCCTGCACACATAAAGAAATCAATTAGAATTGACAACCCAAGCCTTAATGATCTTGGGTATGCCAGCAGTGTCTAAAATTATTACTCCTTCATGAATCAGTCTTGAAGTTTCAGTATTAATTTTGGTCTTAATTGATTCATTCTGTGTTGTTTGTGGTGAGGATGATTCTATTGAAGATGAGGTTGTTGAACTTGGTTCTGGTTTCTCAATCTCTTCTTCATTCACCTTATCTTTATTTGTTTGTTGCTTTGGTTTTGACAATGAACCTTGATTGTTGAAAGTTTCATCATCTTTTGATTTGGAATGAGGTACATGAGTTCCCTTTTCAAAATTATCAAAGAAAGCATCATCAACATTTGTCTCCTTTTCAGTCAAATCCACCTTTATATGAGGTGTTTCGGATTACTGAAATGATATTCTTTTCTTTAAAGGTTTACCATCAGCAGATGTTTTCTCCTTTGGTTTTGGCTTTTGTTTTTGTTATAGCTTCTTTGTTTTTGAATCTTTTTAACTATCACTGGATTGAGAGTCTGATTTAGCCATCTCAGATAGTGGCTTTTTATGCTCTTTGTCTTGTTCTTTTTGTTAAAATAACATTCTTGAGTTGAATGATTATTTTTGTTACATATTGCACTATGTTTGTTAAAGTAGCAGTCAGAGGTCATGTGATTGTTCATATTAGAAAGAGAACAATAACAGCTGAAGTAACAATCTTTAGTATTATGATTGTTCATATCACACCATTTGCAATACATTTCCTCTGATTCTTTATCAGAATTGATTACTTTCTTTTTCTTATTCAGCTTTTGAGGCTTCAAATCTTTTTCCAATTTTGCAGTTGATTTGTCCTTGCCTTTCCCTGGTACACTGTCAAAGGATTCTTGTTTACCACTTGTTGATTTCTGCTGCTTGGAATTCACCACTTTCTGGTTTGATTTGTTGGTTGTTGCTTTTGTCTTCCGCAGATCTTCTGCTGATTCAGTAGATTTGGTTTTCCGCAGATCTTCTACTGAAGAAAATTTCTTCTTCCACTGATGATCTGTTGATTGTTTCTTCTTTCCCTTTTCTACGGAAGATGTGCGTACTTCATTGATGTACACTGTTCAATTCCTTCAGTTGAACATTTTAGATGCTGATGAAGTTCTTGAGCACCTTTATTTAGCTGAGCTATTCTCTTGCAAATAGTCTTCAACATGTTTCTTTGTTTTGGAGGATATTGCAACTTTGTTTCTTCAAGAACTTTGGGAATGATTGTTTCAAAAGCAATATTCTTACCAATGTTCAGTTGATCATCATCATGTTCATCAGAGTCATCCAAGGCATCACACTTATCAAAGTCAAATTTTGAGTCGTTTTGTTTAATATTTTTGATTTAGAAGACTTAGTTTCACTCACCTCAGTTTCATTGTTATTAATTTGTTGATAAGATTTTGTTTCGAACTTGGTGTTTGGCACAAAATGATTTGACAAATTGTTTGTCATTGTTTCAGGTAAAGTTATGTAATTATCATTTATAGGAGGTGCAACAGCATTATATCCCAACCCATACCTGTTCTTTGATTCAATATGAGAATTTAATAATTTCTCATATTGCTGAGATGAAAGTTGAAACTTCTGAAGTTTCACTTCAGTTGATTCATGATCAACCATGGATTTAGTTAAGGAAGTGGTTAGATGCTCAACTTTTGCTTTTAAGCTGTAATTTTCTGAAACAAGTTTATCTAATTCCTTTTGTAAAGAGTTAATTTTAATTTGGTATAATTTATGTTCTCTTACATGAGATTCATTCAAAATCATTGTTTCTTTTACTTTATCAGCCAGTTGTTGAGCATGGACTCTATATCTTTCAACTTCCTTAACACATAATGATGAACACAGTCTATCTCTTACCTCTCTAGCCATGGGTAGAACTTTGTTCTCCATATGGGCCATTAAAGCTTGATTCTCTTCCAAGACTTCTTTCTCATGCATGCTTCAGTCATAGGTTTATCTTGTAGTATGATCAGTCCAGATTCTTTAGAATTACTAGGTCCTGCTGATTCATTTATGGCTAGTGGGGATGAATTAATTAGCTGTGGTTGTCTGAATCATCTTTGAGAAGTTGATGGTTGATGAGATTGATGTTGATGAGACTGATGTTGCTGTTGTTTGTCTCAAGTCAGGATTTGATTGTTGATTACATTCTCTAGAGAAATGCCCATAGAGATTGCATTTGAAACATCTTACCTTTGACTTATCAACACCTATCTTTGATGTTTTACTTGCTACAGCCAAATTTTTATTTCTTCTTAGGTACTGTTTGGCTCTATAAGCAATTATTGCCATTTACCATTGAAGATCCATCTCCTCTACTACATCTAGATGTAATTCTTCCAAGTCTTGCTGGCAAATGTTGGCTGATGTTAAAGAGGTTCCCAAGTAAGCTTGAAAACTTGAACTAAAAGCTGCAAATGCTACCTTTTGTTCTTCAGAGTCTAGAATCACAGTGATGGGCTCTACTTGGTTGTTATGTGATGAAGACTTTGTTGATGATGTAGATGTATCTCTTCTATCATCAGTTCTTCCCTTTTCCTTTCCTGATTTACTTTGAGAAGATTTATTTGAAGGCTTTGATGCATAAAACTTACTTTTTCTTCATCTTCAAAGTACAAGAGTTGTCACTATCATTGTTAGAAATAAAAGCACTTCCATCACTTTTTGTTTCTTTAAAATGATAGGGTGTGACATGTGTTCTCACACTCTTGTTTCATGATTTTTAATCCATTTCAAGAGCCTCCACTTTAGCTACCAATGTATCTAAACCAGTTGCTTTGAGGTCTATGGTGTTCTTAAACATGGACACAGTTTGCTTCCAACTTCCAGGCAAAGTATGGAGCATCTTTTGTTTAATTCCTCATTTGTATACTTCAACTCCAAGATGCTCATCTCTGTTACAAGTTGCATAAAACTATGGAGTTATTGAGGAACTGATTCACCCTCAATATGATGAAAGGTTTCATATTATGAATGAAGGGTGTCCTTCTTAATGCTTCTGATTTCATCACTCCCCTCACAGAGTGTATGAAGTATTTTCCATAAGGAATTTGCTGTTTTATAATTCTCACACCTGATTAAAATTTCTTAGGTAAAGCCATACTAAGCAGACTGTTTACTTTAATATCGACTTTGACCTTCTTAATATCATCAGGTGACAGATCTTTTGTACTTATGGGTTGATTATTGTCATTATAATCAGGCCCAAGAGTGGGTGGAATATATGGACCTTCAGTTACTGATACCCATAAGTCAGAATCAGTATAATTCTGATGATTCCTGAACTTGATTTTCCAGGATTTAAAATCCGCCTTTGTTTCAAACTTTGGAGTTTGGTATGATCCACCAAAGCTACTCATTTTTAGTTAAAGTCTATGAATTTAACTATAACAGAGTTTCTTTTAAGTAATGAACTAATTACTGACAAAACATAATTAATAATAATTAAGTGATTTCAAAGATTTTGTTAATGTATTTGTTCAATTTAATTTGAACAACTGATGAATGTCAATCAATACCCCAGATCTACTATTTAATTGATGTGAATATTGATCTAAGTTAGTTGAAAGACAAATCACTGCTCTAATTTTCTTTTTTTTTCAAAAAAATCGATTCACACCAAAACGATTTGCTAAAAAACAGTAGATCTAATTAGCAAAAACTGATAAATTAATGAAACAAGCAAACAATTAAACAATTCTAACACCGATAGATCAATCGATCTAAATCAATAAGCACTTGGCTCTGATACCACCAGTGAATCCAGGGATCGCAATCAGGAATTATTAGTGTTAGAATGGAATCAAGTTAATGATTGTGGAATGATCATTAACCATTGTTTAATTGTTTTGTTTTATAATAAATATCAAATAGAATAAATGTTAACTATGACGAACACAATGATCTCAAACAGAATAAATGTTGATGTTGGTGATATATTGATGTGACGGCTGCTAGGGTTTGTGATGAATTGATTGTGTGAATCGATGTGTTGTGTATGCCGTCTTATTGCTCTTCTCTCCGTTTTGATGTGAAACCTAGGACTCATATTTATAGACAATTATGAATCTGTTAAGGAAACACCGGATCTCTTGGGATTTGAAATTGTCTTGTTGACTTGTAACACGTGTATAAAGCAAGTCCAAGTGTTTGGTCTTCCGCAACTACTTTTGTCTTCCGCAGCAACTTTTGTTCTTCCGAAGGTAGTTTGTTCTTCCGAAGGAGTCTTCAGTTTCTTCTTGTGGTGTTCATCAGTGAATACTGATGTTCATCCGTAGAAGAACTTCGGATGTTTGTCTTATAAGACATATCTACGGAAGAACAAAATGTTCATCCGTAGGAGATCTTCGGATGTTTTTTTTGTAAGAAACATATCTACGGAAGAACAAAAATGTTCATCCGTAGATGTTTCTTACACTTAGTCGATTTCACAAATTGACCAAGTATAATGTTTTTACCTGCACTCATACACTTAAATCAACACACATATGGGTTAACCTATATACATAATGCATACATCAAAATTATGAATTACAATCATTCATTACAAGTATTGATTAAAGTTCTAAGCCTATACAAAATGATATAGATGTTGATACATTATGTACCTAGTTTATGATCTTAAATGTAATAGTCTTTCATTTCTTACACTGATGTAATGTGATGACTCAATGATAAATGAAATGCATTTTAATGTTTATTTGTGTTTGATTATTTCATATTATTATTGTATTGAGTATGATCCACATGTATGAACTTTATATAGGTTTGAAGTTGTTGTACATAGTTCTAAGTCAATAATGACTTAGAAATGTGTTCAACTTAGTCGTGTGGTTATTCATGCTAATGGGCCATACTTATGGCCTATATGTATGAATGAACCATACTTATGGACCAGTCACATGACTGAACCAGGAGACTGGATCAGTCGCATGACTGAGATATAAGACTGATTCAGTCGCACGACTGAACCTTCAGTCGTGCATATGAGTCAGCCGTTAAGTCAGTCGTAGGACTGAACCATGCTAATGGTTCAGTCATACGAATGGACACTGAAAACCTATAAATACCGCATAATTCGTGGAAAAACATAACACTTCGAATACTTTCATACTCTAGCTGTCCAGAGCGTCCTAAGTCGCCCATCCAAGTTCATAGTTTGTTCCTAACGTTTGTTTCATCGTTAGATCAATCAGGTTGTTCATTCTCACTGATTGGATCGCTAATCAAATAGAATTCCGCGCTATTCGATCTGGTCTCACGCAGAATCCGTTAGTACTCCATACGAATACGGTCCTAACAAGTGGTATCAGACGTTAGGCTCGTGATTTTGCGTGGATTCAATTGTTTTGGTGTTAAAATCAACTTTTTCAGTCAAAAGATCCACTTTTTGGCTTCAAAACGTGTTTTTGATAAGTCTCCGTGTTAAAGTTTCGACCTTTTACCAGATGGCAGATTAGGGTTCGTAAAAATTCGTATTTTTGTGTCAAAGTGTTCAAAAATTCAATTTTTCCCGTAACAGCAGCCTTAGTCGCACGATTAGCTCAATCGCACGACTGAATCTCATTCGCATAGTTCAATCGCACGACTGAACTCATTCGCACAGTTCATTCGCGCGGTTGAGTTATACCAGTCTGTTGACCTCATTCGCCCTGTTCATTCACGCAACTGAATCCAATCGCACGATTGAAGTCATTCACATCCTTCAATCGTACGATTGACCCAGTCGTCTTGTTTAATTGCACAAGTCAATCTGTCCTGTTCTAAGTTCATCAAGTTCAAAGCAATGGAAGATCAGTTTGCTGCATTCACTGCAGGTAAAGACTCGCGTATCCAGAATCTTCTACTTCTGGAAAGTGAGATAGGGAACCATAACAAACCGCCAAAGTTGTTAACATTAGATGAGTATCCTCAGTGGAAACAGCGGTTTGAGATCTACTTGAATGGAGTTGACCCCAATCTGTGGACGTCTATAGAGACTGGTTATACCGTACCAGTCAGTGCTAATGGGGTGAAATTGACTTTAGGAGGAATGAGTGAATCTCAGAAGACTATGAATAATGCTGAAAAGAAAGCATATGCCTTGTTGATTCAGTCTATACCTAAAGACATATTCCATCAGTTCTCCGAGAACAAGCAGTCAAAGAAGTTATGGGAGGCCTTAAAAAAACGATATGGGGGGAATGCAACTCTGAAGGCACTGAAGGCTGAAGCTCTTAAAAAGGAATTTGACAATTTTTCACCAATAGGAAAAGAGAGCTTAGATGACATAATTGATAGATTCTATCACTTAATGAGTTAGTTGCACACTCATGGTGTGACCACATCCATGGAAGATAAAGTTTCAAGTTTTACTGATGGTCTGCCAGACAAATGGGATCCATTTATGTCTAATCTAAGACAAAATGACACTCTTGCTACATTGGACATAAATGATTTCATTCTAAAGTTAAGGGAGGAAGAATTGCGTTAGAAATACAAGTCAAAGAAAGGATCCTACACTCAGAATCCTGCATTGTACAATTCTGTTCCAACTCCGGCCTCAACAGGCGCACCACTAGAAACGACGTTTGTGTCTAACTCTTCTGCTACTTCCCAAAGTAGTTCCTCAGGAAACGAAACGTCAGGGTCATTTGGAACCCAATACATTGTTCCTGAGGCAAATACAACCAAGCTGAAGACCGAGAATCTCGAAAATGTCACTGTGGAAGTTGCTAAAGAGCATACGGATCTTCTAGCTACTGTTGTTCAATCTTATGATGGATTAGTCGCTGGGAAGATTGGAAACTGTCATCTTGCTGACGAGGACTACGAGCAAGTTGATGAAATTAAGTTGGAGCGCATGGACATCATGTGGGCCTTAGCTAGTGCTGTTAGACGGGCTAAAAAGTTTGTAAAGAAGACGGGGCAGAACTTGGTTGCTACTAAGGATACTACTTTTGGGTTTGATAAAACCAAGGTCACGTGCTTCAACTGTGGAGAAAAGGGGCACTTCAAACGTGAGTGAATAAAGCCAAAGAAGACTGGGAATGGAAATCCTTTTCCTACATTCAATCGTCAAGATAAAGAGAAGGCTGGAGCATCATCAAGTAAAGAATCAAAGGCTTTGGTTGCTCAGGGAGATGAAGGACAAGATTGGTCCTACCAATTTGTATCTGAGGGAGAATCAAATGTTGCATTAGTTGATACCTTGGATGATGGATCTGCAAGTGAAGGAGACATCATAGCTGAGCATGCACGTTCAGATATCGAAGAAGCTATGGATGTCGTTGATCATCTTGTAGAAGAGGAACTAAGTGCTGCGAACACAGAATCCCCAGTTACTGAAGAGTTTGACACTGCATTGATGGTTGATTCGTCTAGTTCTACACAGGTATACTCCAAAGACGAATTATTTAAGAAACATGCTGTGCTGAATGTAATAAATTTAAAGAAAGCATTGATTTAAAATTTACTAGGTTATTAGAACACAATGATAATCTTATAACTAATTTACAACTCTTCACTGAAGCAAATCGTGTTTTAAAATAAAATGAGTGCGGCTTTAAGGAAAAGATAGAACTTTTAGGGAAACAACTAAGGGAAACCGAGGTTGTTGCCTTAAATCAATCAAATGATATTAAGTTCTACTTAACCACTTTGGAAGAAACTAAAAAGGAAAAAGCAGTTTTGCAAGTTTAAGTTGAATCATTAAAACAAAAACTACACAGTTTAGCAAGTTCCTCTCACATAGTTCAAAACTTGGTGAAAAAACGAAATAGCGGGAAAGGACTGGGATATAAGGTAGTACCGCCACCACATGCAATCCTTATAAATACTAAATGCAAACCAATGAATAATAACCCAGTAAAGGATCATGTGGCGTCTACTCCTCTGGTCAGTGATCCAGATTCTACAGGTAAAACTGTGTAGTCTGTCACTGAACAGAAGACTACTACTTCAATATGTAAAGATAAGATGCCTGTTGAGGATTGGATGATAAAATTAAAAAATGTTAACTTAGGGTCAGGTTCATAAACATCTATTTCAGAACCTGAACAATTTAAATCAATGAACCCTAAACGTGTAAATCATCAAAATCTTAATAAAATGAAAGCAAAAGATGTTCAAAATGTCAAAACAATTAAGTTTGTTAAAGAAGGTGAAACATCTAAAAAGGAAGAGAAACTACCCAGCCCCCGACCAAACTCAACCCCACATCAAAACTTTCCTCATACTGTCGAAGGGAGATCCTACTACAGTTGTGGAAAACGAGGACATATTTCTCCAAATTGTCCTTACTATCAGACACTTACAAAGAAAATTGAACTTTTTGATGATGAAAAACCAAGATTTTCTAAAATTAGATCTAATACTCCTCCAAAACACCAAATTCAACACAGACAAGCTCAAAGCAAAGCTGTGCCACCTAAGGTTAAACTTAAGATTATTAAAGTTCAAACCATAAGCCAGTCGTCTGTTTACCACAAACAGGCCTTACACAAAACTGGTTTATGGAAGGAAAAATCAAGTAATGTGTCTGATAGTGATGACAAGAAGTCGAAAGATGTGTCCTCAACCTCTGAAGGTCAGTGGGTTGAGTTCATGATGTGTGATATCTCTGGGACACCCAAGCAAGTTAAGGCTTGGGTCCCAAACCTGGACTAATCATTTCCTTCGTATGTGCAGGGTGTCCGCTACAGCGCTATCACTAATACTTGGATTATTGATAGTGGGGCTTCCAGGCATATGACCAGGAATTCGTCCCTCCTTTTCAACATCAAGAAAATTAAAGGCGGCCATGTATCAATCGCTGGGAATAAAAGAGGTTGCATCACCGCACGAGGCGAAGTGGGAAACGAGAAAGTGAAGTTTGACAAGGTCAACTACGTTCAGCAATTGCAAAACAACTTGCTTTCTGTCTCCTAAATCTGTGATAAGCGATTCAAGGTTGTGTTTGACAACAAGAAGTGCTACATACTGAAGAAGGAGTATGTCATCCCGGAGGAGCAAGTACTAATGTCGGCTTCAAGATATAATGACCTGTACGTCTTGGACCTATCCAAAGCCTCCATAACTGAGTCTACTGCTCAGTGCTTCTTGTCAAAAGCAACAGAAAGAGATTCAGTTTCCTGGCACAGGAGAATGGGACACATCAATCCCAGGAAGATGAATCAATTGGTTCAGTATGATCTGGTGGATGGAGTTACTGTCAAGAACTTCTTGCTTCCAGACTTCTGCACAGCATGCAAGAAAGGGAAACAGACAAAGAAGTCTCACAAGTCAAAGAAAGTTAATTCTATCGACATTCCTCTTGAGCTTCTACACGTGGATCTGTTTGGCCCAGTCAGCACAAAGAGCATAGCTGGGGATTGGCACTGCTTTGTGGTGACGGATGATTACTCAAGATTCTCTTGGGTGATGTTTCTGAAAGCTAAATCAGAGACATTTGAATCATTCAAACATCTTGTTACCACATTGGAGTCACTCTACAAGCTGAAAGTTAGGAAAATACGTTCAGACAACAGGACAGAATTCAAGAATCAGTGGATTGAGGCATTCTGTCGTGAGAAAGGGATTGTTCATTAATTCACTTCTGCCTACACTCCACAGATGAATGGCGTTGCTGAACGGAAGAATAAGAGCTTGATAGAAGCAGCAAGGACAATGTTAGCTAACTCAAAACTGCCAGTTCAATTCTGGAACAAGGCAGTGGCTAATGCATGTTGTACTCTAAATCGGGTCTTAGTGGTCAAACATCATGGAAAAACTTGTTACGAGTTGCTCCAGCAACGTAAACCCAACTTAGAGTATCTGAAACCATTTGGTTCACCCTGCATGCTGCTAAAGAAAAAACAGATTGGGAAGTTCTGCGAGAAGGCAAAAGAAGGAATCTTCCTTGGATACAGTATACCAGACAAAAGGGTTTACAATAACTCAACAGGTCAGGTTGAAGTGTGGTGCAACGTTGATGTACAAAGATACACCACCCCCCTGCGCGAAAAGGACCTTCCTTTTCTTCGACTATGATGGATTCTTTAAATCCTTCAATCTACCTCCTTCCCATTCTGACGATGAGTTAGCTGCTCAAATGATGTATACTGTTCTGAACACTCCTACTCGAGACTCGACATCATCGGCGTCATTAGAAAATACTTCCAGCCCTTCAGGGGGAGAGCTTGAGGTAAGTGATTCTTCCTCCGATGATGAGGATGTTGAAACTGAGAGTGCAAACTAGGAGGAGCAGGTTCCCACTGCTGAAAGTACACCATCATCTGATCATCATGCAACTGGAACTTCTGAACCCCATTCTCCAACAGCCACAGAAACTGAACCTGGGATTTAGAATCTTGACAATGAAGTAGCAGTACCCACTACTCTCGTGAAATACCTGATCTGCCCAAGATGCATATTAAGTTGATGTGGCTAGTGTGATATGATCCAAGTCGGGTCATACCCAATAACAAGCTAAACAAACACCAATAAATATTTATTCGTTGATAAGATCATACAAATAAATAATGACACCAATTTAGAAAAAAATGGGTTTTCTAAATCATTGCTTTTGTACATGAACATCATTATGTGGATAATTGTTCATGAAGTATTATTTGTTTCATTATTTAGTTTTGCTAAATGATAACCAATAAAAGAGTGCTAAGTTTATAAAGTTTAAATTGTTTTCAACTTTATAAACTAGAGATTAAAGAGTGTTAGTGATGCAAAAAAATAAGAAAAATAGGAATCCATTTTGAATGGATTCGGCCGCCCAAGGGCCATATGGTCCACTTATTTGTCTTGTAAATGTACAAGACTTAAAGACACACACACACTCCAACTCTACTATCTCTCTCTTACATGCAAAGGCAACATTTCCATCGTCCATCTCTCTCTCTCTCAATCGGTTTTTGGAGAAAAGAGAGCTGAAAGTTTCAGCATCAAAAGGGAGTTTTAGTTGCTGAAAATTGGTGTCAAGAAACCTAGCATTCAAAGGGGTTCGTTTGTGGCTTGGGGTATCACCTTCTTGAGGCCTTCTTGCTTGAAGATTCAGCCACGAAGTTAATCATTTGCACCTCTACAAACTCGTTTTCTAACATCTTGAAAGGTTGTCTTCTAAACATCCTATGGTTGTCTTCATTGTATGCATTTCGTGTATGGATCCATGGTTTGGGCTTTTGATTATCAAATGGGTTTAATAATGAACTTATTAACAAGTTTTAAACTTATAATCCGCTGTGTTTTTCATATAAACAAGCCTATATGAACTTTGATAAACTTGTTAAAACCCTACAATGGCATCAAGAGCCACTTATACGAATGCATACATGTATAGATTATACAATTTTAGGGTTTTGTGGTGTGAAACACCATATGGCCGAGACCTTTTAGGGCTGAATGGTTACCCCTTTGTTTTTTTAATGATTATATTTTACATGCATATGGTAATCTTTAAAAATCAAGTCACATTGATGGATTGTTTGTTTTGTTTGGACAAAACCAAAATTTTCGGTTTGTATAACCTTGGCCGAAAATTTAGGGTTCAAAAGGGGAACCATTTTAACTTGAAATGCTTGCATATTTGGATATGTATTTGAATGTTCATAACCTAGCCAATACCTTGTGTTTGGATGTATATTTGGATGTATATTTGTGTTGTGATATTGTTTGATCATTAAAATTGGGTTGTAATATTTATTTATAGGGTTTGTAATCTATTTATTATTTATGTTGGTTTGTAATAATAAGTAGATTAGTTGTATTTCTTTTACTAGTAAAAATGTATTAGGATATATTTTGTAAAAGAAGTTAAACAAGACTTGGGTTTTTGGTTTGGGCAATTTTAGGCCCAAATGGGCCTCATAGCCCAAGATTGGTTTTAAGCCCAATAACCAAAGCCCAAAGCATGGAAGCCCAAGGAAGCTAGGAGCTGAAGTTGGAGCCCAAAAGAAAGCCCAAATAAAGCAAAATGATGACAACACAAAATGGACACTTGATGCATTAGGATGCGGGATCAAGTGGGAGCACACCATCTCAATGCCTTGTGTCATGTTTGTGCTTTATAATAGACCCTTTTCGCACACTTGTTTTGGCCAACAAGTGTTGCCAAATCCATTGGCTATGGTTATGAACTAGTGGTTGTTTTATTATGCATGTATGGTTGATTTATGTTCATCTTATCTTATTGTGGAATTTGATAGTTAACAACAAGCAATCAACAACTCGCATAAAATTGGTTCCTTAGAAGTCAATAAGAAATAAAATGGATTTTACCAAAGGTTATTGATTTCATGATTAAATGGGTTATTAAAAGGAACTTTGAAATAAGTTTTCAAACAAACTACCATGCATTTGAATGCATGCAAATGCAAGGTATGAAAATTGTTTTCCAAACTAGAATTTTGTAAAACACAAATCCCTTTTAAAATAAGTCAAACACCATCCTCTTATACAACACTCGAATCATTTGAGAACTTGAGGTGGGATAAAAGTCACCTAACCACATTAGAGGGAACTTATGAGTTTGAGATGGGTTTGCCATATTTATGGGATAAAGGTCACCTAACCACTTATATTAGCAAATCCACACGTGTGTCTAAGTAGGACGACTTAATTTGGAAATCATGCATTAGGATCACCGAAGCATGTTGTACAAAGGGTGTTGATGGGATAAACATGCCAAACAAAACATAAGATGTTTAACCGATCCCATACACTAGAAATTGTAATAGGTTACAATTGTCAAACGTTGACTACCTTGTTAATTTAAATAAAGGGATAAAGGTCACCTAACCGATATTTAAATGTAACGCTGGATTCTAAATTTTGACTATTAATTTTCTATGAGATAAAAAAGGGTATTAATAATCAAAATACATTGATATTAAAAGTACTAAAAATTGAACTTTGTAAAATTGTAGATGGCTAACAACAACAACGCAATCCCGACCGTCCATAACCTATCACTAAGAACAATCCTTGAAAAGGAACATCTAAACCATAGGAACATCATGGATTAGTACCGAAACTTAAGAATCGTTCTTAAGCAAGAAAAGAAGTCCTATGTGTTAGACGATCCCATTCCCGATCAACCCGATGAAAATGACGTTGAGGCCTTTCCCAAGTGGGTCAAGTACACCGAGGACTCTGTGCAAGTCTCATGTCTCATGCTAGCGAGTATGATTCCTGATTTGCAAAAGGACTTTGAGAACCACAATGCCTTTGACATGATCACCCAGTTGAAGGAAATGTTCCAACAACAATCAAGGGTGGAAGCTTCGAATTCGAGCACTCCATGCATGTCGGATGGACGAGACCCAATCGGTGTCATCTTACGTTCTTAAGATGAAGAGCCACATCGATCGCCTCGAAAGGTTTAACTGTCGTGTGTCCAATGAGTTGGAAACGGATTTGATCCTCAACTCTCTATCCAAGAAGTTTGATAGCTTTGTTATGAACTATAACATGAATGGATGGGACAAGAGCATTGGTGAGCTTCATTCAATGCTCAAAACGGCCGAGGCGGGCATGGGTAGAAAGGTTCTACCGGTCCTTACGATCAATGAAGGGCAAGTGTTGCCAAAGCGAAGGGGCACGTCAAAGGGAAGGGTGAGGGTAAAGTAAAGTGGAACCGCCCAAACCGAAAGAAAAGAAGCAAAAGGTTGCTCAAGATGACCCGTGTTTTGAGTGTGGTGAGGTAGGCCATTGGAAACGCAATTGTCCGGTCTATCTCAAAGCGTTGAGATCGAAGAGGGACGCGGGGCAAACCTCTGGTACAATCTTTATGATACATGTTGAGCTAAATGTTATTTCTTCTAACACATGGGTATTAGATATTGGATGTGGAACTCATATTTGCAATTTGTTGCAGGGGTTCAAAAGAAGTGAGCATTATGCAAAAGGGGAAATAAGTCTCTTCATGGGCAATGGTGCAAAGGTTCACGTGGAAGCCCAAGGAGACTACATTTTGAAGCTTCCAAGTGGTTTGGAAGTCATTTTAAAGAATGTATTATATGCTCTTAGTTTGACTAGGAACATTATTTCTGTTTCCCGTTTGAGACAATATGATTATGATTTCAAGTTTGTTGACAACGATATTCATGTTTCTTTAAATCATATGTTTTATTTTAAGGCTATACCTTGTAATGGTATATATGAATTGGTTCATGATAACACCACATATGATAGCTCAATGTACCAAGCAACCACCAAAAGGCTCAAACAAGATTTGAGTGATTCCTATCTTTGGCATTGTCGCCTTTGTCACATAAATAAGAATCGTATGCAAAAACTCCAAAAGAATGGTCTTTTAAATACTAACAAAAATGATTCATTTGATGTATGCGAGTCTTGTTTACAAGGTAAAATGAGAAAGGCCCCTTTTAGTGGGATTAATGAAAGGGCAAAGGATTTATTAGGGATCATACATTCGGATGTATGTGGACCTTTTAAACCAATAACTAGGAAGGGTGAAAGATACTTCATTACCTTTACTGATGACTATAGTCGTTATGGGTATGTGTACTTGTTAAGACACAAACATGAATCTTTTGAAATGTTCAAAATCTTCAAGAATGAAGTAGAAAATCAACTCAACAAAACGGTCAAGATTCTTCGTACAGATAGAGGAGGTGAATAGCTTAGTAGTGAATCTCAAGAATATCTTAGAAGTTATGGGATTGTCTCACAACTTACTCCACCTGGAACACCACAACATAATGGTGTGTCTGAGAGGAGAAATCGGACTCTATTGGATATGGTTCGATCTATGATGGCTAGAAGTACACTACCTCTATCATTTTGGGGTTTCGCGTTGCTCTCCGCAGCCCGTATTTTAAATATGGCCTCAACCAAGAAAGTGGAAAGGACACCTTTCGAAGTATGGCATGGAAGAGTTCCATCATTATCATATTTAAAAGTTTGGGGGTGTGAGGCTTATCCTAAGCAACACACTCAAAACAAACTGGAAGCCCGATCCACAAAGTGTATCTTCATTGGATATCCTAGAGATTGTATTGGATATTATTTCTATGATCTGATAGAGCAGAAAGTGTTTATTGCTCAAAAGGCAGAGTTCTTGGAAACTAAGTTTCTTTCGGAAGAAACTAGTGGAAGAGCAGTGGAACTTGAAGAGGTTCAAGATTCATAAGTTGATAAACAATTGGTTGATACTAGCCATCAACATGAGGATGTTGAGAATGATCATATGGATGATCAAGATACACAAAACGTTCACAAATCTGGTAGAATTAGTGTTCCTCCTGAGAGATATGGATTTTCATGGATGGATGCTATGTGGTAGATTCCGATAAACCAACCACATACCATGATGCAATGTCAAAACCTGATTTTGACAAATGGAAAGAAGCCATGAACATTGAGATGCAATCCATGTATGATAACCAAGTTTGGGAATTGGTTACACCACCTCTTAAGTCCAAGGTAGTTGGAAGTAAGTGGGTTTTCAAGAAGAAAACCGATATGCATGGAAACTTGGATACTTATAAAGCTAGACTTATAGCGAAAGGTTTCACTCAAACTCAAGGGGTTGATTATGATGAAACTTTCTCACCTGTGGCAATGCTAAAGTCTATTAGGATATTGTTTGCCATAGCAGCATATTATGACTATGAGATTTGGCAAATGGATGTCAAAACCGCTTTCCTTAATGGATATCTTGAGGAAGATGTCCATATGAAACAGCCTGAAGGTTTTGTCGATCCAAAACATCCTAACAAGGTATGCAAGTTAAAGAAATCAATCTATGGATTGAAACAAGCGTCAAGAAGTTGGAATCACCATTTTGATGATGAAGTAAAGAAATTTGGCTTCATCAAGAACGCTGATGAAGCTTGTGTATATAAGAAAGCTAGTGGGAGCATTATTACTTTCCTTGTATTATATGTCGATGATATTCTACTAATTGGAAACGACATTCCAACCTTGGAAGGTGTAAAAACCTGGCTTGGAAGCTGTTTTTCCATTAAGGATCTTGGTGAGGCCACCTATATTTTGGGAATAAAGATCTATAGGGATAGATCAAGGCGTTTAATAGGTTTAAACCAAAGTGCATACGATGAAAAGATCTTGAAAAGGTTCAAGATAGAGAATTCTAAGAAAGGTTTGGTACCTATTCAAAAGGGGACTTATTGAGCACATCTCAATGCCCTAGTTCAAAGGTTGAACAAGAAAATGAATGGAGTCCCACATGCATCTGCTATAGGATCCATCATGTATGCAATGATATGTACTAGGCCAGACGTGTCATGTGCTCTAAGCATGACAAGTAGATATCAAAAGAATCCTGGTAATAGTCATTGGATGGCTGTTAAGAGTATTTTGAAATACCTTAGAAACACTAAGGATATGTTCTTAATATATGGATCTGGTGAGGAGAAGCTTGTTGTAAAGGGTTACACGGATGCGAGTTTCCAAACTGATCGAGATGATTCTCGATCACAGTCGGGATATGTCTTCATTATGAATGGAGGAGCAGTCTCTTGGAAGAGCTCAAAGCAAGATGTAGTGGCACTATCTATAACAGAATCAGAATACATCGCCGCTTCATTGGCAGCTCAAGAAGCTGCGTGGTTTAGGAAGTTCATTGCTGATCTAGGGGTTGTTGCTACCATTCAAGACCCCCTAGAGATCTTTTGTGACAACGAAGGTGCGATTGCTCAAATCAAGGAACCTCGTGCTCATCAAAAGACTCGACATTGAACGGAGATTTAACTACATAAGGGATGAAGTTGAAAAGGGGAAGATATGTATTCATAAAGTTCATACCGATCAAAACATTGCGGATCCATTCACGAAGCTCCTAGATAGGTCAAAGCATGAAAGTCATACTTGTGCCTTAGGACTTCGATATTCTAGTGATTAGACTTGATCAAATTTTGTCTTTGGATATTGGAACTTATGTTATTTATCTTAATTATATGATTATAATTTTCATTTGTTATTCTATTTTAGCATGTTTAAATCCGTGAATAAGTAAGTTATTCTAAACGTCCATAGTCGATCATACTTGTGGGAACAACTATGAATGTAAGACTATAATGAACTTGGATTGGTTGATATTCATAAGATATGAATATAGAGCAAGAGGTTGCTACCAAGGTTCATTGATATCTATGGGATGTAGATATAGGACTGACCCACTCTCAATTATTTCTGCATGGAATCTTTGTGAGATATTGAGTAAAGGCGAATATCATTGTATCCTTAGACCTGAGATACATATTGGGTCTTGATATTCACCAAGTGTTGTATTTTGACTTAGTACTTTGCTGTTCTGAAAGATTGGCAGTACGTAAGGCTAGGTTCAGGTATGATATAAGGTGATTGTGAGAGACGTATGTAGTCAAGAAGAAATTTGTTCCTCTTATTCATTGAGAGTAAGATGTCTAAGGCCTGTTAAAGTTAAATCATCGAAGAATGACAATTCTATGTCTCTGGGATTAAACATGACATCTGTAACAAAAGGATAAATGATTGATTCACCTAAAACATTTCAAGTAAGATACTTGAAGAGGACGATGTTATTGAATGGAACTTAATCATATACATTAGGGGTAGCAAACCGTTGCTAGGCGTCATTTGCTACTTGCATCAACCTTCTATGAATCTTGTGCAAGTGGGAGATTGAAAGACCTGATCTGCCCAAGATGCATATTAAGTTGATGTGGCTAGTGTGATATGATCCAAGTCGGGTCATACCCAATAACAAGCTAAACAAACACCAATAAATATTTATTCGTTGATAAGATCATAGAAATAAATAATGACACCAATTTAGAAAAAAATGGGTTTTCTAAATCATTGCTTTTGTACATGAACATCATTATGTGGATAATTGTTCATGAAGTATTATTTGTTTCATTATTTAGTTTTGCTAAATGATAACAAATAAAAGAGTGCTAAGTTTATAAAGTTTAAATTGGTTTCAACTTTATAAACTAGACATTAAAGAGTGTTAGTGATGCAAAAAAATAAGAAAAATGGGAATCCATTTTGAATGGATTCGGCCGCCCAAGGACCATATGGTCCCACTTATTTGTCTTGTAAATGTACAAGACTTAAAGACACACACACTCCAACTCTACTATCTCTCTCTTACATGCAAAGGCAACATTTCAATCATCCATCTCTCTCTCTCTCAATCGGTTTTTGGAGAAAAGAGAGCTGAAAGTTTCAGCATCAAAAGGGAGTTTTAGTTGCTGAAATTGGTGTCAAGAAACCTAGCATTCAAAGGGGTTCGTTTGTGGCTTGGGGTATCACCTTCTTGAGGTCTTCTTGCTTGAAGATTCAGTCACGAAGTTCATCATTTGCACCTCTACAAACTTGTTTTCTAACAGCTTGAAAGGTTGTCTTCTAAACATCCTATGGTTGTCTTCATTGTATGCATTTCGTGTATGGATCCATGGTTTGGGTTTGATTATCAAATGGGTTTAATAATCAACTTATTAACAAGTTTTAAACTTATAATCCGCTACGTTTTTCATATAAACAAGCTTATATGAACTTTGATAAACTTGTTAAAACCCTACATCTCGGAACTCGAGTTAATGTGCATCATCCCCTGGACAACATCATCGGGGATATTCTATCAGGAGTTCAGACAAAAAAATCAGCTATACTCAGCTGATTATGCAGCAGTCATGGAAAGGGATATCTACACGATGGTGCTTATCGATGTTTCATGTCTCTAGTTGAGGCGAGGCTTTAAAAGATGAGGCATGGGTAAGTGATATACGAGAAGAACTCCTTCAGTTCAAGAAGTTAGGAGTCTGGACTCTTGTGGACAGACCAAAAGGTGCAAAGGTGATTGGCACTAAATGGGTTCTTCGGTGTAAAAAGGATGACCAAGGGGTCATAATCAGAAACAAGGCTAGGCTTGTAGTTCAAGGGTTCAGGCAAGTCGAAGGAGTTGACTACAATGAAGTGTTTGCACCAGTGGCCAGGATGGAAGCAATTAGAATCTTCCTAGCCTATGCATCCTTATGCAGATTAAAGTTTATCAGCTGGATGTGAAAAGTGCATTCCTTCATGGTGAGATCCGTGAAACAGTGTACGTCAGTCAACCCAAAGGATTCGAGGATCCTTATCATCGGGATGGAGTTTATAAACTAGACAAGGATTTTTACGGGCTCCATCAAGCCCCTCGAGCCTGGTATGAGAAACTCTCCACTCATCTGCTGAAACATGGCTTTCGCAGAGGTGTAATTGACTGCACATTGTTCATTAAGGAAAAAGAGGGCGAGTTACTACTGGTGCAGATATACGTGGATGATATAATCTTCAGTTCCAAGAACAAAGCATTATGTAAAGAATTCGAATATGTGATGAAAGCTGAGTTTGAAATGAGTGCCATGGGAGAGATAAAGTTCTTTCTCAGTTTACAAGTAGATCAGACACTAAATGGAATCTTCCTGCATCAGACCAAATATGTTGGAGATATCCTGAGTTGGTTCGACATGGAGAATGCAACGGTTGCAGGTACTCCACTTGCTAGGAGCCATGATGTGGCACCTGACGAAAATGGTGATCTGGTTGATGCCACTATGTATCGAGGGATGATCGGATCTCTCATGTACCTCACAGCTTCTCGTCCTGATATTATGTACGCCACATGTCTCTGTTCCAGATATCAAGCAAAACCTAAAGTGAATCATCTAACTGGCTAAAAAGAGTATCTCCTAAGCTGAAGGGTACTCCAACACTTGGGTTGTGGTATTCTCATGATGATGACTTTGAGCTTACAGCGTATAGTGACTCGGATTATGGAGGTTTCAAGATGAATTACAAGTCAACATCTACGGGATGTCAGTTCTTTGGAAGACGATTAGTCACCTGGCAGTGTAAGAAGCAGACGTCGGTTACTCTATCAACATGTGAAGCTGAATACATTACCGCTGCTAGTTGTTGTTTACAAATCATCTGGATTTAACAGCAAATGCGAGACTACGGTTTGCAATTTTCTAACACCCCTATTTTTGTTGATAATTCTACTGCTATTGCTGTCACTAAAAATCCGGTCCAACACCCAAAACTAAACACATCGGTATTAAATATCACTTTATACGTGACTGTTTTGAAAAACAATTAATCGATGTCGTTAAAATAAACACGGATTTCCAACGCGCCGACCTCTACACAAAAGCTTTTGATAAACCTTGATTTCAGTATCTATTAGAGGACAATGGCGTTAAAAAGAAAGATGATGTGATTCCAGATGAATCAAGCTCATAGTCCGACTCTATGTTTTATTTTTATTTTTCTTTATTTTCTTTTATTTTCCTGTGTTTAAATTTCAAAAACCACAAAAAGATTTTAGGTTTTAGAATTTTAGGGGGAGAATAGTTTTAGTTTCAGTAGTTAGTGTTTAACTACTAAAAAAAATGAGGACGGGCAGATAAGCTGAAAAGCAAAGACATCACATCTGTGAAATCGATTCAACTTAATGGAAAATGATAGTACACAGGCATCGAATTGTTTGAGACACCAAAAGATTTAGAATGTTCTAAAATGCTATATTCAAAGTTACAGAAATTTATAAGTCTAAGAAGTAACAGCCTAATGAGTGGAAATATGATAGTAAGCTAGTCTGCTACTGTAGTTACATAGAGAAAGTAGATCAAGGGGTTGCTAGTCCACTATATGATGTGTCGGTAAATTCAACACAATAGACAAGTAGACTTCATTGGTGAACAACTTTAAAACTAAACCGTTCAACAAGCTGTGGGTTTCCATCTTATCTATAGTTAACACAATCAACGTATTTCCAATAAGGGGTGAAGAGCAAAATGAACGTCACAAATATGTGTGGACGACCATAAAAATAAGCAAAATGAAAAAAATGTGAACCGCAATCAAGCTAATGACAATTGTCGTTGGTGTGTTATATTTATAATAAAATTTCTCTAACAAGAAGATAGGTTGTGTGCCTCTCTGCTGTGCGATGGCACTGACCTGAGGATAAGAACAATCTAAATATTCTAAAATTCATTGTTGTTTGCGCCTCTCTGCTGTGCGATGGTATTAACTTGAGGCTTGGTATCTCTTTGAAAGCTCTTAGAATAGTTTCTTCTTGTCAAAACCCGTAGACCGCTTAAAAATCTCCTGAGAAAAGTTGATTACCATATAAGTGTGGGATCCACAAATGCTTGTTGAAATAATAAACCAAAATAATCATAAATGTATGTCAAAAATCTGTGTATAGATTTAGGTGGACAAATATAATGACAATCATCATGGCAACATTCCCTAATGGTCAAAATCAATGTGTACTACATAACAGCTCTAGCATGATTTTCTGTTAGACCTCTTGACTCTTAGATGAATAAGCTTTTGTTATTGGTAAATATAACTTTCTTTGTATTTACATAAATATAAAAGGTCCCAAATAATTATATTTATGCCTGTATGATTCCATAAGAATCTTTCTAGATAAGATGAGAATGCTTGAAACTGTTCTGCTCAGGGGGAGAACTCGTTTAAGGAAAGTTAAAATGTTTTCAACCCACCTCACATGAAAAATACAAAAAGACTGTCTTAATTCCGTTTGTTCAATGTTTTTCATAGTTTTAGTTATGTCTGTATCGAGTCGTTATCGGACTGTGAAGGTCACAAATTGAACCTAACGTTAATCTGATAAAAGCCTGTTTCTAGAATGTTAAAAGGATCACATCTGAGGTGATCACAAGGTCTTAAAGTTAAAGGGTCACATCTAAGGTGATCAAATGGTTTTCAAGTAAAAGGATCACGTCTGAGGTGATCAAACAGTTTTTGATTAAAAGGATCATGTCTGAGATGATCAATGGTCATAATGTCATATATAAAATTCAAGTTTTTGAAAAGTTGGGAAAAGTGAAGTCAAACTCATAAGTATGAGCCAATCGCATGATTGGATCATAAGTATGGGCCAATCACATGATTGGACCATAAGTATGAACCAATCGCACGAATGGACCATGAGTATGAGCCAATCACACGATTGGACTATGAGTATGGGTCAAAGTATATGATTGGATCATAAGTATGAACCAATCGTACGAATGGACCATGAGTATGAGCCAATCACATGATTGGACCATGAGTATGGGTCAAAGTATACGATTGGATCATAAGTATGAACCAATCGTATGACTGGCTGAAGAAGTTTAAGTTAGTCGTACGACTGAACCTCAGTCGCATGAAGGAATCATGCGTATAGGTTCAGTCGCATGACTGAAACACAGATTAGTATAAAAAGGGGCTCAGTCGGTCGTAAACCCTACTTGACTTCAAAAACTCTCAAAACCGCCGAACTACCCCAGCCACTCTGTTCAAATTTTCTTAGTGTGATTACTAATCCGATTGAGTTACTCGATCGATTATTGCTCATCTACAGGTACTATAAGACTGAAATCGTGACAAATGAGGAGATTAATCAAACCAAATAGTCCGAAATTGCCAAAACAAGAACCGTAACTGAAAACCCTAAAATAGAACACTTTAGTGTACATAAACGTGTATTTAAAAGACATTAGGTGTTATATCGAGTCCCTGCGAACCAAATGAATCCAAACTCGAAGTGTAATTGAACGTTTTGACAAAGATTCAAAATTTTGGACTCGAACAGTGCTCATGCGAAAGAACATGCTGATGAACTTCAGTCGCACGATTGAGCCAGACGCATGATTCAATCGCACGATTGAACCAATCGGTGACTCAATCGCACCACTGACTCAACCGCATGGCATAGCATACGACTAAGTTTAGTCGTAAGCTCAATCGTACGAATGAGCTCAGTCGTATGGTTCAATCGTACGATTGAATCAGTTAGACACATTCTGTTCAAATTAAATTGTTCTTTCTTATGAACGGATCTAACATGTCTGTTTCTTGTGTTGCAGCAACATGGCTGAAAGATGGACCATGAGCACTAAGCATAATATATGTGCTTATCTCGACACGACATCTAGGAATGCCTCAGAGTTCACTGGTATCATTGAGGTTCTTAGGCGATCGAGGATCTACCGCGCCATTTCTACCCCCTGCACACCTTATCGATCTATCCAGCAGGCATTCTGGGAGAATGTCGTGGTAGATCGCTCAGTGGAGCCTTACAGGATCCAAATTTCTATCTTCGGCCAAGATATTGATATTGGGGAGGATGACTTCCGGAGGATCTTGGATTTGGGTGAGGACGGAGCCTACCTAACCAAGCTACATCCCCTGATCGTTCGGGGATTTCTTAAGGATCAAGTATGCCAGCGACATCAATGCTGGCGTGATAAACAAGAGCGACATGTGCCCACAGTTTAAGTACCTAGCACATGTGATCCTTAAGTGCATTGCCTCTCAGCGTGGAGGATTCGATGAGATGTCCGACCAAATCCAAAATGCATATGTTGCACTGGTACTAAACCACCCATTCAGTTTTTCCTGGATGTTCTTCACTTATCTGATGGAGAACACTGAGGCGAAGGGTAAGGAAGGCTTCTGCATGTACCCGAGGTTTCTACAGATAATCATTGATCAGAAGCTTCCTTAGTTTCCTAAGGAGAAGGATGATGCTGTGTGTCTAGAGGCGATGGATGACACCACATTGGGATGGATGAAGGAGTACCGGGGGAAGAAGGTGAAGCCCCCCGTTAGGAGACTTTTTGGTCATTTGGCCAACGAGGACTACGTGGCGCCCTCTCGAAAGAAGTGGCGTCACGACGACAGTGATTCTGATGTCGAGCACATTGTGGTTCCAGCCAACGACGATGATGATGATAATGACCAAGATGATGGTCAGGGTGGTGGAGATGCTGGCTCAAGTCAACCACGAGCCACCGACACTTCTACTATCTCTCCACCACCTCCACAGAGTAGCTCCTCAGCTCCCGGTGGATTTGAGCAGGTTGCCATCCACCAGGACTTCCTGGTAGATGAAGACGAGGAGGAATTGGATGATGAGCCCCTAACGACGAGAGTCGGTAGCCGAGTTGTGGCTACCGAGCAGGGGAAAGAGGCAGTGTGGGGACACCAACCTAGTTCTGAGGGTGGTGATGCTGATGTCACAGATCCCACGTACACAACTGACTAGCTGATTAGCCGAAGGGGAGCCCCAATTGCCAAGGGCTCGAGGAGGAAGAGAATGGCCCAGCCTCATGGCAAGAAAGGCAAGAGGCAAAGGATAGTTTTGATTACTTCTTCTACCACCACCACTACTACCACCACTACTACCACCACTACTGCCACCACCACTGCCACCACTACTGCCACTATTACTCCCACCACCACTCAAACTTCCACATCCACCTCAACCACCCATACATCAATTCCACCACAACCCACTCACATTCCTACTCCCATCTATACCACATCCACCACCACACCTACTATACCCCAAGCTAGCACTTCCACCTCATTCCCACCTCCACAAGGATCTTCTCTACCCACTGTTGGGTTAGAGGAGCAGTTAGCTAGCCTCAACAGACTGGTGCTCAAGCTTCTAGCGATAGATGATCTTAGAGCTCACAAGATGAGTCAGTTGATGGCGGTTCACACCGCTTAGGGCAAGCAGATAGCCCAGCTGACAGATAAGAACACAGCTCATGAGAGAGTGTTTGCTCGAGCTGACCAGACCCTGACTGCACAAAACGAGCTATTGATGGCATCTGTTAAGAGGATTGAGGAAGTGGAGAAGAAGAACAAGAAACTGATGCTGAGGTTGAAGGGAACCAAGAGTGAGCCCTTAAAGATTAAGGGTGATGGTGATGATGGTGGAGATGATGATGATGATTCTTCTGATGATGAATCGGATGATGATGATGAGGATGATGAAGCGGGAGGTAGTGGAAAGGGCAAAGACGGTGATGATGACGACGATGATGATCAGGAAGGTGATTCATCGCATCAGCCTCAAATCCATCTGCTCAGGAGAGGCGTACAAAGCGAAATCAAGATCAGAGACCCTCCTCCTCAGCTCCTCAAGCTGAAGAGACACCCGATCAAGGCAAAAGTAATGATTAGATGTTTATGTATTTAAAACTTTTGTACTTGAATTATGTATTACATTGATGTAATTAATGATTATTACTGTTTAAATGTCTTGATTAATGAATTATGTTTTATGTGTTGAATGTTTAATCAAACAGATGAAGCTAAACAGAAAGATGACTATGACGTCGCCCCCCTTCAGCAAATCAAGACTCAGCTCACTATGATTCTTGATTTGCAAGGGATCGTAAGATGATCTATGAGCTACACTCCTGAGGAAGGAGAGATCATCCACGACCTAACTAACGCGCAGCTCGCAGACATGTTCAGACTAAATCCAGACGAGCTCGTCAAAGAGGCTCCTATGGTTAATGTTATTAGTGATGAAGAGCTACAAGGCGTGGATGAGATTGAGATTGAGGATATTACATCAGAGTATTATCCAGAGTACACTGACCCGGAGGGTAATGTTATCCCCGATCTGGGTGAAACATTTAGCAGTGATACTTTTGGAACTCTTGATACGAAAGAGAAAGAGAAAGAAAAGGAGGAAGATAAAGCCCAAGCCACAGACGCTAATGTTGAGTTAAAGAAGGCTGAATGGGTAGCTTGTTTGAAAGAGATGAGAGCCCAACAAGAACCCCCAAAGCCAAACGCCTACACCAAACTGTACAAAGTAAAGAGACATCAGAAGATGTCAGGCAAAATAATCAGGTGGCAAAATCATCAGTTGGGCCTATTTTCAGGACTTGGAGGTGTACGCTGTCAAGAGGGAGAAGGGGATTGAGTACTTCAGATATCCTCATGATTTGAAGACTCTTCCCGGT
The DNA here is from genome assembly GCA_024085815.1 of Flaveria linearis. Classification (NCBI taxonomy): domain Eukaryota; kingdom Viridiplantae; phylum Streptophyta; class Magnoliopsida; order Asterales; family Asteraceae; genus Flaveria; species Flaveria linearis. The sequence goes on from CM044011.1 coordinate 38,834,451, forward strand.
TTTAAGCTGAACAGGTTAGCTTGTTTAGATCTTTTGTACGCCAACCCAAGAAAGATGTCAGGTTGGTTCGAGATGGCGCTCAAGAGAGAATACCACACCAGATAGGTGTCAACAACCTAAAAGGTTTGTTCATAGGACTGAAGTTGACCCTAATACTGGGAAGCCAAAGGTAGTGCTGAAGTGGAGTCCCCCACACACAATGCCTAAGATCCCACTGTGGGAGATGCCTCACGACTTCGCTCCATACTTCAAATAGTGGTATTATGACTGGAGGATGGGAGAAGCAGTCATCGTTTTGCATAAAGAGGGTAAAATAGAGACTATCCGCGTATTTGACCCGATGTGGCTAACCAACTTGTCTGCAGAAGATGTTTCCACACTCTACAAGTGGCCACTGTTCTATGACTCGTAAGATATTGCACAAGCTCTATAATTCCAACATGTTATATGGCTTTGCTTCGCCTTTGAGATTCACGCGGGAGTCACAAGAGAAGAGAAGTACAAGAACTTCAAAGAGCATGTGAAGGATGTAAGACAATAGGCTAAACTAGGTCCAAGGGGGAGTTTGTTGATACATTATGTACCTAGTTTATGATCTTAAATGTAATAGTCTTTCATTTCTTACACTGATGTAATGTGATGACTCAATGATAAATGAAATGCATTTTAATGTTTATTTATGTTTGATTATTTCATATTATTATTGTATTGAGTATGATTCACATGTATAAAAGTAATATATAGGTTTGAAGTTGTTGTACATAGTTTTAAGTCAATAATGACTTAGAAATATGTTCAACTTAGTCGTGTGGTTATTCATGCTAATGGACCATACTTATGGCCCATACGCATGAATGAACCATGTCGCATGACTGAACCAGGAGACTGGATCAGTCGCATGATTGAGATATAAGACTGATTCAGTCGAACGACTGAACCTTCAGTCGTGCGTATGAGTCAGAAGCAAGAGTTAGTCGCACGACTGAACCATGCTAATGGTTTAGTCGCACGACTGAACCATGCTAATGGTTCAGTCGTACGAATGGACACTGAAAACCTATAAATACCACATAATTCATGGAAAAACATAACACTTCGAATACTTTCATACCCTAGCCGTCCAGAGCATCCTAAGTCGCCCATCCAAGTTCATAGTTCGTTCCTGATCGATTCCAACTCGTTCTTAACGTTTGTTTCATCATTAGATCGAGCAGGTTGTTTGTTCTCACTGATTGGATCGCCAATCAAATAGAATTCCGCGCTATTTGATCTGGTCTCAAGCAGAATCCGTTAGTACTCCGTACGAAACGGTCCTAACAATAGATCTATTGTTCCTAGATCTAACAATATGTATATATATATATGTGTGTGTGTGTGTATGTATTTATATGTATATGTATATGTTTATTTATATTGAATTACAAATGGTAATGTTTTAAAACATCTTCATAAATTGTAATGTATTTGTTGGATTTTTACACCATTTGGATTTAGGAGTATCCTAATAGTATTATACTTGACATCATGTTGTGTTTGGTTTTCTAATTTATAGATGTCAAGAGCATACGATGATGTTGAAGAATAGATGATTGATCTTGACAGCAATGATGACAAGATTCCATAAACAAGTCAAGCACCTAAAAAGAAAAACAAAGATTTATCAGCCAAGATCCGATGTGTGGCCGAAGTTTGACAAGTTTATAAAAAAAGACGGTGTTTAAAGAACAAAGTGTAAGCATTGTGCTATGGTATACAAGTGTGACTCTAAAAGTCAAGGCATGACAAATCTTAAGAAGCATTTAAAAAATATGCCCCGTACTTGGCTAAAATTAGTGATGGGCAAATACAAAATGCTTTTCAACATGGGGATGTAAATAAAATGATGATCTTGAGATTTGACCAAAAAGTAATTCGAAATTCTATAGCCCGCATGGTGGTACTTGATGAACTACCATTTAGTTTTGTTGAAGGGGTGGGTTTTAGGTATTTCATGAGTATATGTCAACCATCCTTTAAAGTACGATGTACAAGCACAATTGCAAAAGACATATCCAATATGTTTCAAGAAGAAAAATAAAAGTACGTGACTTTATGAAAAATAAATTGGTAGGATTTGTTTGACAACTGACACATGGACTTCTAGTCAACAGGCCAATTATATGTGTCTAACCACCATTTTATAGATAAGCAGTGGAAATTAAGGAAAAAGTCTAAACTTTTGTCCTCAAGAGAGTCATCATAGGGTAGATATAAGATAAATGGTTGAGAAATGTTAAACGGAATGGGAATTGAAAATGTTTTTACAGTTTCAGTTATAATGTAGATTCTAATGACGTCGTAATCGAGTTTTTGAAAAGAGTATTAACCAGCAAGTGTCTTTTAGCTGGTAAATGGACACATATTAGATGCGTTACACACATTTAAACCTAGTGGTCCGTGATGGAATTAAAAAGGTTGATAAGTCGGTTGAAAAAATCGATGGGTGGTTAAGTGGATTAGGCAATCACCTTTAAGGATTGACAGGTGGTTAATGTTGATACTACAAAGCACCTAATTGGAGATGGTCCAACAAGATTGAATTCTACTTATCTCATGTTAGAAGTTGCACAAGCTTATGAGAAAACTTCTGAGAGATATGATCTTGAAGAAATCTGACTTTAGTTCTGACCTTGGTAATGTGGGTTTTGGGGTACTTACACCTTCCGATTGGCAAAGTGTTAGAGATTTATGTCTTTTTCTAACATCATTTTATGATGTTACTTTGAGGTTGTCCACGACACTTTATGTCACATCAAACTCGTGCATAGAAGAGATCTATTCTATTAATAGCTTATTGGATAATGCTACTAGCTCTGCTAGTATTTGTCAGGGCAATGAAGGCCAATTTGATAAGTATTTTGGTGACATACGTAAGATGAATTTGTTGTTGTACTTTGCTTTGATTATAGACCCTAGGAACAAAGAAAAGTATTTAGATATTTTATTAGTTGATCATTTTGGGAAAGATGTAGTGTTGAAATCATTATTGATTCTTTATCTGAATTTATCTGAATTTATCTGAATTTATACAATGAGTACATGAGAATTCACTCCCCGAGCTCTAGTATATTCGACTCTTCAACTCTTCGGTACTAGGAAAATGCCAAAGTCTATAAGATGTGACATATGACCCATTTGGTAATGTAAACCCAAATCCGAGCCCATTTTTTATCATTCATGCAACGGAAAAATTCATTATTAAATTATTTTATATATTTTGATGATTCAAATACAACAAATGTGTTATTTAATTATTATTATATTTTATTACTAAATCGTTAGTCAATTTATAATAACTTAAAAATTTATAAATAATAAACTTTTATTATAAAGCTTTATTTATCATTTATTTATAAATTAATTTATTATAGATCCAAAGTCCTAAACCGCTCCACGTCAACCCTGCTTCGACCACTGTTAGGCGGCACCCAAAACCACACAAATCCATTATTTCCACTCGATTAATCGTCCCAATCATGTCGCGGGCTTGTTTTTAACCCATGGTTTCTTCCTATTCGAGTTGATTGACTATTTCACTATGTTAAAATCAAAACCGCTTCAAACTTGTTAAACCTATTTCTGCTTCGAATTAGAATTCAATTAACTAGTAAAATTGTGTTGACCAATATCATAATCATGATCATAAACATTTATTAATTACAATTGAAACCGAGTAATCATCCTTAATTCCAATTGAAACCCTCGGATCAAACCTCATAATACATTTTAATCGAAACAACATAAATTAGACCTATTAAAGTGAGGGCAAACAATGCATTCGATCCCTTAAACCCATTCCAGCATCTAGTTTCAACTACCAAACACTCACACATCGAATTGACCCTCATCTTCATCATCAACCTGCAATATGGTCATTCATCATCTCCCAATCAGTTTTATTGGATATTGTTAAGGGGCTATTATTTATAACCACTTAAGAAAGCTTCATACCAAACCCATTGGACTAATATCATCGCAATCATCTCTAACCAGATCCATCTAAGCCGCGACCTAGTTTTTCAATATTCATCGATTTCACTTACAATTCAGGTAATTACACACACTCGATTTCACTTGGGGATTAAAAGCTCCAATGTCGATTTCATTAATAGATATGAATTGTTGCTCAATTGGATTGAACTCAAAACTAGGGTTCTTAGATTTTAGGGATTTCTTTAAATAACCTATTTTATCAATTTAAATACAACTTAAATCAGATAATGGGCATTGGCCCACCGGTTATCACACTCCCTGGTTATAGGAGAGACTCTGGTTCGAACCGCGCCTCCCTCATAGTATTTTTAAAATCAGTTTTTATTCATTATTTAAATACAGATATTTTTTTTGTACATTTATATTATAAAATTTGTTTTTATACATCCAAAGCGAAAGACAGAAATATTCCGAAGCCAAAGATGAAGTCTTTTGAAGCAGAAGACACAAAGTCTTCTGATGCTTTAAGACTTATTTCTTTCAAAGACTTTGAAGACATGTTTCCCAGACACTTTTGATAGAAGCTGAACAACATTCTGCTGCCAGCTCTGAAGGTTCACCAACTTTTACAAGTTGGTGATTATATCCATACTTTTGTCAACTGTACATTTGGTGTCTTTGTGTGTAATGTTCCACTCTCTTATATACTTTTGTTAATATATTGGGATGTGAGCTAGGGCATGTCATAGTCACTTGTCAAAAGGAAATATGTCTTTTGACATTACATTGATCTCGTTATCTAGATTAGTGTCCAGCTAGCCTTCAAAGTATGGCCTGCTTAGGTTGTAGTATAAAGCATCTCATGAAACCAATCTTAGGACTAAGAATTAAAGCATTGTAACACTTGTAAAATTACTTGAGAGCAAATACATCTTCCTTGAAAACGAATACTTGTGTTCTTAAGTTCTTTACTTGTTTGTTCTTTGTTTCTTTGCCTGGTTCCCTACTTGATCTAGTAAGTGTGACATTCTCCAACTATACAACTGTTGAATAACCATAACCAGTCCTGTAATTGGTATTAAAGCTTTTCAGGCTCTTGATTGTAAGATCTCACAATCTTAAATCTCTTTAGTTTCATAAAACACTTACTTGCTCAAATGGCAGCTCTCACTAAAGCTGATATGGAAACCAACATCATGACTAAGTCTCCACTAATCACTCTTGATGACTTTGATACTTGGTGTATCAGGATGGAAGGATTCATCAAGTCTCAAGACAACAAGATGTGGAGATCTGTAGTCACAGGACCTCACATCCCAAGCACTACTTTAGCAATTGCTAGAGGTGGGATGATACCATAGGATGTGGCTGACTATTTGGAGGAAGATTGGAAGAAGATTGGAAGAAGATTGATATAGATCAGAAAGCCATGACCGCTCTTCAAATTGATATTCCAAACTCCATCTATAGAGGCTTCAAGAAGTGTAAAACTACAAAATAACTCTGGATGCAATGAATATGATGTATGAGGGATCTGATAAGGCCAAGAAAAAAAAGGACATCATGAAGCAACAGTTTGAGAACTTCACCTTCAAGACAAGTGAAACTATAACTCAACAATACTTCTTGTATGTTGAGATTGTAGATACACTGAATGATGTTTGAGTTAAAACTTGAGAATAGGGACATTTTGAGGAAGTTTATGTTCTCTCTTCCCAAACAATGGACACACTATTATTTGGCCATTAAGAGTACTAAAACCCTCTCTACCCTCACTCTCATCGAGTTGTATGGTATCCTTATCGATTACCAAATAGAGATGAACATGCAAAATCTATCCACCAGCTCATCCAACAATCAACAGAGTTTAGCCCTTCGTGTGGTTGAAAAGGATAGTAGAGAACCACAGTATCATCTCATCTGCTACCTTGACAACTCACAAACGGGTATTTTCATCACCTTCCAAGAGACACCAAGGGAGAGCTACGCTCAAGGAAGCCCATTCCAAAAGCCCAGCTCTTCTCAAGCCTTTGTGTCTTTAGATGAAAGTCTTGGAAACTTTCTCTTCACTCTTGAAGACCTGGACTACATCCATCAAGATGATCTGGAGTACATGGAGATAATCCAGTAGATGGCTCTTCTTACTCATAGATCCAAGAAGTTCTACAAGAGAACAGGAAGAAAGTTTCTAAGCAATGTGACCAGTAGAAAGTTTAGGCAAGATAAAAGCAAAGTCTTGCGTTATAACGGTAAGCAAATGAGACACTTTTCTAGGGAGTGTAAGGCACCAAGAATAAATGGTGGCCAAACACAATCCAAGCCAAGCTACACTACTGCATCTCTAAGAACTAAAAATCCCAACCAACCAAAGCAGCAAGCTGAAGTTGCTATTGTAGAAGGAGACTTTGACTGGAGCTTTCAAGTATAAGATGTCTCTCCAAACCAAGCCTTGATGGCAGATCATGATGAAGCTAAGGTATTGGAACATCTTCGGACTCCTGAATGCATTGCTAAAGTAAACATGTATAGGCCCCATAACTTGGGTGTAAGATCTGATCTTGAGTCCTTGAACATTTTAAAAGCTAATTTTAAAAGAGCAGAAAATGACTATAATCTTAAAACAGAAGACTTAGAGAAAAACATTTCTACTATAAAACATGAGCAAACAAATGACAGTACTCAAATCAAAGATCTTATTAATATGTTAACTGCATGCTAGGCTGAGCTTGTGATTAGCAAAGCCATGGTAGAAAAAGTGTGTTCCTAAAGTGGAAACCTTCAAGAACATCATATCTTCCTCCTTGCATGCAAAGATTTGTTATCAGAACAGGAAGGGAGTAGGATCAAGTGAAATAGCTCCTCTATACACATCACTATCAATCAGATCTCCAAGGTGTGGAACTTGTGAAGATTAGATGCCTCTCATTGATCCTATCAAAGAAGAAGATGAAGATGAAAAGGATATAATGAAGAACGAACTAGAAGTGAGTGAAGAGGTTCATTCTAAAGAAAAGAAGAGACCAGGGATGGCCAAGTCTGCTAGAATGAGTTTGATCAGGGATGCCAAAAAAAATCAAAGAAAGTCTAAGAGATCAAGCCCATGCAAAAACAAGTCTTTATCTCTACTGGGACTCTAGTACCGGGAGTCCTCGTTCAAGATCAAATTATCCTTGTCAACAGAACAAGGTTGAACAAGTGTGCACCACTGCTACACAGCCTGAACCATCCAACTCCAAAGGCAAGCTTCACCCTCAGAAGCATGCTACATCATCTAAGAAGATGAAGAAGGAACTAGAAATAGATCAAGATCAACCTTCTCCTTTATTGGGCTCAACAAGTGCATTAAAGGAGCAATGCATATAAAGGATAATGTGTAACACATGAAATTTCTAGTCAAATAAAAGGAAAGAAAAAGATAAGAAAAGAAAAGAAAAGGTATCTTGGAAGAAAGTAAAATGAACAAAAGTGGAAGGGGGCTTTGTGTAAAAGTACAAAAGTCAAATTATTTTATATTATTATGGGTATGGGCGCCCATAAAGCCTCCATTCCATTTGCTTTTGTCGACCATGTTAGAAGGAGAAGAAGAAAACCGATATTTCTTCGGTTCTAGAGAGAGATAGAGGCTGATCTTCAACAAGGTAAGCATTTGACGCAAAATTAGCTCGGTTTTGTTTGTGTTTTGACTAAGAAACCGAGAATGTATGTTCTTATGTGTATGTGTGTTCGGGTTTGTGTGTTTTAGACATATCTAGGCGTTCGAATCCTTTGGAAAAGCTCAAGTTGAAGATTTTGAACTTGAGAGCAGCTAAGGTGAGTTCTAGACCCCCCATTTTTACTTGTTTGAAAGATTTTAGGGCTTAAAATGCATGTAAAACATGTTTAAAACAATGTATGTATGACCGTAGGTATATATACATGTACGTTGATGTTTTATGGTTGAGCATGCTAAGTTAAGACTTAGAATGGCATTGAGAAGCTTAGAGTATGTTTAGATTGTGTTTCGGACAGGAAATATGATAGAATGATGTAAGTTGATGGTCATGCGCGCAAACAGGTCCCATGCGCCTGGTAAATTGCCTTAGAAACATCAAGTATAGACTCATATGCCCAAACAGTACCTCATGCGCTGTCACACCCCGGGCCCAGGTAGGGTGGGAAGTCACAGACTAGCAACAACGTACATGGCAACGGAAACAAATCAATATATGAGCTCAAAGGGAGAGAACATCAAATGGCATTTAAAGGTTTAAAAGACACCAGGCTGGAAACAGATCCAGCCCCAAATGTTTACATAGTTCAACATAAATCAAATAGTCATTGTGTCAACATTTTCTATCATTATTCAAGTTGTTCAAATCATAATTTTGGTCACACAAGCAAATGCCATGGTCTCGGGGGTTGAGTCTAAGTCTTCCATAATAGCTAAGAGTCTTCACGGGTTACCTGAAACATGGTCAAAAGAAAATAGAGTCAACTAAAAAGTTGGTGAATTCAAGTGCTTAAAATTTAAAAACAATAAATGGGACTCTTAAAGTCAACATTAAAGGTTTAGAATCAAGTGTGAAAGCTCATGAAAAATCTCATTTGATTTTTGAAAGCATCATTTTTAGTATCAACAATTGTGGGGTATCACAACCAACCCTGCACTCGGTCCCCCGGTTGGCCTATTCTAAACTTGCGTTTAACCAGATATTCCCGAAGGAAGGAACCAAGCCTCAAAACAGTGAACCATTCCTGCCAGGATGGTTCACCATGGTTTCTTACTCAAAACCTATTACATGCCACATATGATCCCTCAGGATATCAGTGGGGTACCTCCCTGTAGCGGGAGCCATTGTGTGTGGGGGATTCCCCAAATAGATCTATTCACATAAAACAAGCGGTTCATAAAAGAATTAATGATCATGATATAAGCATCAGCAGGTATCCATAAGTCCCACATACAAGCATCAAGTAAAACACAATCATAGTTCATAAAACAATAGAGCATGTTCCATCCCAAAACTAGTAAGTAAAAGGGGATCACTAGAACTCACCTTAGGTGTTAAGCAAAAGAAACTCTTCGTGTGCCAGGAATATCTCAAGTCTAGCACCCTAACATGAATATATTAAGCGATTAGCTACTGCTCTAAACCTACTCAAGGTGCAACAAGAGTGTCTAAGTCTTAGTTTGTCGGACTCGGCTTTGATTCGATTAGGGTTTGCATAAAAAGTTTCCTTTTATGGAAAGTCAAGGTTTCGCACACAATCAAGGATTTTTACATTACTAAGTCAAGAATATATGGTAATTATGCTATTCAAGTGACTAAAGGGCTCATTTGGGTCGGTTATGAAGTTTGGCAAAATTTTACAGGTTAGCCCTGAAGTTTCAAAATTGATAGTTTCTACCCTCAAGTTTGGTTTCTTGCATTAGATGGCTTTCATAACCAAAAACCAGGTTCATGGCCTTAAAATAACTTATTTTTAAGAACATATGCACAAATTTTCAGATTATGGGTTCGGTTTATGACAGGATCTCAGCCTCTCGTTTGATCAATCAGATTGGTTTGCAGCGGATTTAGCACGTTAATTAGCGATTAATGCAAGAACATAAAAGATATTGCAAGTAAAAGCACAAGCATAGAGAGAGAAAAGAGTTCTGCAAGAAATTAATTGTTCTATTGCTCAACACGTTTCGGCGATTAAAACAGCATGGTTAACCATCCTTTTATAGGCGGCAAAAGGATGGTGGTGATGTCCTTTCTCTGACATCAACCGATTATTAAAATTACAACTGACGGAACATAAAACTACTGAAGATGTCAACAGCTGACATCTTCTTACAAAAGTGTTCCTATCTTTTACAAGTACTGACAAAAGTAAACTACTGAAAGCCTACAACGACTGAAGAACAAACTCTTCAGTCATTTATAACTACTGATACTATAATAGCTGAAGAACAAGCTCTTCAGCTGTTGTACAACTACTGAAACAAAATAAACTACTGAAAGGGAAAAAACATCACAACAACTGAAGAAGACTTCTTCAGCTGTTGTGACAAACTCTGAATCTTCAGCACTTGTTCTTCAGACTTGGCTTCAGATGATGTAACAGCTGATGACTTCAGCAGATGTCATCAGCTGTTGTCTTCAGTCTTTGTCTTCAGACTTTGTGCTTCAGTAGAAGGTCTTCAGTTCTTCAGTTCTTTAGCTTTTGATTCTTCAGTACTTGTCTCTAGTACTTGAAGTCTTCAGTACTTGTATGATCAGTACTTCAGACTTCAGTACTTGTCTTCAGTACTTTAGAGTCTTCAGCTGTTGTTCTTCAGTTCTTTGATCTTCATACTTTGATCTTCAGACTTTGTCAGAACAGCTGATGGGAGTCTTCAGCAGTTGTTGCAGTGGCATGTGGGACTTAGAGGTTTTCCTGATCTTGGCTCATTGGTTCTTTTGGTCCAACAAACTCCCCCTGAACCAATGCAGCCAAAACCTCTAATTATTTGTTGTCCCACTTATTGTTGGTAGAAATATTGGTCTATTTCCTTCTAGATCAGATTAGAAGTTGACCCAGATAAGCACTGGCCTGGGAGAAGGTTTCCAGTGTTTGTTTGGCTAAGTATGGATGAGAGCTCTGTTTTGGGGAATTGGACACAGAGCTGTTGTCCCATCCATGAAACCTACCTCCCATGTACTAGCCTGTAGGATTCTCTGGTGTAGGCACTGACGAAAATCATTTGTTCTTCTTTGGTCATGTCTTCAGCCCCACCATCGAACAATCCTTCACGACCGTACATCTCTGAGACAAACTTGACCTGTTTGCCATTCTTGAGCTCAACTGTTGTGATTTGCTTATATGCAAATTCATCTGGATGTCTGCCTTCTAGCAACAAGTTGAGCTCATCTTTGCGGAAGTTCTCAAGCTTCTTATAAACTAAGCCTTTTCTAACCATCCTGTTCTCCAACATCATTTCAGGTGGTTGCTTAGACTTATAAGCTTTCTCGAACTCATCCACAATTTCCCAGGGTGTTACTAAAGAGCCACTGTGATTATTTCATCTACAATCCTCTTCATCTGGCTCTTGTACCTCACAGGAATGTCTTTCTTTGTAATCCTGTGAGCCACCCTCGGATCAGGCCAAGTCCTCACTCTCTCTTTGTTATATTGGAAGGTTTGTTTGAGAGTGAAGAGTCTCAGAGCTTCTTTCTTCATGTTCATGATAGAGGTAGAGGCAGCATATGCTTGGTCAATTGACTTAAGCATTTCAGCATCATGAAGCTGCTGCTGCGCCTCTTCCTCTATCTTTACCCTCACAGTGTCTATCTGTGAGGTGGGAGTGATGGTTTGGGGTTTGGCTTTTGGTAGAGGGATGACTACTGAACGGGGCAGTCTATCCTCCTCATCCTCCTCTTCTTCTTCTTGCAGCCTCAACACCCTTCTCTTCTTCTTCAAGGGTGGATCATTGGCTGCGGGTTTTGATGGTGAAGGGGTTGGTTTAGTGGGTTGTGGTTGGGTTGTTGGTGTGGGAATGTTGGCAGGCACTGCTAGTAACCTAGAGATAAGAGCTGGTTTGGTCTGTTTTACTAGCAGTGTCCTGTTCCCAGCACCGGCTTCTGAGAGGGCCTCAGCGACCAGTCCTTTAATGAAATCACCAGCCGAACAAATCTTGGTGGTTATTGCCAAGAGTCTGTCCCTGGTCCATGCCTTGACATCAAGGACTGGCCTGCCCAGGTACTTCAAAGTGAACCTACTCATAGCCTCAAGTTTCTTTCTTTCCTCTTGGCTATAAGTAGTCCATCGGTACTCAATCTCTCTTATCTCCATGTTCCTGATCTCCTGATCTAGCAAGGCAGTGTCCTTGTCAAAGCCTTGCCTGAACAGCTGATCAATGACAGAGTCCATTGATCGGCTATGCTCAGTATCAGCCTCCTTGACAAGGGCTGCTAGATCAGGATCAACACTCTCCCTCACATCTCCTCTCTTCTCTCCTTTCTTTTGATAAGTGACACTGAAATCCTTTTGGATTCCAGCCACTTCTATATGCTCAACCTCCCTCTCTTTCCTCTTCCCTTTCTCCCTTACCCTACTACTCTCCTCAGCCATCTCCCTCTCAACCACCACCTCTTTCTCTGCCTCTAACTCCTCCTCTCCCCTCTTCCTCTTGGCTTGCACTGATGTCTCCCCCTTTTTGGGTGCATTGGTTGGGGTTTGACTATCAGCAAGCGCCTTAGTAATGGCAACCTCCACCATGGGTTGTATATAAGTGGGAAGCCTCTCATCAAGGGTTTGAATGACTATATCTTTAAGTATGGGTGTGATGAGAGGCAGGGATTTCCGGAGGATAGCATCCAGCTGCTCAGGGGGGTTCTGACCCTGAGAGCTAGTGCCAGAAGCAGGGGCTGGTGGCCGAGTTTGTGGGAGTGGCTCAGTGTTTTTGAGACCTTCGGGTGAAGGTGCCACCTGTGGGGTCATGGTGGCAGATGGACTTCTATCTTGAGTCATTTGAGCAAGCAGCTCTTTGAGTCTGCTTATCTCATCTTCTAAGATAGTGTTTTGAGGTACTACATCATAGAAGAAGCTCAGGTCATCATCAGTATGAACTGAATCATCTGACCTCCTGACAATGTCAGGATGTACATGCTCTGAGTGTGGCTCAAATACAACATGTGCCCCTTGTTCATGGTACTGGGGACTTCCAGCCTCCGGATTGGATCCATCATCGGCAGTTGCCTCTGGTGAGGTCTTATTGATGTTACCAGCTTCACCCTGCTCAGATGTTGATGCAGAGGAAGTGGCAGCCTCACCAGATTGTCCTATCTCCCTAGCCACACTGGGAGATTGGTCTTGTGATGCTCTGTGCTGTGGGCTCCCACCGGCACTTGTATCCACCCCTTCTTCGGTTGGAATCTCCCCAGTTGTAATAGGATTCTGGGGAGAGGGTGGAGTGCTCAGATGGGTCAGCACTTTGGCGATAACCAATGTAGGGCTTTGTGGGGCGGTCTCATCAGGAGATGGGCTCGAAGCAGTGTGCACAGGGGAGGACTGTGCTGTTCAATAGCAGTCCTCTCAATTGAGATAGACCCCAGTAGTGTGGTTGCCCCAGTATTGGTTGCATCAGGCTCCTGTTGAGAGGAAGCCTGTGCGGTTGTTGTAGGTGGAGTCGTGGTACCTGCTGGGAGAATCGAACCAGCAGGCACATCCTGCCTTTGTGTTGCAGGGGCATCCTCAGGGGACTCATCTCGCTGAGTAGCCTTTTTGGGCTTCTTTTGGGCTTTTGGTTTGGTGGGGACTTTGGATTTGGAGGTGGAGGCTGTGGGTTCTTGCTGCGTGGTTTTTCGCAGCCGGCCAGCCTGTTTGAGTGTGTGGTCAGTGTTGTGACTGGAGTATACCTCGGCTAGAACAGCCATGGCAGGGACCCCAGTGCCAACTAGTCCCTCAGCCTGAAGCTGGTTTTCTATCATGGCCATTATGAACCGTGGATACAAGATCCAACGGTTAGAAAGAGGTTTTGTGGCCATGTCTTTAAGTTCTAAAAAGATGAGATCAGTTAAGTTCAGAGGTTGATGCTCAAAGATAGAAAACAATACCTGTTGCCACCTTGTTGACATCTGGTCCCACGAAGAGGTTTTGGGAGCCAGACACACGTTCACCATATGAAAAATGAGGCGTTGGGGATCAGGGAAGTGCTTCTTCAACAAGGTGGAGGCGGAGAGGTCACCCTGGTAGTCGTTGGATGTGAATGATAGATCCAGGGCACCTTTGGGGTAGGAGGTTGGGTGGGTGGCATCCTCCAGCTGTAGGGTTTGGCGCAGGGTAGCTGGAGTGATAACCACGGGGTGGTTGTTGACGGAGGACCGGAGAGAGACCTCGCCATCCTGCTCTCCGGTTTGGACGGTTATGTTTGTCCAAAACTCCGTCAAGGAGTCGGTGTATATAGTGGGGTTCAAGAGAAAAGCCGTTTTGTATGGTGAGTCGTGCATAAGATCGACGGCTTGGTGAAATTTGGGCCATAATGGCGATTTGGTGAGATGGGCGACACAGTTGTGTCGAGGTTTCAGTTGCATGTTCGCCATTTATGGTGTATGGGAATTTCAGAGGTTTTGAAAGATTAGGTCAAGTGAGGAGTAAATGCTCTGAAGGGGGGTATTTATAGGGTAGGGCAAAGGCTTGAAAGAAAACTACTGAAGGTTTTGGTGTTAGTGATCAGTTGTTGTAACGACTGATGACGTGGTTTTAACCTTCAGTGGTTGTAACATCTGAGGACTTGGTGTTGGTCTTCAGTAGTTGAAACTACTAAGACTTTGGTTTTGTCCTTCAGATGTTGTAAACGGCTGAAGAGTTATTGTCAGTCTTCAGTAGTTATGAACTACTGAAGACCTAATATTCTTCTTCAGACGTTGTAACAACTGAAGACTTGGTGTTAGCCTTCAGTAGTTGTGAACTACTGATATCAGTAGTTATGAACTACTGAAGACATGGTATTGCTTCAGTTGTTGTAAACAACTGAGGACTTGGTGTTAGCCATCAGTAGTTGTGAAACTACTGAGGACATGGTTTTGTCCTTCAGTTGTTTGGGTATGAAACAGCAGCTGTTGGCATCAGCTGATGAGAAATTACTCATCAGCTGTTTCCGTCAAATCAGTTGTTTCATGCTAGCCTCCACACTTACTCATCAGCTCTTTGGCTTACTTTAAGATGTTTCATAGACCCTTCAGCTCTTGTGAATATTTATGCCTTCAGCTCTTGTGATCAGATGTTCACAAGTGCTGATGAAATACTCTTCAGAGCTGGTGAACAAATTTTGTCTTCAGTACTTGTGTAAGATTACACATCAGTACTTGTGAGCAAAATTTGTTCTTCAGTACTTATTTATTTGAAAATCATACATCAGTAGTTGTAATCCACCTCACTACATCAGTTGTTTTCAATAAATAATGTACATCAGTACTTTGAGTCATTTTAGTCTTCAGTTGTTGTGAAAGAGCTGAAGACTAAATTACTCAGTACTTGTATTTGACCTAATGCTCATTAGTAGTTGTGAATTGAGAGCATCAACATTGGTCAAATTATTCTAGCTGCAGCATACCTAGCCTTAGTACCAAGTTTTGGAAAGTGGCACTATCTAAAGGCTTGGTAAAAATATCTGCAAGCTCATCAGCACTAGGAACAAACTTAGGATCAATCAGACCTTTTTCATAGCAATCCCTGATAAAATGATGTCTGATTTCAATATGTTTGGTCCTAGAGTGCTGGACTGGATTTTTAACAATACAAAGAGCTGAAGCACTATCCATTAGTAATGGAGTCTTAGTCTCAGTAATGCCATAATCCAGAAGTTGATTCTGAAGCCAGAGTATCTGAGAGGTACAATTGCAGCAGCAATGTACTCAGCTTCAGCAGTGGATGTAGCAATTGATGTTTGTTTCTTACTCTGCCAAGAAACTAAACAATTGCCTAGGAATTGGCAACCACCAGAAGTGGATTTTCTGGTGACTTTGCATCCTGCATAGTCACTATCAGAGAAAGCAACTAATTTGCAAGAATGCCCAGTTGAATACCAAAGACCTAGTGATTGGGTACCTTGCAGATATCTAAAGATCCTTTTGACTGCAATCAAATGGGATTCTTTAGGTGCAGCCTGAAATCTAGCACAAACACATGTTGCAAACATGATGTCTGGTCTAGAAGCTGTAGGGTACATCAAGGACCCAATCATACATCTGTAAAGGGTTTCATCAACCGCTTTACCTTTCTGATCTACATCTAGTTGTGTGATGCTGCTCATGGGAGTAGAACAGGGCTTACAGGTTTGTAAATCAAACTTATTCAACAACTCTTTTGAATATTTGGACTGATGGATAAAGATTCCATCATCCTGTTGTTTGATTTGCAAACCTAGAAAGAACTGTAATTCTCCCATAGCACTCATTTCAAACCTTAGCTTCATGAGCTTTGTAAATTCATCACACAACTTTGGATCAGAGGATGCAAAGATGATGTCATCTACATAGATTTGAACAAGGAGCTTATGTTGTCCCACAGTCCTGATGAATAAGGTTTTATCAATGGTGCCTCTAGTGAACTTATTTTCTAAAAGAAAAGTTGATAGTGTCTCATACCAAGCTCTAGGAGCTTGCTTCAGCCCATAAAGAGCCTTATCAAGCTTGTACACCCAATCTGGATGTTTATTGTCCTCAAAGCCTGGTGGTTGACACACATAAACTGCTTCTTTTATTTTTCCATATAAGAAGGCACTTTTGACATCCATTTGATAAACCTTAAAACTGTGAAAGGCAGCATAAGCTAAGAATAGTCTGATTGCTTCTAGTCTGGCCACAGGTGCAAAGGTCTCATCATAATCGATGCCTTCCTCCTGTGCAAACCCTTGAACAACCAGTCTAGCCTTGTTCTTGACAATTTGGCCCTTCTCATCTGTTTTGTTCCTAAATACCCACTTCGTGCCTATAGCACACTTACCTTTGGGTAGTGGAACAAGCTCCCACACTTGCTGTTTCTTAAACTGAAGAAGCTCAAGCTGCATAGCTTCCACCCATCCATTGTCTCTTAAAGCAATATGATAGTTCTTTGGCTCTTGCTGACTGATGAAGAGAGCATATAAGCAGAAGTTGGACAATTGATTCCTGGTTGAAACTCCAGCATGAATATCACCAATGATTTGAGATGTGGGGTGATTCTTGAGCTCTTGATAGACTATGATATCTGTGCAAGTGTTTGTAGATCCATCAGCAGCAACAGATGGTGATGGAGATTCCTGAAACCATGTAGAGGATGGCAGCTCAAACGAAGTAGAGCAAGCAGAAATCTCATCAGCATTTGTAGTGGATGGAGCTGCTGAGGCTACAGGAGCATCAGGTTCAGTGGACTCAGGCAGGTTGTCACTAAACCTGAAGAGGTGAGTACTGACTACATCATCATCAGTACCACCAGGTGAAGATCTGTTGACAGGCTCAACAGATGGAGGTTGATAAGGAACATATTGCAGTATGTCCAGATCAAACAACTCCACAGGGTTTTGTGGAATCTTGTCCTTTGGAGATTCATTGAACTTAACATGCAAAGTTTCTTCAACCCCCTTTGTTCTACAGTTGAAGACTCTGTATGCCTTGCAAGTTGATGAATAACCAACGAAATACCCTGCATCCACCTTACTAGCAAACTTCTGGAGTGGGTTGCTAGTGTTGAGAATGAAACATGGACACCCAAATGCTCTAAAGAATGAAATCAGAGGGGCCAAGTGATGAAGAGCTTCATAAGGAGTCTTCATCAACCTCTTATTCACTAAGGCTCTATTCTGTACATAGCAAGCTGTATTGACAGCTTCAGCCCAAAAGGTCAGTGGCAACCCTGAGTCAGCCAACATTGACCTTGCTGCTTCAATGAGGGTCCTGTTCTTTCTCTCCACCACTCCATTCTGCTCAGGAGTTCTAGGAATGCTAAACTGCCTTCTAATTCCCTTGGACAGGTAGAAGTCATCAAGTGTGTGGTTTCTAAACTCTGTTCCATTGTCACTCCTCACACACTTGACCTGTAGGGAATACTGCTTTTCTACAAGTAACACAAAGTTCATTATTGTCTTTGCTGCTTCATCCTTGGAGTGCAAGAAGAAAGTCCATACAAACCTGGAATAATCATCCACAATTACCAGGCAGTATTTCTTCTTTGCCATGCTCATCACTCTGACAGGACCAAAGAGATCCATGTGCAGAAGCTGTAAGTAGGCAGTGGACTTTGGTTCTTCTATTGAAGGGAATGAAACTTTGTGTTGTTTTCCTTTCAAGCAAGCAGTGCAGTCATCTTCACACTTGAACTCCTTCTGAGGCAATCCTCTTACTAAACCATGCCTTATAAGCTGATTCATGTTCTTGAAATTAACATGACCCAGCCTTCTATGCCATAGTGTAGACTCTTGAGGAGATGCCTTGGAGAATAGGCAAGGATGGCCTTTTAGATCCATCTTTTTGGAAAGATCTAAGGCATACACTCTTCCTGTCCTGTTGGCCTTCAGGAGAGTGTGTTCATCCAATGCCTTGTCAATCAAACTCAGAACTTTGGATGACAGAATCCGACAGTTCTGGCTTGTGAAAAGGGCAACATGGCCTTTGTCACACATTTGACTGACACTCAAGAGGTTGTACTTGAGATTCTCAACATGGTTAACATCATCAAACCTTATTTCCCCATTGGAAACAAAGCCTTTTCCGATGATGTAACCCTTTGCATCATTGCCAAAGGAAACAAATCCCTTCTTTCTTGAGAGTAGTCATTAAGAAGGGAGCTGCTTCCTGTCATGTGCATGGATCCTCCACTGTCTACATACCAGATGCTTCTATGGCATGTTGAAGAACCCTGCAAACACAACCATGTGTTAGTTGGTCTTGGAGACCCAAACCTACTTGGTTTTGGGTCTGTTCTCAGCTACAGGTGCAGCACTAACAGGTGTGTTATGTGTGACAGTCTGAGGTGAAGAAGATGGTGCAGACGAGGAACCCTTTGGCTTGGACTTCCTTTTCTGTGGTTTCAACACAGGAGCATCTAAGTGGTTGAATCTTCCCACTAGTTGCTGAACCATCATCACCAACTGTGTCTGATTCTGTGATAAAGCCTTCAGCTCTTCAGACACATTGGAGTTTGCTGATGATGAGTTCCTATGTTGTACCATCTTTTTCTGAGCAACCTCAGCTGTTGCCTGAGTAATCCCTACCTTCTTTTTAGATTCAGCTTTGGGCTTAGGGATTTTAGGCTTGGATGTTGCTAGTACAAACTTGGTTTCAAACTCATTCTTCATTTTATTGATGTTCTCATTAATTTTCTCCTTCTATTTGAGTTTGGAACCCCTTTTGTACCAGCAATCATTAGTAAGATGATTGAACAAACCACATATCTCACATGGCTTTTTCTTCATCTTATGCTGATCATCAGCTGAAGAGGATTTAACTGCTGAAGACTTGTTCTTCAGCTGTTTGCCATCAGTACTAGCAGTTTTCTTCCTAGTGCCTGCTTTCCTGGTATCCCCTTTAGCTGTCTTCAAACCTTTCCTACTGTTAGTTTTCTTCTCTTTAGTGCTAACAGTATTTGAGGTTTGAATTTCAGATGTTGTCACTTGCTCTCCAGTACCTTCAGTACTTCTAGTGAGAACACCTGAGTTGATCAGCCTTTTGGTCATATGACAGTCAGCATTTAAACCATCAGCTGTTGTAGCATCAGCTGATTGATTTTGGCAGAAGTTAATGCTGACTTCTATCTCTGATGATGCTGATTCAGAAGATAGTAGGTCACATGATGAGAAGGATTGGTTATTGTTCTCCCCATCAGATTCAACTTCTGCTCTTGAAGTGAAATCTGTAGGAGGAGCAGTGTGATTATAACCAATGCCAAACTTCACATTGGAAGCTGATTGCTTGCGAAGAAGCATTTCAAAACCCTTGCATGATTGCACCCATCGATCACACTCAACTTGGGTGGTTGCAAGAGTTTCTTTGAGGTCTCTGTACTTCTCTAGAAGTACATCTTCCCTAGCTTTATCACCTTTGATTTGGCATTTAAGCTTGTAAATCTCATCATTTTTATCTTTTAGTGCAGCCTCAAAATCAGCTTTTCTTTTGGAAATAGTGTGCTCAAGCTCAAGATTTTTATCTATTAAAGCTACATTTGCTTCTCTAATAGAAGCAAATGCTGCTATGCATGATTCTGAACAAAGCTTGGCTTTTGCCTCAGTGGATAGCTGAGAAGAGGCATTCGATGATGACCCCTCAGCAGAATCAAGGGCCATCAGAGCAAGATTTCCAAAAGGTTGGTCACCACCATGTTGACCAGCACCTTGGAGTAGTTGTTCCTGACCAAATAGCTCTTCTGGTAGACTACTCCAGTCAATAACGCTTGGGGTGAAAAAGCTATGTTCTTGAGGTTGTGTGTGATGATGAGATTGGGAAGATTGAGGCTCAAGAAGAGCATGAGGTGGTTGAGCCGAGGGTGTTTGAGCTTGACTAGGCTGAGGCATGTAGTAACAGGGGTAAGGATATGGCATATGACCCTGTGGCACAAAATAAGCAGGTGGTGCCTGTGCTTGTGATAGATGGCCAGAGCTGGAGGAAGGTTGCCCTCTGTGCTGTGAGCTATTGCTGGGAAAAGTCACAAAGGGTGCAGAGGAGTTAGATCCAGACGATATACACACTCTTGCAAAGTGTCCAAGCCTTTGGCACTTGTGACACCTCAACTTGCTCTTGTCAAAACCAACTTTTGTTTTGCCAGAGAGTCCAGGGAATTTCCTACCAGTTCTCTTGTAGAACTTTTGAGAGCGGATATTTATCATTGCCATTTGGTTCAGAATATCCATCTCTTCCAGATCATCATCTGGAATGCCCTTCAAGTCCTCCATCAAAAAGCACAAGTTGTCACCACCACCTCCTGAACTACTAACACCAACAAAAGCTTGTTCTGAGTTGGTAGAGAAATCAATATGCTCATCATAAGAACTTTCTGATGAAGCATATTCTGACTCATGACTTATCAAAGCAGTATTACCTTGGATAAAGTCATCAGCGAGCTTGCCAGAAGAGGACAACTTCCTCTTTTGCTCTATCTCTCTCTCAAAAGTGAGCAGTTTCCCATGAAGTTGGGTGAGAGATAGAGTTTCCAGATCAGCACTGGAGCGTAGGACAATGGTGTATGTGTCCCATCTCTCAGGCAGTGACCTGAGGAACCTGTTGTTCATCTGGCTGTTGGTGTACTCTTGTTTGACCATCTTCAGCTCAGATATCAAACAAGAGAACCGCTCAAACTGCTGGGTCAGAGACTCACCCTTTCTATATGAGAATGTCTCATATTGTTGGGCGAGGATTTCTCTATTGTTTGCTAAGACCGAATCAGTTCCTCCAAATTGTTCCTTTAGAGCAACCCATAGGTCATGAGCAGACTCATGATGCAAGAGCCCTAAATAAATCTCATTAGGAATAGCCATGGCTAAAATTCCATGGGCTCTAGCATCAATTTCGAACAGCTTTAGATCTTCGTCCGAATATTGTTCAGGTTTCTTCGCAACCTGTTCATTAGATTCAGGGACGCTCACCATAGGCTTTTATGGTCCATGTACCACTGACTTCCAACAACCAGCACTGTTGACAGCCAAGTGGTGAAGCATACGTCTTTGCCATATGTTATACTCGTTCCTAACAAGCATCGGAGGCTTGGTTGAGGAACCAGTATTGTGAGGATCATCAGTTGGTGTCGTCATCTCAGGTTTTAGTCAAAAACAAGTTTAAACAAGACAAACGTAACTCAAACCACCAGAGAACCTCAAGATTTTGGCCGGAAACAGCAGAAACTCACTCTCTATGGCTAGTTCTTGCAAATTGCTAATTCGATCAAACAGAGAGATCAAAAGAGCAGTTTCAAATGATCAATAGTGAAATCGATCAATGATTAACCTGCTCTGATACCATTTGACAGGATCTCAGCCTCTCGTTTGATCAATCAGATTGGTTTACAGCGGATTTAGCACGTTAATTAGCGATTAATGCAAGAACATAAAAGATATTGCAAGTAAAAGCACAAGCATAGAGAGAGAAAAGAGTTCTGCAAGAAATTAATTGTTCTATTGCTCAACACGTTTCGGCGATTAAAACAGCATGGTTCACCATCCTTTTATAGGCGGCAAAAGGATGGTGGTGATGTCCTTTCTCTGACATCAACCGATTATTAAAATTACAACTGACGGAACATAAAACTACTGAAGATGTCAACAGCTGACATCTTCTTACAAAAGTGTTCCTATCTTTTACAAGTACTGACAAAAGTAAACTACTGAAAGCCTACAATGACTGAAGAACAAACTCTTCAGTCGTTTATAACTACTGATACTATAATAGCTGAAGAACAAGTTCTTCAGCTGTTGTACAACTACTGAAACAAAATAAACTACTGAAAGGGAAAAATCATCACAACAACTGAAGAAGACTTCTTCAGCTGTTGTGACAAACTCTGAATCTTCAGCACTTGTTCTTCAGACTTGGCTTCAGATGATGTAACAGCTGATGACTTCAGCAGATGTCATCAGCTGTTGTCTTCAGTCTTTGTCTTCAGACTTTGTGCTTCAGTAGAAGGTCTTCAGTTCTTCAGCTTTTGATTCTTCAGTACTTGTCTTTAGTACTTGAAGTCTTCAGTACTTGTATGATCAGTACTTCAGACTTCAGTACTTGTCTTCAGTACTTTAGAGTCTTCAGCTGTTGTTCTTCAGTTCTTTGATCTTCATACTTTGATCTTCAGACTTTGTCAGAACAGCTGATGGGAGTCTTCAGCAGTTGTTGCAGTGGCATGTGGGACTTAGAGGTTTTCCTGATCTTGGCTCATTGGTTCTTTTGGTCCAACAGTTTATTAATTACGCGTTTAACGTTCCCGGTTACGGTAAAATGAAGGGTTTTAAATGGTTACCGATGAGTTTTCATGTTTTTGAGTCTAGCTAACTTTTTAAAGACATTTTTATAAGTTTCCAACCTTTTAAATCACAAATTTTCCTCTAGTAGTTGAAAGACTCGTTTTTACGTTTAACCCGTTAAAACACGTTTTTAACCGAATTTGACCGTTTAAGAGCTCGTTCAACCAACTTTTCTACTTATAAGTTATTTTCCCACTTAATCTTCTGAAATAACATGGTTTTTATAATTTTAACTTTATACTCATTTTTCTTAGATTTTCCTCAAAAACGTCACTCGGTTAGTACCCGTTTTCACTTAAAAATCCATTTAAATTACCTTTTGACCACTAAAATTTCCCTTTGAATCCAGAACACTTTATTAATCCTTAATGAACCTAAAATTCTCTTTAAAAAGTTTATAGCCCAAGCTTTCTTATTTTTAAGTAGTTTTACCATGTTTTCGGGTCCCGAAAGTGACTAAAATGGGTCCAATCACAACATGTCCTTTATTCCAGAGATTTAAAATTATTAAGACTCTTATATTCATCAAAACCTTCTGAAATTTCAGTCCCAAATCGTGGCCTAGTTGTTCTACACATCCATAGACTTCAAATATATAGAAAATGTCATAACCGACCATTACACATGTGTAAATCATTGTAACTTGAGTTTAAACATTAACAAAACTTTATTTAACTTAAAAATCAGATTTTTGGGGTGTTTAAAAGTTATTTTTGAGCAGGTTATGACCCTTTTTTGAGAGGGTTTTCAAACAAGTGCTTAGAGTGTCTTGTTACTTGTAGCAAGAAGGATTTTCAAGGTGTTCTTATGCTATAACCTCCCATTCATGGTGTACACCCATTTGTAACATTCAAAACAGGTTATTAGAAGTTTCATGAACCATAAAAAAGCACGTTACAAGTTTAGTTTTCAAAGGTTACAAGGTACACAAGTTAGATGGTGCAAAAACACCAAAAATAGGGTTTTCAAGGGGTAAATCGGGTTCTACCCTTTAGAATGACTATCATATCATGTGATTTACCTTCAAGAACATTGGGAACACCTCAAGAACAAAGTGATGGTGAGAAGTCTCTGCTACAACAACGAAAGGTAAGGTTTTTAGGTGAAACATGAAGAAAACATGAGAAATGACCAAAACCGACAAAATGGAGCTTACACTTGATGTAACTTACGGTTTGGAGGGTGTTGATGGTCGTGGATGGCTAGAAACTCCTTGGACTTGGCTGTCGAATCTTGAACAAAGGCTGGAACCCACGAGTTTGCAAGATTCAAGCACCAAAAGCTCACAAAAGGGACACCTTCTTGCGGTTTGATCTTGGCCGATGGTGGTGATGATGTTGTTCTCGGTTATGAGAATGGAGAGGGAAAAGAAAGAGTGTGTGTGTTTTCTGGTGAGAAAATCTGAGAGGGAGAGAGGGAGAAGTGAGGTTCTGATAAGGCAATTGCATAGAGTAGGAGTGGTGGGTGTGTGGGTGGTGTAGAAGAGAGGAGAGTGGAGGAGAGGGGGGCGGCCAATTTTGGCATTTTGTGAGGGTTTTGATTTTTAGATTTTAATTAGTAATTGATATTATGTGTAGTATTATTTGTGGTGTTGTGTAGTATTTTAGATGGTAAAGGTTTCTAGTTAGTTGATT
This sequence comes from Flaveria linearis, assembly GCA_024085815.1. Classification (NCBI taxonomy): domain Eukaryota; kingdom Viridiplantae; phylum Streptophyta; class Magnoliopsida; order Asterales; family Asteraceae; genus Flaveria; species Flaveria linearis. The sequence continues at coordinate 38,858,484 of CM044011.1, forward strand.
TGTCTTGTGCATGATTATGCATGCATTAGCCGGAAATTAATGTGTGTATGCATACACTTTTAATTGTTTCAATTAATATTTTAAATCCTACTTAGGGTGATTAATTAACATTTCCGGCACTAAGTTTCTAAAAGTTAAGACTTGAAATAACTAAAATTCACAAAAATCATATAGAATCATAAAAATGGATCAATTAACAAATGGTGATTCTAATATTATTGATATAGTTAAATTGTTTCTATTATTAGTACTTATAAGATGGGAAATTATGAAATTAAATTAGGGTTTAGAATAGTGACCTTGGGACCGGTTGTCATATTCTCCCACTGTTTAGGAAATTTCATCCCGAAATTTTAGCTTCGATTAGAATCTGAACGGGTGGGTTTGATGAGATGCGGGTAATTCTTCCTCATCTCATCTTCACGTTCCCAAGTGAATTCCGGCCCTCGTCTCCCATCTAACCTTGACCTTGGGTATGCGGCTTCGCCTGAGTTGCTTAACCAAGAGGTCCGTGATCTCTATGGTTTCTTCCACGAAGATCAGCATATCATTAATTCTTGTCTCCTTCAACGGTAGCTCCAAGGTTTTGTCTACCAGGCACTTCTTCAAGTTTGACACATGGAAGGTGTCGTGTATATAACTCAACTTCTGAGGTAGTTTCAATTTGTAAGCCACAGGACCAATTCTTGCAAGTATTTCGAATGGTCCTATGTATCTCGGGCTTAACTTTCCACTTTTTCCGAACCTCACGTTTCCCTTCCATGGTGCTACCTTCAGCATTACTCTACCACATACCTGAAACTCTAATGGTTTTTGTCTCCTGTCAGCGTATTTCTTATGATGGTCCCTTGCTGCCCGTAGACGCTCCTTGATTTTGAAAATCTTATCGGTGGTCTCCAATACGATGTTGGGTCCCAATACTTGGCTATCACCAATTTCATTCCAACTCAATGGTGACAGACATTTCCTACCATAGAGAGCCTCATACGGAGCTGCATTGGTACTTGCATGGTAACTGTTAATATAGGAGAACTCCACCAATAGGAGATGGTTATCCCAGTTCCCACCAAAGTCTATCACGCAAGCTCTCAACATATCTTCTAAAGTTTAAATAGTCCTTTCGCTTTGACCGTCAGTTTGCGGGTGGTAACAAGTGCTTAAGTCCAGACGGGTTCCTAAGGCTTGTTGGAGTGATTTCCAGAAACGCGAAGTGAAACGGATATCACGGTCGGAGAATATTGACAGTGGCACACCGTGCCTAGCCACTATTTCATTGATATACAGTTGAGCCAGTCTTGACATGTCATAATTTTCCCGAATTGGCAAGAAGTGAGATGATTTAGTTAGTCTATCCACTATTACCCAAATAGCATCATGACCTCTAGACGTTCTGGGTAAATTAGTAACAAAATCCATCATGACGTTATCCCATTTTCATTCTAGGATTTTTGGCTACTCTAACGTCCCTGACGGTTTTTGGTTTTCAACTTTTACCATGGCACAAGTTAGACATTTTCCGACATACACAGCGATTGATTTCTTGATTTCAGGCCACCAGAAAAGTGCCTTTAAATCCTGGTACATTTTATCACTTCCAGGGTGAACCGAATTCCCCTATGCTTTGGCACCTATGTTTTCCCTTCGTAATTGTATGTACCATCGTTTCCTGTTTCAAATCGCTTTTCCATTCCAGTTAACCCTTCTCCTGCTACATTTTCCTCCTTTAACGCTTCACTTTGAGCTTCTTTCAGCCTTGCAATTAGGTCGGTGTACACACTTATCCTTAAGGCTCGTACATGAAGAGGTTTTTCTCTCTCCTTTCTGCTCAAGGCATCTGCCACCACATTGGCCTTACCAGGATGATAACGGATTTCACACTCGTAGTCGTTTAACAACTCAACCCATCTTCTCTGACGCATGTTTAGCATCTTCTGGTCGAGAATGTGTTGCAAACTTCGATGGTCAGTGTAAATGACGCACTTCGTGCCATAGAGGTAGTGCCTCCACATTTTGAGAGCAAACACCACGACACCTAATTCCAGATCATGCGTAGTATAGTTCTTCTCGTGATCGTTAGCAGTCTAGATGCATAGGCAATAACCTTGTTGCGTTGCATTAGCACGCATCCTTGCCCTTGACGCGAGGCGTCACAATAGACTACGAAGTCTTCGACTCCTTCTGGAAGGGCCAGAACAGGTGCACTGCATAACTTTTCCTTAAGCGTCTCAAATGCTTCATCTTGTGTTCCCACACAAAGGCTTTGTTCTTCTTAGTCCGTGCGGTCAAGGGTTGCACAATGTGTGAGAAGTCCTTTATGAATCGTCGGTAGTATCTGGCCAATCCTTGGAATTGCCTAATCTCAGTGGGAGTTTCAGGATTCTTCCAATTCTTTATGGCTTCATTCTTGGAAGGGTCAACTTGAATCCCTTTCTCATTAACTACATGCCCCAGAAATTGGATCTCCCACATCCAAAATTCACATTTAGAAAATTTGGCGTATAGTTGCTCATTCTTAAGTAACTCAAGAATTAGTCTGAGATGCTTCTTGTGCTCTTCCTTATTACTGGAGTAGATCAGAATGTCGTCGATGAACACAATCACAAACTTGTCGAGATATGGGCGGCATACACGGTTCATGAGATCCATGAATGCTGCTGGTGCATTATTCAGCCCAAAGGGCATGACTAAGTACTCATAGTGTCCATACCTAGTTCGGAAACCGTCTTGGGTATGTCTTCTTCTCTTATCTTCAGTTGGTGGTAACCGGATCTCAAATCTATCTTGGTGAAGTAGCTTGCTCCTTGAAGTTGATCAAATAGGTCGTCTATCCTCGGAAGAGGGTAACGGTTCTTTATGGTCAACTTATTTAACTCTCGGTAGTCAATGCACATGCGCAGGGTTCCATCCTTCTTTTTCACAAATAGCACCGGGGCACCCCATGGAGAGACACTCGGACGTATGAATCCTTTGTCCAATAGTTCTTGAATTTGCATCATCAGTTCCTTCATTTCAGGAGGGGCGAGATGATACGGTACTTTGGCTACCGGTGCAGCGCCAGGCAGCAAATCTATTTTGAACACAACTTGTCGATTCGGGGGAAGTCCCGGTAGGTCTTCCGAAAACACTTCAGTGTATTCAGAAACCACGGGGATATCTGCAATCTTCTTCTCCTCTTTGGTCTTCATCACGTAGACTATGAAAGCTGAGTATCCCTTCTTTAAGCTCTTTGTAGCTTTTAATGGGATATCATGGGGCATAAAGTGTTACTCCTTTCTCCTTGCACCACTAACACTTCCTTGTCATTCAATGGTATCTTGAGTGGGCGTTCTTCACATACAATTTCGACTCTATTCGTAGCTAGCCAGTCCATGCCAACAACCACATCGCATCCTCCTCACTTAATGGGCATCAGATCTATTTTAAATGTATTTCCATTAAGATTCGTTAAGCAATCCTTGAAAATTTCATTAGTTTCTAAGATGTTGCCATCAGCTAATTCAACGGTAAACGTATCGGCTAAGGTACACGAATCTAGGTCAATCAAGGATCTAAAAACACTAGAGATAAAACTAGCAGTCGCTACAGTATCAAACAAAACGGTAGCAGGATGATTGTTTACAAGGAACGTACCGTTAACCACGTCAGGTTCTTTTCGAGCTCTAGCGGGGTCCGTCATAAAAGCTCTCCCCTTAGGCTTGTTGGGCTTGGCATCCTTATCTCTACCCAGCTTAGGACACTTGCTCCTCATGTGTCCTGGATCCCCACATTCATAGCATTGCTTCCCTGGTGTGTAAGTACAATCCTTGATCAGGTGCCCAGTCCTTTTGCACCTAAAGCAGGGCATTGGGTTGCATTCCCCTTGATGGTGTAGCTTGCACTTGTTGCAAAATGGGCTTGTCCCCGAGTACAGTCTCCGGGTCTTGCTTCCCTGATCATCACGTCTCACACCTTCGAAACTCTTTCTTCCTGACCCGCTACTACTTCCAACTGCTTTCTTTGCTTCAAACCACCTTCTTTTCTCTCCAACAATTTCTTCTTCTCATCACTCCTAGCTTGCTCAGTCCATCCAGCCCTAACTAGGTCATCGGTTAAACTGCTGGTGAGGTCAACTGCGGATTGTAGAATCAAGGGCTTGGAGGATAGGACCATTCCCTTAACTCTGGGATGTAGCCCCCAGATGAATCGTGCTATGCCTTTAGATTCATGTGTCACCAGATATGGCACCAGCCGGGATAGGGCTAAGAAACGATTGATGTACTCCGTGTAATTGGGACCTTTCATCTCTAGGCTCAGGAACTCCGATTATAGCTTCCCAAGTAAATTGATGGGGCAATACTTGTTGGTTATCAGCTCTCTGAATTCGGTCCAGCTCATTTGATTTGCAGCATTCCTTCCACGAGCTTGAGTGATCGACTTCCACCATTCCAATGCCGATCCTTTCAGTGATTGAGAAGCGAATCTCACCATATGGTCCAGTTTGCATTCGCTGATATCCAGTACAGCCTCCATCTCGTCAATCCATCTGTAAGTCTCTATAGCACCCTCAGTGCCATAGAAGTCCTTAGGTTTGCATGCCATAAAGGTCTTATAGGAGCATCCATTCCTTAACGCCTCAGATTCCTCATTGCGGTCCTCGTTGTTTTCAGTTCTATTACTACCTCTGGCAACGTTCCGGTCAGCATTGATCTGAGTGATGATGGTTGGTATTGTGTGAGAAATTTGCTGTGCTACGAGATTTGCTATCCTCTAGTCATTCCCTGGGTTAGCATTCCCCCCGATGGGAGTCTCTGGAGGAGTAGGAGGTTGATTTCTGGTTCGCCTTGCTTCTTCATCACGACCTCGGTAGGCTCCTTGCCTCCCGATACATGTTCCTCTTCTGGTAGGCATTCTGATACTATCACAGATAAAGTTGTTTTAGCGTCTCATAATTTGTTTCAAACAATCTATGCATCAATTCCCTACAAGGCTCCTTCTATATGTGGAGAGAATACGGTGTATAATTATACACAACCTTCCAATTTCCCACAGATTACTAATTTAAACAATTCAAACAGTCATCAAGAATGGCATGGCCCAACACCATGAAATACATAACACATGGTAGATAATTATAAATGTTCATCAGCATTGCACCATAGAAATCAGTTCGAAATAGGACAAAGTCAATAGTATTAGAGTCTAGCTCTTACAATTTGGAAGGTGCCATCACACCCATGAATAATAATAATAATAATAATAATAATATAATAATTATGTCAGATAACGATAAGATTGTTTCCATCAATTGTTCAAAGACAGATATTTTTCCTCCTTCTACATGTCACCTTCACATCCACTTCTTCTTCAGCCATCCCATCCATCCAGAGCTCTTCTTCTTCTGTTCCTGCTCCAACCTCTGCACCCCATGTGAAGCCATCATAGCCTGGAATTGAGCAGACTGGGAGGTCCGGGTAGCGTGCCTGGAATTGAGCAGACTGGGAGGTCCGGTTAGCGTGCTGAAGAGTCAGCTCGTGGCGACGGACGGTCTTCAAGATCTCATCCAGTGCTGCAATAGTGGGTCCTACATCACTTGCCCGGCGGCTGGATTAGGAGTACCTATCACCTGCCAGTACGCTAGGGCCGTCGTACATACTATGCCTTGGTGGCATCCAGGGCTCATCCTGTGGGTGGCGTCAGAGTGGGTCAAACGGCGGTGGTGCGGGTATAGGAGTCCTAACAGGTGGTGGAGGAGGAGGTGGCATCCTAAATGAGACTGTAGGTCCAGGCCTTGCACTCTTGCGTGGACGAGTGACAAGACGTGCTCCGCTATTCTTGATAGGTGGGATAGGCGAGTGACCAGAAGCAGCAACGTGTGGAGAGTGGGAGCGTGTCCGGCTCCTAGAGGGTGTCGTTGAGGAAGAGTCATCAGAAGTTTCGGTGTCGTCCGATGTGACGGATATCCATCATGGGTGTCCGCATCTCCGGAGGTATGCCTCGTACTCCGTCTGAGGTTTCGCTCTTCTAAGGGTTCCAGTAGGGGTAGTCTCATTGTCTGGGTGTGCGGGCGCCTTACCTTTGTCTGCCATAGTTTGTTTCCTGTAAAAAGACATCATGAGTAATTTGGTTTCTCATAGCTCATGATAGTCTTACCAATAATATACTCATAGTACTAGTGATGGCATTACTATCAGGAATCTCTATGTATCCCTTATCAATGATATTAGAATCAATTGTTTCTCAAAATAATGTCAGGTAAACAGTTCATCTTTAAAATCCATTTCAAATCTCCAGTCAAAATAAGTTTCAAAGTTCATCAGCATTAAACAGAAAAGCCTAAACATAACTTAGAGGTTCGTGATGGAAATTACGCGTCCGTAAATTCATGATTACGTTGATCAAGTGTAATCATCAATCTACCCAACCCGATCATCCCAACACTTTCCCACAAGGATAGTCCTATGGTATCAGGGTTGTAGCCTAAGGTCTACTATGGTATTCCCGACTTCTCTACAACCTTTGGCTCTGATACCAATCTGTCACACCCCGGGCCCAGGTAGGGTGGGACGTCACAGACTAGCAACAACGTACATGGCAGCGGAAACAAACAAATATAGGAGCGCAAAGGGAGAGAATGTCATATGGCATTTAAAGTTTTAAAAGACACCAGGCTGGAAACAGATCCAGGCCCAAACGTTTACATAGTACAACATAAATCAAATAGTCATTTTGGCAACATTTTCCATCATTGTTCAAGTTGTTCAAATCATGATTTTGGTCACACAAGCAAATGCCATGGTCTCGGGGGTTGAGTCTAAGTCTTTCATAATAGCTAAGAGTCTTCACGAGTTACCTGAAACATGCTCAAAAGAAAATAGAGTCAACTAAAAAGTTGGTGAATTCAAGTGCTTAAAATTTAAAAACAATAAAAGGGACTCTTAAAGTCCATATTAAAGGTTTAGAATCAAGTGTGAAAGCTCATGAAAAGTCTTATTTGATATTTGAATGCATCATTTTTAGTATCAACCATTGTGGGGTATCATAATCAACCCTGCACTCGGTCCCCGGTTGGCCTCTTCTAAACTTGCGTTTAATCGGATATTCCAGAAGGAAGGAACCAAGCCTCAAAACAGTGAACCATTCCTGCCAGGATGGTTCACCATGGTTTCTTACTCAAAACCTGTTACATGCCACATACGATACCTCAGGATCTCAGTGGGGTACCTCCCTGTAGTGGGAGCCACTGTGTGTGGGGGATTCCCCAAATAGATCTATCCACATAAAACAAGCGGTTCACAAAAGAATTAATGATCATAATATAAGCATCAACAGGTATCCATAAATCCCACATACAAGCATCAAGTAAAGCACAATCATAATTCATAAAACAACAGAGCATGTTCCATCCCAAAAACAGTAAGTAAAAGGGGATCAAGAACTCACCATAGGTGTTAAGCAAAAGAAACTCTTCGTGTGCCGGGAATATCTCAAGTCTAGCACCCTAAAATTAATATATTAAGTGATTAGCTACTGCTCTAAACCTATTCAAGGTGCACAAGAGTGTCTAAGTCTTAGTTTGTCGGACTCGACTTTGATTCGATTAGGGTTTGCATAAAAAGTTTCCTTTTATGGAAAGTCAAGGTTTCGCATACAATCAAGGATTTTTACATTATTAAGTCAAGAATATATGGTAATTATTCTATTCAAGTGACTAAAGGGCTCATTTGGGTCGGTTATGAAGTTTGGTGAAATTTTACAGTTTAGCCCCTGAAGTTTCAAAATTGACAGTTTCTACCCTCAAGTTTAGTTTCTTGCATTAGATAGCTTTCATAACCAAAAACCAGGTTCATGACCTTAAACAAACTTATTTTTAAGAACATATACAAAATTTTCAGATTATGGGTTCGGTTTATTAATTACGCGTTTAACGTTCCCGGTTACGGTAAAACCGAAGGGTTTTAAATGGTTACCTATGAGTTTTCATGTTTTTGAGTCTTGGACCTGTAGATAAATTTTAAAGAAATTTTTATAATTATCCAACCTTTTAAATCACAAAATTTGCCTTTAGTAGTTGAAAGACTCATTTTTATGTTTAACCCGTTAAAACGCGTTTTTAACCTAATTTGACCGTTTAAGAGCTCGTTTAACCAACTTTTCCACTTATAAGTTAGTTTCCCACTTAATATTCTGAAATAACATTGCTTTTATAATTTTTAACTTTATATTCATTTTTCATAGATTTTCCTCAAAACGTCACTCGGTTAGTACCCGTTTTCACTTAAAAATCCATTTAAATTACCTTTTGACCATTAAAATTTCCCATTGACTCCAGAAAACTTTATTAATCCTTAATGAACCTGGAATTCTCTTTAAAAAGTTTATAGCCCAAGCTTTCTTGTTTTTAAGTAGTTTTACCATGTTTTCGGGTCCCGAAAGTGACTAAAATGGGTCCAATCACAACATGTCTTTTATTCCAGAGATTAAACTTTATTAACAATCTTAATATTCATAAAAACTTCTGAAATTTTAGTCCCAAATCGTGGCCTAGTTGTTCTACATATCCATAGACTTCAAATATATAGGAAATGTCATAACCGACCATTACACATGTGTAAATCATTGTAACTTGAGTTTAAACATTACCAAAACTTTATTTAACTTAAAAATAAGATTGTTGGGGTGTTTAAAAGTTATTTTTGAGCAGGTTATGACCCTTGTTTGAGAGGGTTTTCAAACAAGTGTTTAGAGTGTGTTGTTACTTGTAGCAAGAAGGATTTTCAAGGTGTTCTTATGCTATAACCTCCCATTCATGGTGTACACCCATTTGTAACATTCAAAACAGGTTATTATAAGTTTCATGAACCATAAAAAATCAGGTTGCAAGTTTATTTTTCAAAGGTTACAAGGTACACAAGTTAGATGGTGCAAAAACACCAAAAATAGGGTTTTCAAGGGGTAAATCAGGTTCTACCGTTTAGAATGACTTTCATATCATGTAATTTACCTTCAAGAACATTGGGAACTGCTCAAGAACAAAGTGATGGTGAGAATTTTCTGCTCCAACAAGGAAAGGTAAGGTTTTTAGGTGAAACATGAAGAAAACATGAGAAATGACCAAAACCGACAACATGGAGCTTACACTTGTTGTAACTCATGGTTTGGAGGGTGTTGATGGTCGTGGATGGCTAGAAACTCCTTGGAATTGGCTGTAGAATCTCGAACAAAGGCTGGAACCCATGTGTTTGCAAGATTCAAGCACCAAAAGCTCACAAAAGGGACACCTTCTTGCGGTTTGAGCTTGGCCGATGGTGGTGATGATGTTGTTCTTGGTTATGAGCTGAAAATGGAGAGGGAAAAGAGAGTGTGTGTGTGTTTTTGGTGAGAAAATCTGAGAGGGAGAGAGGGAGAAGTGAGGTTCTTACAAGGCAATTGCATGGAGTGGGAGTGGTGGGTGTGTGGGTGGTGTAGAAGAGAGGAGAGTGGAGGAGAGGGGGGCGGCCGCTTTTGGCATTTTGTGAGGGTTTTGATTTTTAAATTTTAATTAGTAATTGATATTATATGTAGTATTATTTGTGGTGTTGTGTAGTATTTTAGATGGTAAAGGTTTCTAGTTAGTTGATTTGTCTTGTGCATGATTATGCATGCATTAGCCGAAAATTAATGTGTTTATGCACACACTTTTAATTGTTTCAATTAATATTTTAAATCCTACTTAGGGTGATTAATTAACATTCCCGGCACTAAGTTTCTAAAAGTTAAGACTTGAAATAACTAAAATTCACAAAAATCACATAGAATCATAAAAATGGATTAATTAACAAATGGTGATTCTAATATTATTGATATAGTTAAATTGTTTCTATTATTAGTACTCATAAGATCTGATATGATGCAATTAAATTAGGGTTTAGAATAGTGACCTTGGGACCGGTTGTCACATGCGCCTAGTTTTTTGCCTTAGAAATTCTAAGTGTAGGTTCATGTGCCTGAATAGTAGTTCATGCACCTGAACTTTTGACTGAAATGTCTAAGTGTAGGATGAAGTGCCTGAATAGTGCCCATGCGCCGAAAAAGGCTCATGCGCCTAAGTGTTAAACCGGTTAAGTGTAGGCTGATGCACCTACATAGTTGAGAAACACCCAAACAGGGTGATACGCCCAAATAGACCTCATGCGCCCAACACTTAGAAATTTTTTGTGAATTTTAAGGAAAAAACAGAATTTTAGGGTATAACCCTAGTTTGACTTGTGGGCTGTTTTGGACTATTTTAGGCACGAATAAGTGAGAGCTTATGAATAGGATATGCATGATGTTATGATGAATGTATGATATACATATGAGTATAAGTTGTTATCTTTTATTAGTTTTCAAAATATATTTATTTTGTAATATAATATACGTTAAGTATTATGTTATTACTTTACGCAGTATTATGAACGTGTGAATGAACGTAAAGTATAACTTAATGAAGAGAAAGATAACAAAGATGAAAAGTGAAACGTAATGAAAGAAAGAAAAGGCTTGCAAGCAGAAAGAAAGAAGGATTACAACTCTTTATGAGTTGATAGCTCAACTGTGTGTTTTATAACGTATGATTTTAACCCATGAGGGTTCACACACAGGGGGATCAGTCCAGGTGACTGAACCTATAGTACGAAACGGGATCCTTGTCATTCGACCCCGGGCTTTGTGCCAATATATGATACGGCTTTGTGCCAGATAGTAACGGGGCTTTGTGCCTAGAATGGTGGCTTCGGGCCTCGGGGTTCAGGCCAATTTGTAAAGGATCTTTGTTCTCGGAATGGCGGTTTCGAACAGTGATGGGGGAAAGGCTTGACATGATCTAGAATTAGTACGAACGAGCGAGATGATAAAGTATGAAATGAACGAAGTGATAAAGTGCAAAATGAATGTTAACGAAAGATAGTGATAAAGTGAAAGATTTGGTCTGCCCAAGATACGTATTAAACTGATGTGGCTAGTGTGATATGATTCAAGTCGGTCATACCCAATAACAAGCCAAACAAACACCAATAAATATTTTTCGTTGATAAGATCAAACAAATAAATATTGACACCAATTTAGAAAATAAGTTTTCTAAATCACTGCTTTCGTAAATGAACAACATTATGTGGATAATTTGTTAATGAGAAATTATTTTTTCAATTATTTAAGCTAGTTAAACAATGACAAATAATAGAGTGTTAGTGTTATAAAATTAAAAGGGTTTTAATTTTATAAAACAAGAGGGCAAGAGTGTAACTTTTTTTATAAAATTAAATGGGAGGGAAACCCATTTGGATGGGTGATCGCGGCTGCCCCTTGGCCTTGGGGTACCCACCCACTTTGTCTTGTAAAGTGCAAGACTTCAAGTCACACACACTCTCCAATCTTTTTCACTATCTCTCTTACATGCAAAAGAAGTTTTTCTCTCTATCTCTCTCTCAAAATCGGTTTTGGGGCTGAACAAGAGGGCCTTTCTTTGCTGAAAAATCAGTCTTTGTGAGCTGAAAATTCGCCTTGCTTGTGTTGATTGGATCCACAAGAAGTGAAGGAAGTTGGTGTTCTACAACCTAGCAAGTAAGGTGTCATCAAGGCTTCTGGGTATCATCTTTTGAGGGATTCTACATTGAAGTCTTAAGCTTTCAAACATCATCATCTTCCTGCATCATTCTCCACATTTCTAAGGTAGTAAATGTGTTCTTGAGTGGTTTTTGATAGTATGCTCTTCCATATAAATAGATCCTTGTCTTGGGTTTTGTTTTAACAAGTGTATATGATACATATACTCACGTTTTTTATTTAAACTCCGCTGGGTTTTACATGTTAAATGGTTAATATGACTTTGGTAAGAATCTACAAAACCAAACAATGGCATCAAGAGCCGGTTATATGGATACATGCTTCAAAAATTGAAATTTTCGGGTCCTTTTTTAATAAAAAGTGGGCTGGAAATTTCACACATGGAAGTCCCTTTGTTTTTCAAGATATTACTTTTATATGCATGTAAGAATCTTGAAAAATTAAAATCATGAGATGGTTTGTTTGTTTGGACAAAAACCCACTTGTTCTTGGTTTGTTTTGGCCGAGATTTTGGGTACAAAAGGGGCTGCTATTCACGGTTGTTATATACATATTTGGATGTGTTTTTAGTGCATAAAACCTAGCCTGACCTTGTGTTTGATTGTTTGTTGTTGTCATTTCATTTGGTTGTAATAAAGGCTATGTAATTTATTTGTTTCATTTGGCATGTAATAAGTAGATTAGTTTGCACTTTATTTTCCTAGAAAAAATGCATTAGGATTTTTTCTATGTAACAAGCATTTAGGGGCTGATTTGTGAGACAAAGAAGGTGCCTAAAGATGGTGGTGGAATCACAACACAAAAGGAATACTTAAAACATTTGGATGCAAGTTCAAGTGGGAATTCATCAACACAACATTGTGTCATGTTTTTACCCTAGAAATGACCTCTTGACACACTTGTTATGCCAAGCAAGTGTGGTCAAAATAGTTGGCTATGGTTATGCACTTATATTTTATGTTTGGTTGATTATTTGGTTGTTTGGATGAGTTTGACATTTTAATTGAAAATAGATAAACTAGTTAAACAACTAAAATTAAAACAAGCATAAAAGTGGTTCTATCATTAAAGGAATCAATAAAATGAGTTTATTAAGGGTTAATGATTTAATAAAAACGAGTTTTGTTAAAAGGAATCATGAAAATAGTTTTTCATAAAATACCATGCATTTGAATGCATACAAATAGTATGGTATAAAAGGATTTTTCTAAAAACTAGAATTTTAGAAACTACAAAACCCTTTTCAAAACAAGTGTAACACCATCCTTTTAAACAACACTCAATTCACTTGCAACTTATTTATGGGATAAGGGTCACCTAACCATAAATGTAGAAACTTGTGAAGTTGAGGTGAAATTACCATATTTGTGGGATAAAGGTCATCTAACCACTTATACTTGTAAAATCACACGTGTGTCTAAGTAGGACGACTTGATTTGGAAATCATGCATTAGGATCACCGAAGCATGACGTACAAACGGTGTTGATGGGATAAACATGCCAAACAAAACATAAGATGTTTAAACCGATCCCATACAACTAGAAATTGTAATAGGTTACAATTGTCAAACGTTGACTACCTTGTTAATTTAAATAAAGGGATAAAGGTCACCTAACCGATAATTAAATGTAACGTTGGATTCTAGATTTTAATTATTATTGTCTATGAGACATAAAAGGGTATTAATAATTAAAATGCTTTGATATCAAAAATACTAAAAGTTGAACTTTGTAAAATTGTAGATGGCTAACAACAACAACTCAATCCCCACCGTCCATAACCTATCACTAAGAACTATCCTTGAAAAGGAACGTCTAAACCATAGGAACTTCATGGATTGGTACCAAAACTTGAGAATCGTTCTCAAGAAAGAAAAGAAGTCCTATGTGTTAGACGATCCCATTCCCGATCAACCCGATGAGAATGACGTAGAGGCCTTTGCCGAGTGGGTCAAGTACACCGAGGACTCTGTGCAAGTCTCATGTCTCATGCTAGCGAGTATGATTCCCGATTTGCAAAAAGACTTTGAGAACCACCATGTCTATGACATGACACCCAGTTGGAGGAAATGTTCCAACAACAATCAAGGGTGGAGCGCTTCGAAATGGTTCGAGCACTCCATGCATGTCGGATGGACGAGACCCAATCGGTTTCATCTTATTCTTAAGATGAAGAGCCACATTGATCGCCTTGAAAGGCTTAACTGTCGTGTGTCCAACGAGTTGGCAACGGATTTGATCCTCAACTCCCTATCCAAGAAGTTTGATAGCTTTGTTATGAACTATAACATGAATGGATGGGACTAGAGCATTGGTGAGCTTAATTCAATGCTCAAAACGGCCGAGGCGGGCATGGGTAGAAAGGTTCTACCGGTCCTTACGATCAATGAAGGAGGTAGTAGGAAAAGGGACTCCCCGACCCTAGGGCAAGTGTTGCCAAAGGGAAGGGGCACGTCAAGGGGAAGGGTAAGGGTAAAGCTAAAGTGGAACCGACCAAACCGAAAGAAAAGAAGCAAAAGGTTGCTCATGATGACCCGTGTTTTGAGTGTGGTTAGGTAGGCCATTGGAAACGCAATTGTCCGGTCTATCTCAAAGAGTTGAGATCAAAGAGGGATGCGGGGCAAACCTCATGTACAATCTTTATGATGCTTGTTGAGCTAAATGTTATTTCTTCTAACACATGGGTATTGGATACCGGATGTGGAACTCATATTTGCAATTTGTTGCAGGGGATCAAAAGAAGTGAGCATTATGCAAAAGGGAAATTAGTCTCTTTATGGGCAATGGTGCAAAGGTTCACGTGGAAGCCCAAGGAGACTACATTTTGAAGCTTCCAAGTGGTTTGGAAGTTATTTCAAAGAATGTTTTGTATGCTCCTAGCTTGACTAGGAACATTATTTCTGTTTCCCGTTTAAGACAATATGATTATGATTTCAAGTTTGTTGACAATGATATTCATGTTTCTTTAAATCATGTGTTTTATTTTAAGGCTATACCTTGTAATGGTATTTATGAATTGGTTCATGATAACACAACATATGATAGCTCAATGTTCCAAGCAACCACCAAAAGGCTCAATAAGATTTAAGTGATTCCTTTCTTTGGCATTGTCACCTTGGTCACATAAACAAGAATCGTATGCAAAAACTTCAAAAGAAGTCTTTTGAAAACTAATGAAAATGATTCATTTGATGTATGCGAGTCTTGTTTACAAGGTAAAATGACAAAGGCCCCTTTTAGTGGGACTAATGTAAGGGCAAAAGATTTATTAGGGATCATACATTCGGATGTATGTGGACCTTTTAAACCAATAACTAGTGAATTTCAAGAGTATCTTAGAAGTTGTGGGATTGTCTCATAACTTACTTCACCTGGAACAGCACAAATAATGGTGTGTCTGAGAGGAGGAATCGGACTCTATTGGATGTGGTTCGATCTATGATGGCTAGAAGTACACTACCTCTATCATTTTGGGGTTTCGCATTGCTCTCCGTGGCCCGTATTTTATGGCCCCAACCAAGAAAGTGGAAAGGACACCTTTCGAAGTATGGCATGGAAGGGTTCCTTCATTATCATATTTAAAAGTTTAGGGGTGGTGAGGCTTATCCTAATCAATACACTTAAAACAAACTGGACGCCCGATCCACAAAGTGTATCTTCATTGGATATCCTAGAGATTGTATTGGATATTATTTCTATGATCCAACAGAGCAGAAAGTGTTTATTGCTCGAAAGGCAGAGTTCTTGGAAACTAAGTTCCTTTTGGAAGAAACTAGTGGAAGAACAGTGGAACTTGAAGAAGTTCAAGATTCACAAGACAATACATATTTGGTTGATACTAGCAATCAACATGAGGATGTTGAGAATGATCATATGGATGATCAAGATACACAAAACGTTCGCAGATCTGGTAGAACTAGTGTTCCTCCTAAGAGATATGGATTTTTCATGGATGGATGCTATGTGGTAGATTTGGATGAACCAACCACATACCATGATGCAATTTCAAAACCTGATTTTGACAAATGGCAAGAAGCCATGAATGTTGAGATGCAATCCATGTATGATAACCAAGTTTGGGAATTGGTTACACCACCTCTTAAGTCCAAGGTAGTTGGAAGTAAGTGGGTTTTCAAGAAGAAAACCGATATGCATGGAAACTTGGATACCTATAAAGCTAGACTTGTAGCAAAAGGTTTCACTCAAACTCAAGGGGTTGATTATGATGAAACTTTTTTGCCTGTGGCAATGCTAAAGTCTATCAGGATATTGTTTGCCATAGCAGCATATTATGACTATGGGATTTGGCAAATGGATGTCAAAACCGCTTTCCTTAATGAATGTCTTGAGGAAGATGTCCATATGGAACAGCCTGAAGGTTTTGTCGATCCAAAACATCCTAACAAGGTATGCAAGTTAAAGAAGTCAATCTACGGATTGAAACAAGCGTCGAGAAGTTGGAATCACCGTTTTGATGATGAAGTAAAGAAATTTGGCTTCATCAAAAACGCTGATGAAGCTTGTGTATATAAGAAAGCTAGTAGGAGCACTATTACTTTCCTTGTATTATATGTCGATGACATTTTACTGCTTGGAAACGACATTCCAACCTTGGAAGGTGTAAAAGCCTGGCTTGGAAGTTGTTTTTCCATTAAGGATCTTGGTGAAGCCACCTATATTTTGGGAATAAAGATCTATAGGGATAGATCAAGACGGTTGATAGGTTTAAACCAAAGTGCATACATTGAAAAGAGCTTGAAAAGGTTCAAGATGGAGAATTCTAAGAAAGGTTTGGTACCTATTCAAAAGGGGACTATATTGAGCTCATCTCAATGCCCTAGTTCAAAGGTTGAACAAGAAAGAATGAATGAGTCCTATATGCATCTGCTATAGGATCCATCATGTATGCAATGATATGTACTAGGCCGGACATGTCATGTGCTCTAAGCATGACAAGTAGATATCAACAGAATCCTGGTAACAGTCATTGGATGGCTGTAGGAGTATTTTGAAATACCTTAGAAATTCTAAGGATATGTTCTTAATATATGGATTGGTGAGGAGGAGCTCGTTGTAAAGGGTTACACGGATGCGAGTTTCCAAACTGATCGAGATGATTCTCGATCACAGTTGGATATGTATTCATTATGAATGGAGGAGCGGTCTCTTGGAAGAGCTCAAAGCAAGATGTTGTGGCACTATCTATAGAATTAAAATACATAGCCGCTTCATTGGCAGCTCAAGAAGCTACGTGGCTTAGGAAGTTCATTGCTGATCTAGGTTTGTTGCTACCATTCAAGGACCCTAGAGATCTTTGTGATAACGAGGGAGCGATTGCTCAAATCAAGGAACCTCGTGCACATCAAAAGACTCGGAACATTGAACGGAGATTCAACTACATAAGGGATGAAGTTGAAAAGGGAAAGATATGTATTCGCAAAGTTCACACCGATTAAAACATTGCGGATCCATTCACGAAGCTCCTGGATAGGTCAAAGCATGATAGTCATACTTGTGCCTTAGGACTTTGATATTCTAGTGATTGGACATGATCAAAATTTTGTATTTGGATATTGGAACTTATGTTATTTGACTTAATTATAAGGTTATAATTTTCATTTGTTCTTCTATTTTAGCATGTTTAAATCCATGAATAAGTAAGTTATTCTAAACGTCCGTAGTCGATCGTACTTGTAGGAACAACTATGAAGTAAGACTATAATGAACTTGGATTGGTTGATATTCATAAAGTATGAATATAGAGCAAGAGGTTGCTACCAAGGTTCATTGATATCTATAGGATATAGATATAGGACTGACCCGCTCTCGATTATTTCTGCATGGAATCTTTGTGATTAGTCATAAGAGATGTTGAGTAAAGGCGAATACCATTGTATCCTCAGACCTGAGATACATATTGGGTCTTGATATTCACCAAGTGTTGTACATTGACTTAGTACTTTGCTGTTGTGAAAGATTGGCAGTACATAAGGCTAAGTTCAGGTATGATATAAGGTGATTGTGAGAGACGTATGTAGTCAAGATGGAATTTGTTCCTCTTATTCGTTGAGAGTTAGATGTCTAAGGCCTGTTAAAGTTAAATCATCGGAGAATGACAATTCTGTGTCTCTAGGATTTAACATGACATCTACGATAAAAGGATAGATGATTGATTCACCTAAAACATTTCAAGTAAGGTACTTGAAGAGGATGATGTTATTGAATGGCAGTTAATCATATACATTAGGGGTAGCAAACCGTTGCTAGGCGTTATTTGCTGCTTGCATCAATCTTCTATGAATCTTGTGCAAGTGGGAGATTGAAAGATTTGGTCTGCCCAAGATACATATTAAATTGATGTGGCTAGTGTGATATGATCCAAGTCGGGTCATACCAATAACAAGCCAAACAAACACTAATAAATATTTATTCGTTGATAAGATCAAACAAATAAATATTGACACCAATTTAGAAAATAGGTTTTCTAAATCACTGCTTTTGTAAATGAACAACATTATGTGGATAATTTGTTCATGAGAAAATATTTGGTTCAATTATTTAAGCTAGTTAAACAATGACAAATAATAGAGTGTTAGTGTTAAAAAATTAAAAGGGTTTTAATTTTATAAAACAAGAGAGCAAGAGTGTAACTTTTTTTATAAAATTAAATGGGAGGGAAACCCATTTTGGATGGGTGATCTCGGCCGCCCCTTGGCCTTGGGGTACCCACCCACTTTGTCTTGTAAAGTGCAAGACTTCAAGTCACACACACTCTCCAATCTTTTTCACTATCTCTCTTACATGCAAAAGAAGTTTTTCTCTCTATTCTCTCTCTCAAAATCGGTTTTGGGGCAGAACAAGAGGGCCTTTCTTCGCTGAAAAATCAGTCTTTGTGAGCTGAAAATTCAGCCTTGCTTGTGTTGATTCGGATCCACAAGAAGTGAAGGAAGTTGGTGTTCTACAACCTAGCATGTAAGGGGTCATCAAGGGCTTCTGGGTATCATCTTTTGAGGGATTCTACATTGAAGTCTTAAGCTTTCAAACATCATCATCTTCTTGCATCATTCTCCACGTTTCTAAGGTAGTAAATGTGTTCTTGAGTGGTTTTTGATAGTATGCTCTTCCATATAAATAGATCCTTGTCTTGGGTTTTGTTTTAACAAGTGTATATGATACATATACTCACGTTTTTGATTTAAACTCCACTGTGTTTTACATGTTAAATGGTTAATATGACTTTGGTAAGAATCTACAAAACCCAACATAAAGTACGTGACGAACGTTAACGAAAGATAAGGATAAAGTACGAAACGAGTAATAACGAATGAAATGATAAAGTACGAAATGAACGAACACGTACGATAACGAATGAACATGTGTGATAGTAAAGAAAGTGTTTTATGGAAAATAGTATTTTTACATATGAAACGTATAAAGTATTTTAATACTTATAAAACTATAACTCACTCAGCAATGCTGACCTTTATGCGTTTTTAGTTGACAGGTAAAAGTTGATGAGGATGGCACTCAGGGAGGCTACTTTGCAGGGCAAGACTGGCATCCATTCACACATGTTATTATTGTTGTTTTGTAATACAATAAGTGAAAGTTCTTTTGCATTTGAATAGTGTTGTATTGCATAACAACAGTAATTATTAATAAAATGAATGGTTTTTGTTAATGACTTCCGCTGTAATGTTTTATGAAATGTATAATAATATGTATGTTTAGCGCCATGAAGGACCAACTGTGAGGTGCCCGAAATAGGGCCTTACAAGTTGCTATCAGAGCCAAAGTTCATGTGAACTGGGTAAATATTTTCGAAAACCTAATCTTAAACTAAGAATGGGATAAAGGGAAGGGATGCCAGCCCGAGTAGCTACATGCCATCAGGTATTTCTTTTTCAAAGTTAATTGGAGTTATGTGCTAGTTGATTATGTATTCTTAGTAGATTTAGATACTGATGTAGTCAAGATAGGAAATGCTTGGGGTATGAAGAGTAAAGTAAGTGGCTAATCACAACTGACCACTGTAATTAGGGTCTTACTATACTTAACATAAACTGAGCTATTCCTTGAATGACGGTGTTAGCGTTTGAGTCTTATACTGATTAGAGAATGGCTGGAGGTAGATCATCTAAGGCCTCTAGGGAGGAGTATAGGGAGGACGTGGTGCTAAATCACGTGTCACTAGGAACCAGGCTAAGACTACTGAGAGGGCCCGTGAAGAGCCCGAGGTGCATCACCAGGAGTGTGGTGATGAGAGTGCAAACTTAAGGGCCTCGATGAAAGAGGCGGTGGTAGAGGAAGCATACCAGGCCGTGCAGATGATACTGCTGTCTGTGGTGACTGAAGTTATTAAGGCAATAAGAGAGGATGAGAAGAAACAGAGGAGAAGGAGCACCGGAAGGGGGGAAAGGGAGCGATCGGAGACCAAGACGATTGTCTCGAGTGAGGAGGAAGAGGAAGAAGTGGTGCAGGAAACTGCACGTGGTTGCAACTATGGGGCATTTCAGAGGTGCAAGCCCCTAACATTTGATGGAAATAGCACTGCTGCTGCTTCTCACTGATGGGTGAGAGACATGGAGGCGGTACTCGATATCAGTGAGTGCCGAGAGGACCAGAAGGTGAAATTCACTACCCACTCATTTGTGGACACGACTTTATGTTGGTGGGACAATATTGTCGAAGTTGAGGGTAGCAGCGCCATCAGCAGGATGAGGTGGTCGGAGTTGAAGAAGCTGGTGATCGTGGAATTCCGTCCTTACCGGGAACTTGACAAGATAGAGAGGGAGTTCCAGCAGCTAGACGCTGGTACCATGACACCAGTAGTACACCACCAAGTTCAATAAGATGGCAAGGTTGGAGTCGGATCAGGTGACACGGGAGTCAAGGAAGATAAAGAAATACATACAGGGACTGCCAGCTGACGTACACAGGCATTTGATCGCTGCCCGACCGGGTACCTTTCGATCGGTGGTAAACCTGATGGGTAGGTTGTATGATGAGAGGGAAGTGGTGGTAGTCGAGGTGAAGAGGACGGGTGATGGTGTTATGAGCTGGGGAAAGAGGAGGCTTGGACGTGGAGGTTTCACTCCAAACAACAAAAGGAGGAAAGTGGATGACAGGAGGATGGTGTCCTCAAGTTCAGGGATGAAGGAGTGTGGTAAGTGTGAAAGAGAGCACGTTCGTGAGTGCAAGTAGGTGATGAATGTGTGCTTCAAGTTTGGGAAGTCCGTTCATGTGGTGAAGGTGTGTGGACTTATACGGTGCTATGACTGCGGTGAGGAAGGCCACGTGAGCAGGGACTGTAAGAAGTCGAGAGCTGGGAGTGCTGGGGCGAACAAGAAGCCAGGGGAAGGAGGATAGAGGGCAACTTCTAGAGCCTTTACGATGATGCGGGAGGAGGCCAGAGAGGATCCTGATGTCGTGTCAGGTATGTTTCTAGTAGACCAAACTTGTGCCTCTGTGTTATTTGATTCTAGTGCTAGTAGGAGTTTTATTTCTACTAGTTTCTGTGCTAAGTTGCCTGTTAGTGGTAGAAGTATTGGCGAACCTTTTGACTTAGAAACTACTATTGGTAAGTCCACTAGAATTACTGATGTGATAGAGGACTATGCCGTAGAATTAGAAGGTCATCGCTTTTCTGATAAATTACATGTAACGCTCCTAGGCGGATTCGATGCAGTACTAGGGATGGATTGGTTAGCAACCTATGAGGCAAACATCATGTGTCATAAGATGATGATTCAATTAATTATGCCTGATGGGAGTTTGGTGACGGTTTACGGTGATCGCTTCACTATGGTTCCAAAGGTGATTTCGATGGTGGTGGCGGAAAAGTGCATGCGACGTGGATGTAGTGCCTATCTTGCCTACGTGAAAGATGTGGATGCGTCAGTACCACAACTGTCCGATGTGCCAATGGTATGCGACTTTCCGGACGTGTTCCCAGAAGACTTGCCAGGTGTGCCACCAGACCATGAGATCGAGTTTCAGATTGATTTGATACCCGGTGCTCAACCCGTTGCTAAAGCACCGTATCGATTAGCTCTTACCAGATGAAGGAACTAATGGGTCTACTGTAGGAGTTAATGGATAAAGGGTTTATTCGATCGAGTATCTCTCCCTGGGGTGCTCCGGTATTGTTTGTGAAGAAGAAGGACGGTAGTATGCGGATGTGCATCGACTACCGAGAACTGAATAAGCTAACGGTGAAGAATAGGTATCCGCTATCGAGGATTGATGATTTCTTTGACCAGCTCTCAAGGATGGATCTTCAAACTCGTTACCATTAGCTGAAGGTAAAGGAACAGGATATTTCTAAGATAGCTTTCCGTACGCGTTATGGACACTACGAGTTTCTCATTATGTCTTTCGTTTTGACTAATGCGCCAGTTGCCTTTATGGATTTGATGAACCGAGTGTGTCGGCTGATGTTAGATAAGTCAGTGATTGTATTTATTGATGAATTCTGATTTATTTGAAAAGTGAGGAAGAACATGTCGGCCACATACGTGAAGGATTTGAGACACTTAGAATGGAGAAGTTGTATGCTAAATTTTCTAAGTGTGGTTTTTGGTTACGTGGGGTTCAGTTTTTGGGTCACGTGGTGAATGCTAAAGGAATCATGGTGGACCCAGCAAAGGTTGAGGCGGTGATACAATGGAAGTCTCCAAAGACGCCATTCGAGATCCGTAGTTTCTTGGGTTTGGCGGGTTACTACAGGAGTTCATCCAAGACTTTTCCAAGATAGCCTCACCTTCGACCAAATTGACCCGCAAGGATGTGAAGTTTGAATGGGGTCGGAAATAGGATGATGCTTTCGAGGAGTTGAAGATGAGATTGACTCAAGCTCCTGTTTTAATGTTACCCGAAGAGAGTAAAGACTTAGTGGTATATTCGGATGCTTCTTATTTGGGGCTAGGTTGCATGTTAATGCAACATGGAAGAGTAATTCCCTACACATCGCGACATTTGAAAACCCATGAAGTCAACAACCCTACACATGATTTGGAGTTAGCTGCTTGGTCTTCGCGTTCAAGATTTGGAGGCACTACTTATACGGGACAAAGTGCACCATCATCACTGACCACAATAGCTTGAAGTATTTCTTTGAGTAAAAGGATGTCAACATGAGACAGAGGAGATGGTTAGAGCTTATTAAGGATTATGATTGTGAGATCCATTACTATCTGGGTAAGGTCAACGTCGTGGCCGATGCCCTTAGTTAAAAGGAGAGACCCGAGTAGATTCGGGTGAAGGCTTATTAGTTGGTTATGATCATTGATGTGATGACCCAGGTGAAAGGGTTCCAAGATAAGGCGTTGAAAGAAGATCTCCTAAAATCCGAACGAATGAGAGGTTTAGTTGCAGAATTGGGTGAAAACACTCTCGGTGTTAGGACCCGAAATGGACGGATATGGATTTCACGATACGGAGACCTACGGGGGCGAATCATGGACGAAGCTCATAAGACTCGATACTCGATTCATCCCGGTGCCACAAAGATGTATCAGGATATGAAGAGAGATTATTGGTGGCCGGGTATGAAACGCGATATAGTGGAGTACGTGGGCATGTGCCTTACTTGTTTGCAAGTGAAGGCTGAACATCAGAAGCCATGCGGGAAGATCTAACCGTTGGATATACCCGAGTGGAAGTGGGAGCACATAACCATGGATTTTATTACTAAGCTACCTCGTACAACGAGGGGGTGCGATACCATTTGGGTGATAGTTGATCGACTGACGAAGAGTTCTCACTTTCTTCCGAACCGCGAGACATATTCATCCGAGAGGTTGGCGGATCTGTTTATCAGAGAGATCGTAGCTCATCATGGTGTACCAGTGTCTATCGTGTTGGATCGTGACACTCGGTGTACATCGAAGTTTTGGAAGAGATTTCATGATGCGATGGGGATGAAGCTACACATGAGCACGGCTTATCATCCTCAGACAGATCGTTAGTCTGAGAGGACGATCCAGACACTCGAGGATATGCTTCGAGCATGCGTGATCTATTTTGGAGGAAGTTGGGATGATCACTTACCGTTAGCTGGATTCTCGTACAATAACAGTTATCATGCCAGCATTGGTATGCCACCTTACGAGATGCTATATGGTAGAAGGTGTAGGACACCCGTATGTTGGGGTGACATTGGACAGAAAGAGTTGGGAAGCCTTGAGGTGATTAAGGCTACGGCTGAGAAGTTAGAGAAGATTAAGGCTTTTAAGAAGGCAGCGTAAGATAGACAAAAGTCGTACACTGACAAGAGGCGTAGACCGATTGAATTCAAGGTGGGCGACCGAGTTATGTTGAAGGTCTCACCTTGGAAAGGAATCATCCGGTTCCGAAAGCAAGGTAAGCTGAGCCCGTGGTATATAGTGTTGGATCTTGTATGCCCAAGACACATACAAGATTGATGTGGTTAGTACGTTATGATCCAAATCGGGTCATACCCAATAACAAGCTAAACAAACACTAATAAATATTTATTTGTTTATGAGCTCAAACAAATAAATATTGACACCAATTTAGAAAATGGGTTTTCTAAAACATTACATTTGAAATAAAACAAATTATATGGATAATTTGTTAATGAGAAATTATTTGTTATATTATTTAAGTAAGTTGAATCATAACAAATAATAGTGTGTTAATATTATAAATTAAAAAGGGGTTTTAATTTTATAAAACTTATGATTAGAAGAGTGCAAATTATATAAAATAAGATTGGGGGGAACCCAATTTCAAAAGGGCCAATTCGGCCGCCCCCTCTACATGGGGATTCCCTTTTGTCTTGGTTAATTACAAGACTAATTGACTCTTGCACTCTTCCCTTGAAACACACTTTCTCTCTGACACATGCAAAGGTCTCTTCTCCCTTTCTTCCTTGGCTGAAAATTCGAAATTAAGGCTGGAACTGAAGAACTTCTTGGCTGATTTTCGGGATCTTGAATATGAGTTGGGTCTTGGTGTTATACTCCCTAACAAGTAGGTGTTTGGAAGAGCTTGTGGGTATACAAGCTTGAGGCTTTCTTACTTGAGGGCTGCACATACAAGAACATCATCATCTTCATCTCATCCTTACAACAACATCTTGTTCTTGAAAGGTAGTTCAAGAACACCCTGTGGTTGCATTTTTGTTTTAGATAGCATGCCATTTCATATATATAAATGATCCTTGTTCTTGGGTTTTGTTTTTGGTTGAAAATGGTTCATATTTTCAGATTGTTAACAACATGTTTAAACCCTAATATCCGCTGCATTTTTGAAGTTTAAATGGTTAAACTTACTTTGATAAACATGTTACAAAACCCTACAATGGCATCTAGAGCCGGTTATGTGGAATTCATGCTTCAAAAGTTCTTGAAAAGTTAGTTTTCATGGACCTTTTCAACCTATTAGGGGCTGTTTTGTTATGGGTGAATGAATCCCTTATGTTTCAAGGTTTAATCTTACATGCTTTAGTATAAACCTTGAAAGATTAACATCAAATGGTTGGTTATATTGTTTGGACAAAACCCTAAAATTTTGGTTCATGTTGGCTGAAAATTTAGGGCTGAAATAAGGGGTTCATTGTTGTTCTTGGATGTTGTATATGATACATATTTTGGTGCATAACATAGCCTTGACCTTATGATGTTTTGGTTTTGGTTGATTGTGCTTTTGTCATGTTGTTTTGTCTTGAAAGGGTTGTAATATTTGTGTTTATATTTTGGGTTGTAATTTATTTATTCATTTGGTTATGTAATAAATAGATTAGGTGCATTTCTTTTATTATAAAATTGTATTAGGATATAATTTATATAAAAGAAGATGCACAAGATGAAGACCCAAAGATGGACACAAAAGGCGTGGACACTTGAAGTTTTGGATGTGGATTCAAGTGGGAGTTCATGGACACATATGATGTGTCATTATTAACCACTAGGAAAGACCTTATGACAACACTTGTGATGGAAAGCAAGTGTAGTCAACTTAGTGGCTATGGTTATGCACTTATGTTTGTACGATTATGCTTGTTTGGTTGTTTGTTGTATGGTTGTTGGTTGATATTTGGATATGCATAACAAACTCATTAACAAACTTAACAAGCTGAAAATTGATGGTTCTTTATCATTATGTGATGAATAAAAGGTTACTAAAAGGACTAATGATTCTAATAAAAAGGGTTTTATTAAAAATGAACCATAGGGTACCTTGTATTTGAAAGCATGCAAATATAAGGTACATAGAGTTTTCTAAACTAGTATTATGAAAACTTGTAAGGCCCCGCTCCCGAGCGCCTTACGGTTGGTGGTTCATCGCACGTAAAACATACATAAGGTATATAATCATAAAATAACGCAGCGGAATTAGTAAAATATACATTCTCATTCATTCATAAAAGTCATTACATAATTGACATGATTACAAAATACAGCTTTCTCTTCTTTGTCTCTCCTCATAGGGTCATACAGCGACCTCTAGAGAAGATATTAAGTTCAAAAATATAAAAATTATATTTTTATACTAAAGAATATTCCTTAGGTAATTCCGTACATCGGAACCCTAACGGAATACTCTTGACATTCTCATGCAACATATTTCATTGCATGTGCTACGCACACGCATCCAATGCGTGGCGAACTTATCAAAATCTAAAGAAGATTTCTTAAATAATCCCCTTTATTGGAATCCTCAAGAAATCTCGTAATGGCATGCAACGTGATGAGTTGCGCGCGTTATGGACCCACAACGCATGACGTTGCAGCATTATCAAATGGAGAATGCCATCCCAAAAGAGCTGAGTAGCCGCCTCGTGCCATCCCCAGCAACACTACCTGCCAACTGGAAACACATAAAAAGTCAGCGTTGCTGAGTGAGTTCTAGTTTTATAATAAACATACTTTGTTTATATTGAAAACCGTTATTCGTTACACGTGATCATACATCGTACATACATCTAGATAATATCTTTATTATCCCGTTCGTTCCTTCGTTCGTTTATCTGTTCGTTCATTCGTTCGTTCATCATACATCGTTATCTCTCACTTCTCGTTTAGGTCCTGTCAGGCTTTACCCACTTCATGGCACGCAGCCATGATTACTGTGGTCGAATGACAAGGACCCCGTTACATCTTTCCTTGCACATTGGATATCTTTTGTACCACTACCATCTGCTATACCCCGAACGTTATTAGCTACCGGGCCGAAGTCATTAAATGAACAGCAAAACGTATGCCACGGTATTAGAGGTAAGCGGTAGGGATACCATACATATGGTCAATCACTAAGAAGGACCCGTTAACTTATCCAATGTTTGCAAGTCATCTTTCGTTCGTTCGTTTGTTAACACATGTATTCATCATCCTTTAAATCATTCGTTCATTCATTAATACATGTTACATCTTTTCTTGCACATTGGATATCTTTTGTACCACTACCATCTGCTATACCCCGAACGTTATTAGCTACCGGGCCGAAGTCATTAAATGAACAGCAAAACGTATGCCACGGTACTAGAGGTAAGCGGTAGGGATACCATACATATGGTCAATCACTAAGAAGGACCCTTTAACTTATCCAATGTTTGCAAGACATCTTTCGTTCGTTCGTTCATTAGTGCATGTATTCATCATCTTTTACTCATTCGTTCATTCGTTAATACATGCATTCATCATCGTGTTCCTCTTTCGTTATCTTTCACTTTACGTTACATAATACTTTGTCCGTTCGTTGTCATAATACGTAAAGTCATAGAAAGATATTCATACATTATTATAAGGAACACACACATCATACATACATCATCATCATCATCATACATACATCGTCATCATAATCATACATACATCGTCATACCTAACATCATACGTGCATCATCATCATCATCATACATAACCTCGTACATACATAGCCTACATCATCAATCATCACTAGGCACTTACTATGCGACATTCTTGTGCAGTAGCACTAACTGTCCCTCCAAGACCGTGGGGACTCATACTAGGACCTTATATAACGTGTCGAGTCCACAACCATACCTTAGACGTATAACACAACATTATACCCAAATGGGTCATACATACATACGTCAGTAAACAAGTTTATATGTGTTCCAGCCCCAAAATCATTTAAAATTAGTAAATGAGGGGTCCTAGAACTCACCTGTGCTTGACAAGCAGCTTCTCAATCAAGCCTTTAAGTCGCGGGTCACACTACACTGCCTGCAGATAAGTTAACACTCAAAAGAGTTAATTTCTGCCTAGTTTCGCTGCTAAGTTCGCAGGTAGTTTCGCCCGTAAATTCGCCAGCAGTTTCGCCAGGCGAATCAGCAGTTTCGCTGCTAGTTTCGCCGGGCAGCATTATGCCAGTTTCGCTGGACAGATTCGCTACCTCGAGCGCCCAACTTTCGTTGGAATTCCCTAGTTTCGCAATATCTAAGGTCAACTTGGGCATTGGCATAGTCATCAGCGAAACTATAGTTTCGCTCAGGCGAATATGTAGTTTCGCTGCAGCGAAACTGTAACTTCGCTGTAAATCCTTCCAGTTTCACTGGACGAACTCACAGTTTCGCTGGTCGAGACCTTAAATTCGCAGAACGAGCTGAAATTTACGAATCAGCTCGTTTCAGCCCAAAAATCCAATCCTTTCCACCCAAACCCTTGGATCATCATCCACGAAGCTATATCTAAGCTCATTACACGTTTTCTTACTCTAAAACGTGTGTTTTGGGGTGATTTTAGCCACTTTAAAACCCAAAACCCCAAACTCGGGTTTTTCACCCAATGTGGCAATTTGGATACGTTTCTTACCTTGATTCTTGTAGTTTAGGAGTCCACAAAAACCAGCCTTCGATTCTTGACCACCCGAGCTCCGATCCGGCACTTTCTCTCTCTACACTTTCTCTCTCTAGAATGGGCATTTGAGTGAAAATGAGAGTTGCTCAGCTGATCCATCTATTTATATGCCAGGCGTTCCCGGGACCCCAAACTCGTTAAACTCGTGACCCGGGGGGTTAACTCGGTGTAATACCCGCAACCATTTTATATTTATTAAATGGTTTTCATCCGAGCCCATCACTATCACTTGACTCGATTAGAAAATTTTCCAGATGTTACAAGTCCACCCCCCTTATTTAGGTTTCGTCCTCGAAACCTGTTATTCTTCGAACAGATGTGGGTAATGTTGTCTCATCTCCTCCTCAGTCTCCCACGTAGACTCAGATCCCTTCCTGTGCTTCCACTGTACACGCACAAGAGGAACCACTTTGTTTCTTAGCCGTTTCTCTTTTCTATCGATGATTGCCACTGGTTGCTCCACGTAGTTGAGCCGTTCGTCTACTTCGATATCCTCCAGCGGTACAATCATATCTTCGTCGGCCAAGCATTTCCTCAGATGAGATACGTGGAAGGTCGGGTGAATTCCACTCAGCTCATCTGGCAGTTCCAACCTATAGGCCACCTCTCCCACACGGGCGATAATTCGGAAAGGGCCTATATACCGCGGGCTCAGTTTACCTCGCTTTCGGAATCTAATAATTCCTTTCCAAGGCAAGACCTTCAACATGACCCGATCACCGACCTTGAACTCAATCGGTCTTCGCCTCTTGTCAGCATACGACTTTTGTCTGTCTTTCGCCGCCTTCATGAAGGCTTTGATCTTTTCTAATTTTTTCAGTCGTTGCTTCAACTACCTCGACACCACCCAATTCCTTCTGCCCAATGTCTCCCCAACATACGGGCGTCCTACATTTCCTACCGTATAACATCTCGTAGGGCGGCATGCCAATGCTGGCATGATAACTGTTATTGTACGAGAATTCTGCTAACGGCAGGTGATCGTCCCAACTTCCTCCAAAATCGATCACGCACGCTCGAAGCATGTCTTCGAGTGTTTGGATCGTCCTCTCAGACTGACCGTCTGTCTGGGGGTGATATGCCGTGCTAATGTGTAGCCTCGTCCCCATTGCATCATGAAACCTCTTCCAAAACTTGGAGGTAAATCGGGTGTCACGGTCAGACACAATAGACACCGGTACGCCATGACGAGCTACAATTTCTTTGATAAATAGATCCGCCAATCTTTCAGATGAATACGTCTCTCGGATCGGTAGGAAGTGGGCACTCTTCGTCAATCGATCAACTATCACCCATATAGCATCATACCCTTTCGGGGTACGTGGTACTTTCGTGATAAAATCCATGGTGATGTGCTCCCACTTCCACTCGGGTATATCCAACGGTTGGATCTTCCCGTACGGTTTCTGATGCTCTGCCTTGACTTGTGAACAAGTCATGCACTTACTCACATAGTCCACCACGTCACGCTTCATGCCCGGCCACCAATAATCTTTCTTCATGTCTTGGTACATCTTGGTAGCACCGGGGTGAATGGAATATCGAGTCTTATGGGCCTCATCCATGATCTTTCCACGTAGATCCCCGTACCGAGGAATCCACGCTCGCCCAAATCTGGTCTTAACACCAAGAGTGTTCTCACCCAGTTCTGTAACTAGACCTCTCATCCTTTCAGAGTTAAGACGATCTTCCTTCAAAGCCTCGTCTTAGAACTCCTTAACCTGTGTCATCACGTCCGAGGTCATAATCAGCTGATAAGCCTTCACCCGAATCGGCTCGGGCCTTTCTTTCCGGCTAAGGGCATCAGCCACCACATTGGCTTTGCCCGGGTGGTAATGGATCTCACAATCATAATCTTTTATCAGCTCCAACCACCGTCTCTGCCTCATGTTTAGATCCTTCTGCTCGAAAAAGTACTTCAAGCTCTTGTGATCCGTGAAGATGGTGCACTTCGTCCCGTATAGATAGTGCCGCCAAATCTTCAACGCGAAAACCACCGCAGCTAGTTCTAGGTCGTGCGTGGGATAATTGACTTCGTGGGTCTTCAGTTGTCGAGATGCGTAGGCTATGACCTTTCCGCGTTGCATCAATACGCAACCCAGCCCAGAATAGGATGCATCCGAATAGACCACCAAGTCTTCATTTCCCTCGGGCAATGTCAAGACAGGAGCTTGTGTCAGTCTCATCTTCAATTCCTCAAAAGCGTCCTCCTGTTCTCGACCCCACACGAACTTTACATCCTTGCGAGTCAATTTTGTCAAAGGTGAGGCTACCTTGGAGAAGTCTTGAATAAATCTTCTATAGTAGCCCGCCAGCCCCAAGAAGCTGCGAATCTCGGTTGGCGTCTTTGGTGACTTCCATTGCATCACGGCCTCAACCTTTGCTGGGTCCACCATTATTCCTTCTGCATTCACTACGTGACCCAGAAATTGCACCTCGCGTAACCAAAAGGCGCACTTGGAGAACTTGGCGTACAATTTCTCCCTTCTCAACGTTTCCAACACTTCCCGAATATGCCCAGCGTGCTCTTCTTCACTTCTCGAATAAATCAGGATATCATCGATGAATACAATTACTGATTTATCCAACATTGGTCGGCACACTTGGTTCATCAAATCCATAAAAGCAGCCGGCGCATTGGTCAACCCAAAAGACATGACAAGAAACTCGTAGTGACCATAGCGCGTACGAAAGGCTGTTTTAGGGACATCTTGTTCCTTCACCTTCAGTTGATGGTAACCCGATCGAAGATCTATCCTTGAAAACCAACTAGCACCCTGAAGTTGATCAAACAAGTCATCGATCCTTGGTAAGGGGTATCTGTTCTTCACCGTCAGCTTATTCAGTTCGCGGTAGTCAATGCACATCCTCATACTACCATCCTTCTTCTTTACGAACAGAACCGGAGCACCCCAAGGTGAGATACTCGGTCGGATAAACCCCTTATCCAGCAGCTCCTGCAACTGTTCCATCAACTCTTTCATCTCCGTCGGAGCCAAGCGATACGGTGCTTTTGCGACAGGTTGGGCACCCGGTATCAGGTCGATCTGGAACTCGATCTCTCGGTCAGGTGGCAATCCCGATAAGTCTTCGGGAAACATGTCTGGAAAGTCACATACCACTGGCACATCGCATAGCTGTGGTGTTGGCGTCTCTACATTCTTTACATAACATAAGTAGGCGCTACATCCGCGCCTCATACACTTTCCCGCCACCGCCATCGAGATCACCTTCGGAATCGTCGTAACTCGATCGCCATATATTGTCACCGGACTTCCGTCGGTCGCCATCAGTCTAATCATCTTCTTTCGGCACACGATATTCGCTTCGTAGGTTGCTAACCAGTCCATCCCTAACACTATATCAAATCCTCCTAGAGGCATCACATGTAACTTGGCAGCAAACCTATGGCCCTCTAATTCTATGGCACAGCCTTCTATCACATCCGTAACCCTAGTGGATTTACCAATAGCGGTTTCTACGTCAAAGGACTCATCAAGGCATTTACTCCTAACAGGCAATTTAGCACAGAAGGTAGTAGAAATAAAACTACTACTTGCACCCGAATCAAATAACACAGAGGCTAAAATTTGGTCTATTAGGAACGTACCGGACACAACGTCAGGGTCCGTTCTAGCCTCCTCCTGCGTCATGGTGAACGCCCTAGCCTTTGCCCTCGGTGCTTCTCCTCCCGTCTTCTTCTCCCCTGAGCCCTCGGCCCTCGGCTTCTTGCAATCTCGGCTCATATGACCACTTTCCCCACAGTTAAAACACTTGCCCATTCGGCAATCCTTGACCATATGCCCGGTCCTCCCACACTTGAAACAGATGTTGGATCCCCATTTACACTCCCCCGAGTGCTCTTTCCCACACTGTCCACACTTCCTCATCCCTGCTCCCTTCGCGACCACTCGGCGGTCGTCTACCCTTGCCTTCTTGTTACTTGTCGAGGTATCACCTCGACCAAACCTCTTTCCCTGCCACTTTCTCTCATCACTTCCCTTCCTACTGCCCTCAGATTTCACCAACGCAGCTCGTTCATCATACAACCTCCCAGCTAAATCCACTGCCGACCTGAAAGTACTGGGTCGGGTGTAACACCCGTATTTTTAGCAAGAAATAAAAGAAAAAGAAAAGAAAAGAAAAGCAACTAAAAAGGAGGGACCAAAAGTGCCAAATGGGCAAAGTTATTATTTATTTTGTACAAAAGGAAGGCATGGTCGCCCATTACCTCCTGCATATTTCTTTGCATCGGTTTTTAGAGAGAGAAACAGCAGGGACTTCGATTCTTAGAGAGAGAAAGAAGAAGGAATCGGATTCAAGGTAAGAATTGATGTTTTTAAGTTGTGTTTGGGCTAAGAAACCGAGAAATGCATGTTCTTATGTGTGTGTTGTGTTCGGGTTGCACTGTGTGTGTGTGTTTTAGGTGTAGAAACGACTGGGAGGTTAAGAAAGGGCATCCAAAAACCCGAAGACAAACTAAGGTGAGTTCTAGACCCCTTTTTACTGGTTTTTAAATGTTTTGGGGCTGGAAAATACATGCATTTATGTTTTTAAAAAATTTGGGTTGATACCCGTATGAAATGAACGTATGTATGATTATGTTTATGTTGGATTAATGCCTAGAATCATGTGTATATGTTTAGAACTAGGCATTTTGATGTTTGGGACTTAGATATCTGAACAGGTTACTAATACTACTGAAATCTGGACTTAGAATGAATAATTACAGGCTGATGAGTCCACCAGTGCTCATACGACCAACAGTGTGGTTGTATGACCAGGAGATATAATTTTCTAAGTGTTGATGAGTCTAACAGGACTCATACGACCAACAGTGTGGTCGTATGACCAAGTGAGTTTTTCTAAGTGTTGAGTCCAACAGGACTCATACGACCAACAGTGTGGTCGTATGACTAAGTAAATTTTCTAAGTATGTTGAAGAGTCCAACAGGACTCATACGACCAACAGTGGTCGTATGATCAGAACATATTTCCAAGTCCAGGGATGGTACGACCAATAGTGCTCATACGACCAACAGTGTGGTCGTATGACCAGATGATAAATTCTAAGTATAAGATAAAAAGCCCAGCAGTGCTCTTACGCCCAATAGTGCTCATACGGCCAGAGGGCTTATACGCCCAACAGGGCTCAAACGCCTAGGACACTTAGAATTTTTCAGAAATTTCCTTCAATACCGAAGTTCGAGGTTTTGACCAGGGCTGACTAGGGTTAGCAAATGATGATGTTTCATGCATGTAATGATGATTATGGTTAACCCTTATTGTTACTGATATTATTATCAGTGTAGTATTGTTAACAATGTTATTAAAATATTGTTAAGTATGGTATGATGCTACGTATGATGATGAATGTATGATGATGAATGTGTGATGATGAATGTATGATGAGTATGTATGATGAGTGTGTATGTTCCTTGTAATTGTGTATGCTTATCTTTCTGAAACTTTACGAATAACGAAAATGAACTAATGAAGTATTATGTATCGTAAAGTGAAAGATAATGAAAGAGGAACATGATGACGAATGCATGTATTAACGAATGAACGAAAAGAAGAATGATGATGAATACATGCATTAATGAACGAATGAATTATGTCTTGCAAGCGTTGAATAACGCGATTGGTCCTTCTTTGTGATTGACCATGGTCATGGTACCTCTACCGCTTACCTCTAGTACCGTGGCATACGATTTTCCGTTCATATGTTGACTACGGCCCGGTAGCTAATAACGATCGGGGTGTAGCATATGGTATTGGTACAATTCACCTTTCAATGCGTGCAAGTATGTATGAACGGGATTCTTGTTATTCGACCACAGTAATCATAGCCAAGTGCTATGAAGTGGGTAAAGCCTGACAGAATCCATACGAGAAGTTAAAGTTAACGATGAATAACGAATGATGAAGATAATAACGAATATTATCTCTGTGTACGTATGATGTATGAACGCATGCACGAAAGGATACTTTTAAATAAGTAAAAGTATGTTTTATGACAAAACTAGAACTCACTCAGCAACGCTGTCTTTTATGTATTTTCCAGTTGGCAGGTAGTGTTGCTGAGGATGGCACGAGGCGGCTACTCAGCTCTTTTGGGATGGCATTCTTTTGTTAACGTTTTTGTATTGTAATGCAAACAAATGATATTTTGTAACGGGTGTTGTATTACTTTACAAAAGCATTTATAGTAAAATTTAAAGTTTCCGCTGCATGGTTTTTATTAAGTTATATTAAATGTATGTTTTATGGGTAATGACGACCAACTGTGAGGTGCTCGGGAACGGGGCCTTACAAGTTGGTATCAGAGCCAAAGTTTAAGTGAAATGGGTAAAATTTTAAAATAAACCTAAACTTAAACTGAAAATGGGACAGAAAGGAAGAGAATGCCATCTGAGTAGTTGCGTGCCATCAGGTATTTTCTTGAAAGTTAACCAGTGTTACGTGCGTATGTTATGTGTTTATGTGTACTGTTAGACTTTGATACTAATGTAGTCAGGACAGGTAATGCTCAGGGTATGAAGAGTAGAGTAAGTGGCTAATCACAACTGGCCACTGTAATTAGAAACTTACTATACTTGACATAAACTGAACTATTTCCTTGAATGACCGTGTTGGTATTTGAACCTTTCAGTGTGAGATAGAAGATGGCCGGTGGTAGATCATCTAAAGCCCCACTTGGTGGAGGCAGTGGCGGAAGTGGTGCGGAACCACGAGCCACAAGGGAAGGCCTAGACAAGAGAAGAAGGTTCCCGAAGAACCTAATACTACTCCCTCGGGGGAGTGGATGAGAGTGATAATGTGAGAGCCTCGGTGAAAGAGACAGTGATCGAGGAGGTGCACCAAGTCATGCAGACGATTTTACCGTCTGTAGTGACCGAAGTGATAAAGGCAGTACGTGAAGACGATAGACGAGGGAGGAATCGGTCCTCAGGTAGACAGCAACAGGCGGAAGCAGAAACGGTACTATCTGATGATGAAGAGGAAGAGGAAGAAGAACAGTTACGGGAGACCGCCCGGGGTTGTAACTACGGGGCATTTATGAGGTACAAGCCCCCCAACTTTTGATGGGTCGGGTACTGCTACTGATGCTCACCAATGGGTGATGGAAATGGAGGCTGTCCTCGATATTAGTGATTGCCAGGAGGACAAGAAGGTGAAGTTTGCTACCCACTCTTTCACAGGGTCGGTTTTATGCTGGTGGAAAAATATAGTCCAAGCCGAGGGTAGCAGGGCTATAGGGAAGATGAAGTGGGCTGAGTTAAAAAGGCTGGTGATCGAGGAATTCAGTCCTCATCGGGAAATGGATAGAATAGAGAGAGAGTTCCTGCAGTTGGAGGCGGGGACGATGACCCACCAACAATATACCACCAAGTTTAACGAGTTGGCGCTGTTGGTGCCGGAGCAGGTGACGCCGGTGTCTCGAAAGATCAACCGGTATATTCAGGGGCTGCCAGCTGAAATTCGTTGGCACTTG
Source organism: Flaveria linearis (assembly GCA_024085815.1). Taxonomy (NCBI): domain Eukaryota; kingdom Viridiplantae; phylum Streptophyta; class Magnoliopsida; order Asterales; family Asteraceae; genus Flaveria; species Flaveria linearis. The sequence continues at coordinate 38,894,389 of CM044011.1, forward strand.
ATTTCTGCCCGACCAAGCACTTTCAGGTCGGCAGTGGATTTGGCGGGAAGGTTATTCGATGAACGGGCTGCTTTGGTAAAGGCTGAGGGAAGCAAGAAAGGAAGTGGGGAGAAGAACTGGCAGGGGAAGAGATTTGGTCGGGGTGATACTTCGACAAACAACAAGAAGGCAAGGGTGGATGACCGCCGAGTGGTCATGTCTGGAGCTGGGGTGAGGAAGTGTGGTAAGTGTGGCAGGGAGCACTCAGGGGAGTGCAAATGGGGATCCAACCTCTGCTTTAAGTGCGGGAAGACAGGGCACATATCAAAAGATTGCCGGATGGGCAAGTGCTTTAACTGTGGAGAAAGTGGCCATATGAGCAGGGACTGTAAGAAGCCGAGGGCTGAGGCTTCAGGGGTAAAGAAGACGGGAAGTGAAGGTCCGAGAGCAAGTGCCAGGGCTTTCACTATGACGCAGGAAGAGGCTAGGACGGACCCCGATGTGGTGTCAGGTACGTTTCTAGTAAATCAGACTCTTGCTTCTGTGTTATTTGATTCTGGTGCTAGTAGGAGTTTCATTTCTGCTACTTTCTGTGCTAAATTGCCTGTTAGTAGTAAATGCATTAGTGAGCCTTTTTATGTAGAAACTGCTATTGGTAAGTCCACTAGAGTTACTGATGTGATAGAGGACTGTACCGTAGAGTTAGAAGGCCATAGGTTTGCTGCCAAATTACATGTGATGCCCCTAGGAGGATTTGATGTAGTGTTAGGGATGGATTGGTTAGCAACCTACGAAGCGAATATCGTGTGCCGAAAGAAGATGATTAGGCTGACGGCGACTGACGGAAGTCTGGTAACGATATATGGCGATCGGGTTACGACGATTCCGAAGGTGATCTCGATGGCGGTGGCGCGAAAGTGTATGAGGCGCGGATGTAGCGCCTACTTATGTTATGTAAGAATGTAGAGACGCCAACACCACAACTATCTGATGTACCAGTTGTGCGTGACTTTCCAGACGTGTTTCCCGAAGACTTATCGGGATTGCCACCTGACCGAGATATCGAATTCCAGATCGACCTGATACCGGGTGCCCAACCTGTCGCAAAAGCACCGTATCGCTTGGCTCCTACGGAGATGAAAGAGTTGATGGAGCAACTGCAGGAGTTGCTTGACAAGGGCTTCATTAGACCGAGTATCTCTCCTTGGGGTGCCCCGGTCTTATTTGTGAAAAAGAAGGACGGTAGCATGAGAATGTGTATCGACTACCGTGAATTGAACAAGTTGACAATAAAGAATCGGTATCCGTTACCGAGAATCGATGACTTGTTCGATCAGCTCCAGGGTGCCAGTTGGTTCTCGAGGATAGATCTTTGATCTGGCTATCATCAATTGAAAGTAAAGGAGCAGGACATTCCTAAAACAGCTTTTCGTACGCGTTATGGACACTATGAGTTTCTCGTTATGTCATTTGGTCTAACTAACGCGCCAGCTGCTTTTATAGATTTGATGAACCGAGTGTGTCGGCCAATGTTAGATAAATCAGTGATTGTGTTCATCGATGATATCCTGATTTATTGAGAAGCGAAGAAGAGCATGCCGGTCACATTCGGGAAGTACTGGAAACGTTGAGAAGGGAGAAATTGTACGCCAAGTTCTCCAAGTGCGCCTTTTGGTTACGCGAGGTGCAATTTCTGGGTCACGTAGTGAATGCAGAAGGAATAATGGTGGACCCAGCAAAGGTTGAGGCGGTGATGCAATGGAAATCACCAAAGACGCCATCCGAGATTCGTAGCTTCTTGGGATTGGCGGGCTATTATAGAAGATTTATTCAAGACTTTTCAAAGATAGCCTCACCTTTGACAAAATTGACTCGTAAGGACGTGAAATTCGTGTGGGGTCGAGAACAGGAGACGGCTTTTGAGGAGTTGAAGGCAAGACTAACACAAGCTCCTGTCTTGACTTTGCCTGAGGGAAGTGAAGACTTAGTGGTCTATTCGGATGCATCTTATTCTGGGCTAGGTTGTGTGTTGATGCAACGTGGAAAGGTGATAGCCTACGCATCTCGACAGTTGAAGATCCACGAAGTCAACTATCCCACGCACGACCTAGAACTAGCTGCGGTGGTTTTCGCGTTGAAGATTTGGCGACACTATCTATACGGGACGAAGTGCACCATCTTCACGGACCACAAGAGCTTGAAGTACTTCTTCGAGCAGAAGGATCTAAACATGAGGCAGAGGCGGTGGTTGGAACTGATAAAGGATTATGATTGTGAAATCCATTACCACCCGGGCAAAGCCAATGTGGTGGCTGATGCCCTTAGCCGGAAGGAAAGGCCTGAGCCGATTCGGGTGAAGGCTTATCAGCTGATTATGACCTCTGACGTGATGACACAGGTTAAGGAGTTCCAAGACGAAGCTTTGAAGGAAGATCGTCTTAACTCTGAAAGAATGAGAGGACTGGTTACAGAACTGGGTGAGAACACTCTTGGTGTTAAGACCCGATTTGGCGAGCGTGGATTCCTCGGTACGGGGATCTACGTGGAAAGATCATGGATGAGGCCCATAAGACTCGATATTCCATTCACCCCGGCGCTACCAAGATGTACCAAGACATGAAGAAAGACTATTGGTGGCCGGGCATGAAGCGTGATGTGGTGGAATATGTGAGTAAGTGCTTGACTTGTTCACAGGTCAAGGCAGAGCACCAGAAGCCCTACGGGAAGATCCAACCGTTGGATATACCCGAGTGGAAGTGGGAACACATCACCATGGACTTTATCACGAAGTTACCACGTACCCCTAAAGGGTATGATGCTATATGGGTGATAGTTGACCGCCTGACGAAGAGTGCCCACTTCCTACCGATCCGCGAGACGTACTCATCTGAAAGATTGGCGGATCTGTTCATCAAGGAAATTGTAGCTCGTCACGGTGTACCGGTGTCTATTGTGTCTGATCGTGACACCCGTTTTACCTCCAAGTTTTGGAAGAGATTTCATGATGCAATGGGGACGAGGCTACACATTAGTACAGCATATCACCCTCAGACAGACGGTCAGTCTGAGAGGACGATCCAAACACTCGAAGACATGCTTCGGGCGTGCGTGATCGATTTTGGAGGAAGTTGGGATGATCACTTGCCGTTAGCAGAATTCTCGTACAACAATAGCTATCATGCCAGTATTGGCATGCCACCATACGAGATGCTATACGGTAGGAGATGTAGGACGCCCGTATGTTGGGGAGATATTGGGCAGAAAGAGTTGGGAGGTGTTGAGGTGATTGAAGCAACGACTGAGAAATTAGAAAAGATCAAAGCCTTCATGAAGGCGGCGAAAGATAGGCAAAAGTCGTATGCTGACAAAAGACGAAGACCGATAGAGTTCAAGGTTGGCGACCGAGTTATGTTGAAGGTCTCGCCCTGGAAGGGAATCATTAGATTCAGGAAACGAGGTAAGCTGAGCCCAAGATACATAGGACCTTTCCGAATTATTGCACGAGTAGGAGAGGTGGCCTATCGACTTGATCTGCCAGATGAGTTAAGTGGAATTCATCCCACATTCCATGTATCTCATCTAAGGAAGTGCTTAGCTGATGAAGGAATGGTTGTACCACTGGAAGATATTGAAGTAGACGAACGGCTCAATTACGTTGAGCAACCAGTGGCAATCATTGATCGTAAGGAGAAGAGGTTGAGAAATAAAGTGGTTCCTCTTGTGCGTGTACAGTGGAAGCACAGGAAGGGATCCGAGTCTACGTGGGAGACTGAAGAAGAAATGAGAAGCACTACCCACATCTGTTTGAGGAATAACAGGTTTCGGGGACGAAACCTATATAAGGGGGTGGACTTGTAACACCCGTATTTTTAGCAAGAAATAAAAGAAAAAGAAAAGAAAAGAAAAGCAACTAAAAAGGAGGGACCAAAAGTGCCAAATGGGCAAAGTTATTATTTATTTTGTACAAAAGGAAGGCATGGTCGCCCATTACCTCCTGCACATTTCTTTGCATCGGTTTTTAGAGAGAGAAACAGCAGGGACTTCGATTCTTAGAGAGAAAAAGAAGAAGGAATCGGATTCAAGGTAAGAATTGATGTTTTTAAGTTGTGTTTAGGCTAAGAAACCGAGAAATGCATGTTCTTATGTGTGTGTTGTGTTCGGGTTGCACTGTGTGTGTGTGTTTTAGGTGTAGAAACGACTGGGAGGTTAAGAAAGGGCATCCAAAAACCCGAAGACAAAATAAGGTGAGTTCTAGACCCCTTTTTACTGGTTTTTAAATGTTTTGGGGCTGGAAAATACATGCATTTATGTTTTTATAAAATTTGGGTTGATACCCGTATGAAATGAACGTATGTATGATTATGTTTATGTTGGATTTATGCCTAGAATCATGTGTATATGTTTAGAACTAGGCATTTTGATGTTTGGGACTTAGATATCTGAACAGGTTACTAATACTACTGAAATCTGGACTTAGAATGAATAATTACAGGCTGATGAGTCCACCAGTGCTCATACGACCAACAGTGTGGTCGTATGACCAGGAGATATAATTTTCTAGGTGTTGATGAGTCTAACAGGACTCATACGACCAACAGTGTGGTCGTATGACCAAGTGAGTTTTTCTAAGTGTTGAGTCCAACAGGACTCATACGACCAACAGTGGTCGTATGATCAGAACATATTTCCAAGTCCAGGGATGGTACGACCAATAGTGCTCATACGACCAACAGTGTGGTCGTATGACCAGATGATAAATTCTAAGTATAAGATGAAAAGCCCAGCAGTGCTCTTACGCCCAATAGTGCTCATACGGCCAGAGGGCTTATACGCCCAACAGGGCTCAAACGCCTAGGACACTTAGAATTTTTCAGAAATTTCCTGCAATACCGAAGTTCGAGGTTTTGACCAGGGCTGACTAGGGTTAGCAAATGATGATGTTTCATGCATGTAATGATGATTATGGTTAACCCTTATTGTTACTGATATTATTATCAGTGTAGTATTGTTAACAATGTTATTAAAATACTGTTAAGTATGGTATGATGCTACGTATGATGATGAATGTATGATGATGAATGTGTGATGATGAATGTATGATGAGTATGTATGATGAGTGTGTATGTTCCTTGTAATTGTGTATGCTTATCTTTCTGAAACTTTACGAATAACGAAAATGAACTAATGAAGTATTATGTATCGTAAAGTGAAAGATAATGAAAGAGGAACATGATGACGAATGCATGTATTAACGAATGAACGAAAAGAAGAATGATGATGAATACATGCATTAATGAACGAATGAATTATGTCTTGCAAGCATTGAATAACGCGATTGGTCCTTCTTTGTGATTGACCATGGTCATGGTACCTCTACCGCTTACCTCTAGTACCGTGGCATACGATTTTCCGTTCATATGTTGACTACGGCCCGGTAGCTAATAACGATCGGGGTGTAGCATATGGTATTGGTACAATTCACCTTTCAATGCGTGCAAGTAAGTATGAACGGGATTCTTGTCATTCGACCATAGTAATCATAGCCAAGTGCTATGAAGTGGGTAAAGCCTGACAGAATCCATACGAGAAGTTAAAGTTAACGATGAATAACGAAAGATGAAGATAATAACGAATATTATCTCTATGTACGTATCATGTATGAACGCATGCACGAAAGGATACTTTTAAATAAGTAAAAGTATGTTTTATGACAAAACTAGAACTCACTCAGCAACGCTGACTTTTATGTATTTTCCAGTTGGCAGGTAGTGTTGCTGAGGATGGCACGAGGCGGCTACTCAGCTCTTTTGGGATGGCATTCTTTTGTTAACGTTTTTGTATTGTAATGCAAACAAATGATATTTTGTAACGGGTGTTGTATTACTTTACAAAAGCATTTATAGTAAATTTAAAGTTTCCGCTGCATGGTTTTTATTAAGTTATATTAAATGTATGTTTTATGGGTAATGACGACCAACTGTGAGGTGCTCGGGAACGGGGCCTTACATCGGGCGGAAATCAAATGCCAACGAATTTCAGCTGGCAACCCCTGAATATACCGGTTAATCTTGCGAGACACCGCGTCACTTGCTCTGGCACCAACCGTGCCATGTCGTTGAACTTAGTCGTGTATTGCTGATGGGTCATTGTCCCTGCCTCCAACTGCAGGAACTCTCTCTCAACTCTATCCATCTCCCGACGAGGACTAAACTCCTCGATCACCATTCTTTTCAATTCCGCCCACTTCATCTTCCCAATAGCTCGGCTACCCTCGGCCTGGACAATATTGTCCCACCAGCACAACGCCGTCCCCGTAAACGAGTGGGTAGCAAACTTCACCTTTTTATCCTCATGGCAATCACTGATATCGAGGACCGCCTCCATTTCCCTCACCCATTGGTGAGCATCCGCAGCCGTACCCGAACCATCAAAAGTCGGGGGCTTGCACCTCATAAATTTCCCGTAGTCACAACCCCGGGCTGTCTCACGCTCGACCTCCTCCTCCTCCTCTTCTTCATCATTAGAAAGAACCGTTTCCGGCCCTTGTTGCTGTTGTCGCCTCCCTGAGGCTCGATTCCTCCCTCGCCTCTCATCTTCGCGTACAGCTTTTATCACCTCAGTCACTACAGACGGTAAGATCGTCTGCATGACTTGGTGCACCTCCTCGATCACTGTCTCTTTCACCGAGGCCCTCAAATCATCACTCTCATCCACTCCCCCCGAGGGAGTAGTATTAGGTTCTTCAGGAACCTTCTTCTCTTGTCTAGGCCTTCCTCTTGTGGCTCGTGGTTCCGCACCACTTCCGCCACTGCCTCCACCAAGTGGGGCTTTAGATGATCTACCACCGACCATCTTCTATCTCACACTGAAAGGTTCAAATACCAACACGGTCATTCAAGGAAATAGCTCAGTTTATGTCGAGTACAGTAAGTTGCTAATTACAGTGGCCAGTTGTGATTAGTTACTTACTCTACTTTTCGCACCCCAAGCATTACCCTTACTGACTACATCGGTATCTAAATCTAACAACACACATAAACCACATTACACGCGCACATAACTTTGATTATCATTTAGAAAATACCTGATGGCACGCAGCTACTCAGATGGCATTCATCCCCTTTCTGTCCCATTTCTCAGTTTAAGTTTTAGGTTTATTTTTGAAAATTTACCCCATTTTACTTAAACTTTTGCTCTGATACGAACTTGTAAGGCCCCGCTCCCGAGCGCCTTACGGTTGGTGGTTCATCGCACGTAAAACATACATAAGGTATATAATCATAAAATAACGCAGCGAATTAATAAAATATACATTCTCATTCATTCATAAAAGTCATTACATAATTGACATGATTACAAAATACAGCTTTCTCTTCTTTGTCTCTCCTCATAGGGTCATACAGCGACCTCTAGAGAAGATATTAAGTTCAAAAATATAAAAATTATATTTTTATACTAAAGAATATTCCTTAGGTAATTCCGTACATCGGAACCCTAACGGAATACTCTTGACATTCTCATGCAACATATTTCATTGCATGTGCTGCGCACACGCATCCATGCGTGGCGAACTTATCAAAATCTAAAGAAGATTTCTTAAATAATCCCCTTTATGGGAATCCTCAAGAAATCTCGTAATGGCATGCAACGTGATGAGTTGCGCGCGTTATGGACCCACAACGCATGACGTTGCAGCATTATCAAATGGAGAATGCCATCCCAAAAGAGCTGAGTAGCCGCCTCGTGCCATCCCCAGCAACACTACCTGCCAACTGGAAACACAAAAAAGTCAGCGTTGGTGAGTGAGTTCTAGTTTTATAATAAACATACTTTGTTTATATTGAAAACCGTTATTCGTTACACGTGATCATACATCGTACATACATCTAGATAATATCTTTATTATCCCGTTCATTCCTTCGTTCGTTTATCTATTCGTTCATTGGTTCGTTCATCATACATCGTTATCTCTCACTTCTCGTTTAGGTCCTGTCAGGCTTTACCCACTTCATGGCACGCAGCCATGATTACTGTGGTCGAATGACAAGGACCCCGTTACATCTTTCCTTGCACATTGGATATCTTTTGTACCACTACCATCTGCTATACCCCGAACGTTATTAGCTACCGGGCCGAAGTCATTAAATGAACAGCAAAACGTATGCCACGGTACTAGAGGTAAGCGGTAGGGATACCATACATATGGTCAATCACTAAGAAGGACCCGTTAACTTATCCAATGTTTGCAAGTCATCTTTCGTTCGTTCGTTCGTTAACACATGTATTCATCATCCTTTAAATCATTCGTTCATTCATTAATACATGTTACATCTTTTCTTGCACATTGGATATCTTTTGTACCACTACCATCTGCTATACCCGAACGTTATTAGCTACCGGGCCGAAGTCATTAAATGAACAGCAAAACGTATGCCACGGTACTAGAGGTAAGCGGTAGGGATACCATACATATGGTCAATCACTAAGAAGGACCCGTTAACTTATCCAATGTTTGCAAGACATCTTTCGTTCGTTCGTTCATTAGTGCATGTATTCATCATCTTTTACTCATTCATTCATTCGTTAATACATGCATTCATCATCGTGTTCCTCTTTCGTTATCTTTCACTTTACGTTACATAATACTTTGTTCGTTCGTTGTCATAATACGTAAAGTCATAGAAAGATATTCATACATTATTATAAGGAACACACACATCATACATACATCATCATCATCATCATACATACATCGTCATCATAATCATACATACATCGTCATACCTAACATCATACGTGCATCATCATCATCATCATACATAACCTCGTACATACATAGCCTACATCATCAATCATCACTAGGCACTTACTATGCGACATTCTTGTGCAGTAGCACTAACTGTCCCTCCAAGACCGTGGGGACTCATACTAGGACCTTATATAACGTGTCGAGTCCACAACCATACCTTAGACGTATAACACAACATTATACCCAAATGGGTCATACATACATATGTCAGTAAACAAGTTTATATGTGTTCCAGCCCCAAAATCATTTAAAATCAGTAAATGAGGGGTCCTAGAACTCACCTGTGCTTGACAAGCAGCTTCTCAATCAAGCCTTTAAGTCGCGGGTCACACTACACTGCCTGCGGATAAGTTAACACTCAAAAGAGTTAATTTCTGCCTAGTTTCGCTGCTAAGTTCGCAGGTAGTTTCGCCCGTAAATTCGCCAGCAGTTTCGCCAGGCGAATCAGCAGTTTCGCTGCTAGTTTCGCCGGGCAGCATTCTGCCAGTTTCGCTGGACAGATTCGCTACCTCGAGCGCCCAACTTTCGTTGGAATTCCCTAGTTTCGCAATATCTAAGGTCAACTTGGGCATTGGCATAGTCATCAGCGAAACTATAGTTTCGCTCAGGCGAATATGTAGTTTCGCTGCAGCGAAACTGTAACTTCGCTGTAAATCCTTCCAGTTTCGCTGGACGAACTCACAGTTTCGCTGGTCGAGACCTTAAATTCGCAGAACGAGCTGAAATTTACGAATCAGCTCGTTTCAGCCCAAAAATCCATCCTTTCCACGCAAACCCTTGGATCATCATCCAGGAAGCTATATCTAAGCTCATTACACGTTTCTTACTCTAAAACGTGTGTTTTGGGGTGATTTTAGCCACTTTAAAACCCAAACCCCAAACTCGGGTTTTTCACCCAATGTGGCAATCTGGATACGTTTCTTACCTTGATTCTTGTAGTTTAGGAGTCCACAACACCAGCCTTCGATTCTTGACCACCCGAGCTCCGATCCGGCACTTTCTCTCTCTACACTTTCTCTCTCTAGAATGGGCGTTTGAGTGAAAATGAGAGTTGCTCAGCTGATCCATCTATTTATATGCCAGGCGTTCCCGGGACCCCAAACTCGTTAAACTCGTGACCCGGGGGGTTAACTCGGTGTAATACCCGCAACCATTTTATATTTATTAAATGGTTTCATCCGAGCCCAACACTATCACTTGACTCGATTAGAAAATTTTCCAGGTGTTACAAAACTTAAAATTTCTTTTATAAACAAGTTAAACACCATCCTTTTGCACAACACTTGAGTCACTTGGAAACTCTTAATGGGATAAAGATCACCTAACCATTTTGAGGGAACTTGTGATTTGAGGTGGGGATACCATATTTGTGGGATAAAGGTCACCTAACCACTTATGTTGGAAAACTCACATGTGTGTACAAGTAGAGCGACATGATTTGCAAACCATGTTTAATGGATCCCTACAATGTGGTTTGCAAAGGTGTTGATGGGATAAACGTGCCGACCACACATATGATGTTTAAGTCGATCCCATACCCTAGAAGTTGCAAAGGGTTGCAATTGTCAAAACGTTGACTACCTTGTTAATTAAATAATGGGATAAAGGTCACCTAACCACTATTTAAATGTAATGTTGGATTCTAGATTTTAAAATTGTGTAAGACACTTACAAGGGTTTTAATTATTAAAATATGAATGATATCGAAAATACTAAAATTGAACTTTGTTAAAATTTTGTAGATGGCCACCAACAATAATGAAAATAATGAAATCCCGTCCGCTCACTCACTATCACTAAGGACCATTCTCCGAAAGGAGCGTCTAAACCATAATAACTTTATAGGTTGGTTTCTAATCTTGAGAATTGTTCTCAAGCAAGAGAAACGATCGTATATTTTAGACGATCCGATTCCCTATCAACCTAATGGGGAGGATGAGTAGGCCTTTATGAATTGGGTGAAATACACTGAGGACTCGATCCAAGTGTCTTGCCTCATGTTGGCAAGTATGACTCCGGATCTCTAAAAGGAGTATGAACATCATGGAGCATACGACATGATTAACCAGTTGAAGGAAACGTTCCAACAACAAGAAAGAGTAGAGCGCTTCAAAACGGTTCGAGCACTCCATGCATGTCGTATGGATGACACCCAATCTGTTTCATCATATGTACTTAAGATGAAAAGCCAATTAACCATCGAAAGGCTGAATTGTCCCATCTCGAAAGAGTTGGCTATGGATTTGATCCTCAACTCTTTGTCAAAGAGGTTTGACAACTTTTTCATGAATTATAACATGAACGGGTGGGATAAGAACATAAGTGATCTTCACTCTATGCTCAAAACTGCCAAGGCGGCCATGGGTAAAAAGGTTTTACCCGTTCTCACCATCAATAAATGTGGGAACAAGAAGAGGCCTCACCCCGCACCCAGGCAAATGTTGCCAAGGGCAAGGGTACGTTAAGGGAAACGGGAAGGGAGTGGTAAGAGCGCCACCACTAAAACAAGCGGAGAAGAAGCAAAAGGTTGCTTCAAATGACACATGCTTCAAGTGTGGGGAGATTGGACATTGGGCAAGGAATTGTCCAGTCCATCTCAAAGAGTTGCAAGCTAAGAGGGATGCCGGGCAAACCTCAGGTACAATTTACATGATTCATATTGATCTAAATTTAATATCCTCTAACACATGGGTATTGGATACCGGATGTGGAACTCACATTTGCAACTTATTGCAGGAGTTCAAAAGAAGTAAGGACTTCAAGAAAGGGGATGTTAGCCTCTACATGGGGAATGGGGCAAAGTTCAAGTTGAAGACCGAGGGGACTACATCTTGAAGCTTCCAAATGGTTTGGAAGCAATTTTGAACAATGTTTTGTAAGCTCCTAGTTTGACTACGAACATTATTTTTGTTACCCAATTAAGACAATATGGTTATGTTTTAACATTTATTAAAATGAAATTCATGTTTCTTTAATTGGCATATTTTATTTTAAAGCTATTCCAATTAATGGTATTTATGAATTGGATTGTGAAAACACATTGTATGATAGCTCATTGTACCAAACCACCACCAAGAAACTCAAATTTGATTTGAGTGATACCTATCTTTGGCATTGCCGTCTTGGTCATTTAAACAAGAAGCGCATACAAACACTTCAAAAGAACGGCCATTTAAAAGCGAGTGAATATGATTCATTTGATGTATGTGAATCTTTCTTACAAGGAAAAATGACTAAAGCACCTTTTAGTGGCAAACCCCAAAAGGGCAAAAGATTTATTAGGCATCATACATTCAGATGTAAGTGGTCCTTTTAAGCCAATGACTAGGTACCATCAGAGATACTTCATTACCTTTTCCGACGACTATAGTCGATATGGTTATGTGTACTTATTAAGACACAAAGATGAAGCTTTTGAAATGTCCAAAATCTTCCAAAATGAAGTAGAAAATCAACTCAATAAGAAAATAAAAATTCTCCGGCACCGATAAAGGAGGTGAATACCTAAGTGATGCTTTTAGAGATCATCTTAGAAGTTGTGGTATGATCTCACAACTATCTCCATCTGGAACACCACAACAAAATGGTATGTCCGAGAGGAGAAATCGAACTCTATTGGATATGGTTCGATCTATGATGGCTAAAAGCTCATTGCCTCTATCATTTTGGGGTTTCGCTTTGCTTTCGGCGGCTCGTATTTTGAATATGGCCCCAACCAAGAAAGTGGAAACAATGCCTTTTGAAATATGGCATGGAAGGGTTCCATCACTATCATATTTAAAGGTATGGGGTTGTGAGGCTTATGTTAAGACTCCAACCTCAAACAAGTAAGAAAGCCGTTCCACTAAGTGTATCTTCATCGGATATCCTAGAGATTCTATGGGATATTATTTCTATGATCCATTGGAACAAAAAGAGTTTGTTGCCAAGAAGGCAGAATTCTTAGAAACTAAATTCCTTATGGAAGGAACCAACAGTAGAACAGTGGATCTTGAGGAAGATCAAGAACCACAAACCGATACATGTTTGGTTGACGCTAACACTCAACATAAGGATGTTGAGGATGATCAAATGGTTGATCAATACACACAAAACGTTCACAGATCTGATAGAATTAGTAATCCACCTGAAAGATATGGATTTTTCATGGATGGATGCTATGTGATAAATTTCGATGAACTAACCACTTATCGTGATGCAATGTCAATTTGGTGTGATAAATGCCATGAAGCCATGAACGTTGAGATGCAATCCATGTATGACAACCAAGAATGGGACTTGGTTGAACCACCTCTTAACTCCAAGATAGTTGGAAGTAAGTAGGTTTTCAAGAAGAAAACTGATATGCATGGAAACTTGGATACTTATAAAGCTAGACTTGTAGCAAAAGGTTTCACTCAAACTCAAGGGGTTGATTATGATGAGACCTTCTCACCGTTGCAATGCTAAAGTCTATTAGGATATTATTTGCCATAGCTGCTCATTATGATTATGAGATTTGGCAAATGGATGTCAAAACCGCTTTTCTGAATGGATATCTTGAGGAAGATGTCTATATGGTTCAGCCTGAAGGTTTTGTCAATCAAAAGCATCCTAATAAAGTATGCAAGTTGAAGAAATCAATCTATGGATTGAAGCAAGCATCAAGAAGTTGGAATCATCGTTTTGAGGAAGAGATAATCAAATTTGGGTTCATCAAAAGCTGATGAAGAATGTGTATATAAGAAAGCTAGTGGGAGCATCATCACTTTCCTAGTATTATATGTCCATGACATTCTACTATTTGGAAATGGCATTCCAACCTTGGAGGGGGTAAAACCCTGGCTTAGAAGCTATTTTTCCGTAAGGATCTTGGTGAAGCCGCCTATATTTTGGGAATAAAGATCTATAGGGATAGATCAAGGCGGATAGGTTTAAATCAAAATGCATACATTGACAAGATCATGAAAAGGTTCAAGATAGAAAACTCTAAGAAAGGTACGGTACCTATCCAAAGAGGAACGATATTGAGTAAGACTCAATGTCCAAGCTCAAAGGATGAGCAAGACAAGTTGAAGGGAATCCGGTATGCGTCTGCTATAGGATCCATCATGTATGAAATGATATGCACTAGACCGGACGTGTCATGCTCTTTGAGCATGAGAAGCCGATACCAACAAAATCCTGGAAACAGTCATTGGATGGCTGTTAAGAACATACTTAAGTACCTAAGGAGGACCAAAGATATGTTCCTAATCTATGGATCTGGTGAGGAGGAACTCGTAGTAAAGGGTTACACGGATGCGAGTTTTCAAACTGATCGGGATGACTCACGATCACAATCGGGGTACATTTTCATCTTGAATGGAGGAGTAATTTCTTAGAAGAGCTCTAAGCAGGATGTGGTGGCATTATCAACTACAGAGTCAGAATACATCGCCACTTCATTAGCAGCTCAGGAAGCTGCATGGTTAAAGAAATTCATTGCAGATCTAGGGGTGGTCCCTTCCATTCAGGACCCCCTAGAAATTCTTTATGATAACAAGGGTGCAATTGCTCAAATCAAGGAACCCCGTGCACATCAAAATACTAGGCACATTGAAGGGATATTCAACTACATAAGGGATGAAGTTGAAAAGGAAAAGATATATATTCGCAAAGTTCACATGGATCAAAACATTGCGGATCCACTCACGAAGCTTCTTGAAAAGGCAAAGCATGAAAGTCATACTTGTGCCATGGGACTCAATATTCTAGTGACTGGATTTCATCTTTAATTTTGTATTTAGATATTGTAAACCTTATTACTTGAATGAATTATTTGGTTATAATAGTTCAACTAATATTCCTATTTTGCACGTTTAAAATCCATGAGTAAATCATTTACTCAAACGTCCATAGTTGTTCCTACTTGTGGGAACAAGTGTGAAGGTAAGACTATTATGAACTTGGATTGGTAGATATTCATATGAATGAATATAGAGCAAAAAGTTGTTGCCAAAGTTCATAGATATTTATTGGATACAAATATTGCACTGACCTGCATCTCAAACCTTACTACATGGAATCTTCCTGATTGAATACATATTGGGTCTTGATATTTACCAAATGTTATGCTTTGACTTAGTTCTTCGGTGTTCTGAAACATAGCAGTACATAAGTCTGAGTTCCGTTATTATACAAGGTAATTGTGAGAGACGTATGTAGTCAAGATGGGATTTGTCCCTCTTATTCATTGAGAGTGACATGTCTAAGGCCTGATAAAGTTAAATCAAAGGAGAATGATCACTCTATGTCTTGGAATTTAACATGACATCTATGATAAAAGGATAGATGATTGTTGACTTAAAACATTTCGAGTAAGGTACTTGAAAGGGATGATGTTATGAATGGCACTTAATCATACGTATTAAAGGTAGTAAACCGTTGTTAGCGGTATTTACTGCTTGCATCAATCTTATATGAATCTTGTGCAAGTGGGAGATTGTTGGATCTTGCATGCCCAAGACACATACAAGATTGATGTGTTAGTACGTTATGATCCAAGTCGGGTCATACCCAATAAGAAGCTAAACAACACCAATAAATATTTATTTGTTTATGAGATCAAATATTGACACCAATTTAGAAAATGGGTTTTCTAAAACATTGCATTCGAAATAAAACAAATTTATGGATAATTTGTTAAGGAGAAATTATTTGTTACAGTATTTAAGAAAGTTGAATAATAACAAATAATAGTGTGTTAATATTATAAAATTAAAAGGGGATTTTAATTTTATAAAACTTATGATTAGAAGAGTGCAAATTATAAAAAATAAAATTAGGGGAACCCAATTTCAAAAGGGCCAATTCGGCCACCCCCTCTACATGGGGATTCCCTTTTGTCTTTGTTAATTACAAGACTAATTCACTCTTGCACTCTTCCCTTGGAACACACTTTCTCTCTCACACATGCAAAGGACTCTTCTCCCTTTTTCCTTGGCTGAAAATTCAAAATTAAGGCTGAAACTGAAGAACTTCTTGGCTGATTTTCGGGTTCTAGAAGAAGGAGTTGGGTCTTGGTGTTATACTACCTAACAAGTAGGTGTCTGGAAGAGCTTGTGGGTATACAAGCTTGAGGCTTTCTTCCTTGAGTGCTGCACATACAAGAACATCGTCATCTTCATCTCATCCTTACTACAACATCTTGTTCTTGAAAGTAGTTCAAGAACACCCTATGGTTGCATTTTTTGTTTTAGATAGCATGCCATTTCATATATATAAATGATCCTTGTTCTTGGGTTTTGTTTTTGGTATTCATATTTTCATATTGTTAACAACATGTTTAAACCCTAATATCCGCTGCGTTTTTTAAGATTAAATGGTTAAACTTACTTTGATAAACATGTTACAAAACCCTACATATAGGACCTTTTCGAATCATCGCACGAGTAGGAGGGTGGCCTATCGATTAGAATTTCCAGACAAGTTAAGTGGAATCCATCCGACATTCCATGTATCTCATCTGAGAAAGTGCTTAGCCGATGAAGATATGATTGTACCAATAGCTGATATCGAAGTGGATGAACGGCTCAATTATATAGAGCAACTAGTGGAAATCATCGATCGAAAGGAGAAGAGACTGCGAAATAAAGTGGTTCCACTGGTGCGAGTGCAGTGCAAACATAGAAAGGGATCGTAGTCTGTATGGGAAACTAAAGAAGAGATAAGACAGCATTACCTACAGTTATTCAGAGGATGACGGGTTTCGCGGACAAAACCTCTTTAAGGGGGGTAGACTTGTAACTCCTAAATTTCTAGTCAAATGAAAGAAAGAAAAATGATAAGAAAAGAAAAGAAAAGGTATCTTGGAAGAAAGTAAAATGAAGAAAAGTGGAGGGGGGCTTTGTGTAAAAGTACAAAAGTCAAATTATTTTATATTATTATGGGTATGGCAGCCCATAAAGCCTCCATTACATCTGCTTTTGTCGACCAAGTTAAAAGGAGAAGAAGAAAACCGATATTTCTTCGGTTCTAGAGAGAGAAAGAGGCTGATCTTCAACAAGCTAAGCATTTGATGCAAAATTAGCTCGGTTTTGTGTGTTTTGACTAAGATACCGAGAATGTATGTTATTATGTGTATATGTGTTCGGGTTTGTGTATTTTAGACACATCTAGGCGTTCGAATCCTTTGGAAAAGCTCAAGCTGAAGAGTTTGAACTTGAAAGCAGCTAAGGTGAGTTCTAGACCCCGTATTTTTACTTGTTTTAAAGATTTTGGGGCTGAAAATGCATGTAAAACATTTTTAAAACATTGTATGTATGACCGTAGGTATATATATACTTGTATGTTGATGTTTTATGGTTATGCATGCTATGTTAAGACTTAGAATGGCATTGAGAAGCTTAGAATATGTTTAGATCGTGTTTGGGACTGAAAAATATGATAGAAAGATGTAAGTTGATGGTCATACGGCCAAACAGGGCCCATGCGCCTGGTAAATTGCCTTAGAAATATCAAGTATAGGCTCATACGCCCAAACAGTACCTCATAGGCCTAGGTTTTTGCCTTAGAAATTATAAGTGTAGGTTCATGCCCCTGAATAGTAGTTCATGCACCTGAACTTTTGACTGAAATGACTAAGTGTGGGATGAAGCGCCTGAATAATGCCCATGCGCCCAAAAAGGCTCATGCGCCTAAATGTTAAAACGGTTATGTGCCTACATAGTTGAGAAACGCCCAAACAGGGCTAATGCTCCCAAATAGTCCTCATGCGCCCAACACTTAGAAAAATTTTCTGAATTTTAAGGAAAAAGCAGAATTTTATGGTTTGACCCTAGTTTGACTTGTGGGCTGTTTTGGACTATTTTAGGCATGAATCAGTGAGAGCTTATGAATAGTATATGCATGATGTTATAATGAATGTATGATATGCATATGAGTATAAGTTGTTATCTTTTATTAGTTTTCAAAACATATTTATTTGTAATATAATATACGTTAATATTATGTTATTACTTTACGTAGTATTATGAACGTGTTAATGAACGTAAAGTATAACGTAATGAAGAGAAAGATAACAAAGATGAAAAGTGAAACGTAATGAAAGAAAGAAAAGGCTTGCAAGCAGAAAGAAAGAGGATTACAACTCTTTATGAGTTGATAGCTCAACTATGTGTTTTATAACGTGTGATTTTAACCCATGAGGGTTCACACACAGGGGGATCAGTCTAGGTGACCGAACCTATAGTACGAAACGGGATCCTTGTCATTCGACCTCGGGGTTTTTGCTAATATATGATACGACTTCATGCCAGATAGTAATGGGCTTTGTGCCTAGAATGGTGGCTTCGGCCCACGGGCTTCGGGCAATTAGTAAAGGAGCTTTGTGCTCGGAATGGCGGTTTCGGATCTCGATGGGGGAAAATCCTGACAGGATCTAGAATTAGTATGAAATGAGTGAGATGATAAGTATGAAACGAACGAAGTGATAAAGTGTGAAATGAACGTTAACGAAAGATAGTGATAAAGTGCGAGACGAACATTAACGAAATATAAGGATAAAGTACGAAACGAGTAATAACGAATGAAATGATAAAGTATGAAATGAACGAACACGTACGATAACGATGAACATGTGTGATAGCAAAGAAATTCTTTATGGAAAAGTGTTTTTTTTACGTATGAAACGTATAAAGTATTTTAATACATATAAAACTAGAACTCACTCAGCAACACTGACCTTTATGCATTTTTAGTTGGCAGGTAAAAGTTATTGAGGATGGCATGCAGGGAGGCTACTTGGCAGGGCAAGACTGACATCCATTCACACATGTTATTATTGTTGTTTTGTAATGCAATCAGTGAAAGTTTCTTTTGCAGTTGAACAGTGTTGTATTGCATAACATAAGTAATTATTAATAAAATGATGGTTATTTGTTAATGACTTCTGCTGTAATGTATTATGAAATGTTTAATAATATGTATGTTTAGTGCTATGAATGACCAACTGTGAGGCGCCCGGAATGGGGCCTTACATAATGCTTGCTATAAACAAATGTAATGTGTTCTAACATTCAAACAATCATTAACTAACACATTACCATCATTAACATTCATAACATACACTAATCAGGTTTAAGTTTCTCTTTTAGTTTGTAGATGAAAGGAATTTTGACAAGTGTTGGCAGTGGATGAAGAACTGTCCACAGCGAATGGCTGAGAAGATGAAGCAGATGAAGAAGAAGTCCAAGTGCCCACAGTGGATGAACAACACACACAGCTGATGCCAACTCCATAGCTGATGAACTGTCCACAGTAGATGTTCATCCACAACGGATGAACATTCCACAGCGGACCACATATAAAGCACCAAGTGTTCACAGTGGACAACATCCAAGGCACAACAGAAAAGTTATCTGACTCCACAGCGGACATCTTATCATGCACAGCAGACAACTAATCATCCACAGTGGATGAGCTAGACTTAGGATTTTATATAAATTCCTTTACACAAAGGTAGTTTAGTAATTGTAAATAGCTTTTTGTATAGGCTATAAATAGCATACTACGCTAACCCTTTGTAAGCTTTTTTGAACAATCAATACAAACAAGCAGTTATGATCATTCAAGCATTCAATCACTAGCAATCACACACACACAATCACACACTGATATCATAAGCATGATCGTGGGTTTCCGCACCATGATTAATGTTTGTTGCAAATTGATATAACAAACTGTTGTTTTCATTTGAGAGATAAGAAAAAGACACTTGGGGAAATCAATCATCATTAACACAATATCATCCTACTATTTGTTGTTGTTGCTTCATTTGATTTCATCAGGTGGTATCAGAGCCTTCCCTCAATCAAACATTGATTTTTGATCCTCTCATTCAGCAAACATGATATTCGTGGTTCTTTAGCTTCATAACATACATTTTGAGCTTGAAATCATCACACATCTTCTTCTTCTACATCATACATTCAACAAATGTTCAAAAAAACATGAATTAATCATCTGTTTTCATTCATTTTAATGAAGATTTTGTGTTTTTGTTATTAACAAAGCTATCAAAATCATTCATACATTGTTTTTGAAACAGAAACATTAAAAATCATTGAAATCTCATTGGTTTCATGGGTTTTCTCTATAAAAAAGTATACGAGTACTGTTCTATCAATTTTCATCAAACAAATCACTCACTTGAATACTTTGAATTCGTTCATCATGTTTAATCATTATATTTGAGTTGTTCTACACTCAAAAGAGGTCACTAATCTTCTTTCAAAAAACAAACCGATTGTTGTTTGGTGAAGTTCTTAGGGCCGCAAACAAACCCTAGCATAAACCCTAGTTTTTGCTCACTCATAAACGTTCACAATCTCCGGTGATTGTGTTTATTCATCATCAAAATCAAAGAAGAACATCATCTTCTTTGAATTCTTGAAAAAGTTACTTTTTGATCCAAAAAGTTTTTTTAAAACAAACAATTGTTTCTTGGGTTTGACCATTTTACCAAAGGGTTTTGACTGGTTTGACTGATTTGACGTTCTCAAACAGAATATTCTTTGAGTTAACCAAGAATTCATGGTGACATTACCTAGGACATTAATTAAGTTCAATTAATTAATCCTCCTTTAACCGATAATCAATTCAAATTAAAATAATTAACAAACAATCCTAGTGACTTTAGGATAAAACAAATTTAGCATCAATCTAAATATTCAAACAAATTTAACTTAAACCATTAAGTTAAAAAGTTCAACAAACATGTCTGATGAACTCTCAGGAACAAACAGTGGTCTTAAACCACCAAGACTGAAAAACAAATCAGATTTTAAACAATGGAAGATCATGTTTCGAAACGGGATTATCTTCCAAGACCCGGACTTATGGAAATCCATAACAGAAGGCCCATATATTCCAGTAAATCTTGGTCCAGATCAAAACAGACAAAAACCAGTGAGCTTGAAAATCGTAGCCGGAGATGTAACACCCGGAAATTTGCTTGAAGCCGATGAAAGAAGGAAAGAAATAAAGTCTAAAGTCGAGGGACCAAACTCGCCACCGAGAGAAAAAACATGGTGAGTGGGGGTATAAAAGAAGAGGGAAGCTCACACCCTCCCCATTCTTGCCAAACTCAGCCAAGGGAGAAGAGAAGAGAGAAAAAGAGGAGAAAAAGCTTGGTTCGGGTGGATTCTAGCGTAAAAATCGACGTGTAGCGTGTCAAATCGAAGCTCTACTTGACGGCATCGTCTAGGTGAGTTCTAGGACCCCTTTTTTAGACATTTTGAATGATTTTGGGGCTGGAACACATCTGAAAACTATTTTTGGGTTTTTGGGTGTTTTACCCGTTTATGTATGTATGTGTATGTGTATGATTCATTTGGGGCTTGATTTCGGTCTTGGATAGGCTTGAATGAGGTCGTGGTATGTTTCTCTATGGATTAGAAGGGTTGATTTGAGCTCAAACGAGGTCTGGAAGGGTTTGGAGGTCGAAGGTCGCGGCTGCAGTTTGGGATGAACTGCATTCTGCATCAGCTAGGGCTATGCGACCGACTGGAGGTCCAGGTGACCGATTGGAAGGCGATTGGGTTCATACTCACGACTGAAAGGTGATTGAGGTTCATTCGCACGACTGGGGGTCCAGTGGCATGAGGAGTCATGCGATTGAGAGTCCAATCGCATTAGTGCCCATTCACACAGTATCCATTCGCACGATTGAGAGTTCATCCGCACGAATGGCGCCAGTCGCATGGAGGTCATGCGACTGAGGGTCCAGTCGCATAGGTGCTCATCGACATGGGACCATTCATATGATGTTCAGTCGCATGGAGACCATGCGACTGAAGGGTGTCCATACGCCCAAATGGGGTTGTTGCACCCGAGGAGAAGTGTGGTTTAACTTATGACCTCGAGGGAAAGCGCAGATGCAGGTTTTGATGTAAAGGTTCCCGAAAGAGCATGTAAGATGACGGTTGAGACCTTAGGGAGCATGTTAGGCGTGATGATAATGTTGCATGTTTAAGTATGATGTAGCCTTGTATGATGGTGATGACTGATGACTGTGAAATGTCGATGTTCCTTGTTTTGATGTATGTTTATCTTTCCCGTGACTTACGTGTTATGATTAACGAATGAAACGAAAAGTATTATGTAATGTAAAGTGAAAGATAATGAAAGGAGGAACGAATGAAAGAATGTATGCATTAACGAAACAAACGAATACGATAAAGTACGAAACGAACAAACACGTGAGACAATGAATGGTGAGTATGTAATTGATGGATGATGAGAAGTGGATTGCGTATCCCGGTGCTGTGTCAGTCTTCGGACATGATTCGGGGGTTTGTGTACAGGCCCTGGCACAGCATCAGCTTTCGAGTATGAGTCGGGGATATTGCATGAGATAGGATCTAGTTGAATGGGTAGAGGATCGCATGCTTCTGGTACTGTGTCAGTCTTCGGACATGAGTCGGGGGTTTGTGTACAGGCCGCGACACATTATCAGTCTTCGGACATGAGTCGGGAGTAGTGCGTGAGAATGAGATGAGATGAATGAGGAACAAATCGCGTGCTCCGGTACTGTGTCAGTCTTCGGACATGAGTCGGGGGTTTGTTTACAGGCCCGGCACAGTATCAGTCTTCGGACATGAGTCGGGAGTATTGCGTGAGTTGATGAATGAGATGAGTAATGAGGGAGAGAACGAATGTATGAATTGAATGTTAACGAAGTATCATAATAAAGAACAAACGACCTCAGAAATCATGGCTGTGTGCCATGAAAAGGGTAAAGTTTGACAGGATCTATATAGAAGAAAAAAATAACGAATAATGAAGATAATAAAGATATTATCTATGTGTATGTATGATGTGTGATATCATGAAAGTCAGGAAACAGCTTTAATGAAGCAAGTATGTTCTATTATAAAACTAGAACTTACTCAGCAACGCTGACTTTTGATGTGTTTCCAGTTGGCAGGTATGTTGCTGAGGATGGCATGGGGCGACTACTCGTTCCTTTGGGATGGCATCAATGACTATAACACTTTTATAATGAAATGTAAAATGATATTATGTAATGAACAGTGGTAGTATTTTGTAAGAGCATTTATTGAAATGAAAAGGATGTTTTAATGATTCCGCTGCGACGTTTTTAGGCAAGATGACGAAAGTTATGTTTTGAGTGCGATGAATGACCAGCTGTGAGGTGCCCGGGAACGGGGCCTTACAGGAGATGAACTTAGAAACGTAAAAACAGACGTGAAAGCATACAGTATTTTGACAATGACTTTGCTATTTGAAATCTTGACAAGGGTTGAGAATTGCAAAACAGCACATGAAATCTAGAAGGTACTTCATACCATGTGTGAAGGAAGTGAAGAGATAAGGGAAATCAAGAAAGAAAAATTAAGGATCCAATATGAAACCTTCCACCGTATTCAAGGAGAACCAATTCCACAACAACTTGACAGATTGTTCAACTTGTAAATGTGATGATTGTTTATGGTCTCAAATACGAATCTGTTGAAATCAACAAAAAGATGTTGCAGACATTACCATAGAGCTGGACTCAGTCAGTGTCTCTAATGAAAGCAACATTGGATCTTGAAGCATTATCTTTAGATGCTCTAGTGGTTAAGGTGGAAGCACTAGAACTAGATGAAAGATCCAGAAACAACAACATTATCAGACATGTGGAAGCGTACAAGTTCAAGGAACTTCAACAAAGAGATAGTGCATTCTTGACATGCACTGGAGAAGATGAAGATGAAGAATTCCTAGATACCATGAAACTTCATTCTTCTCTGCTCCTGAATCATCCAACAATAAACAAAAGTCAAAGAAGACCGGTGTTCATGCTTCTCATGAAACAACACCACAAAGCAACCAGAATCAACATCATCATGCTTCAAGCTCAAGCAAGCAACAACAACCAAAGTCTTAAACATACATAAATTTGATAAACCCATTGATGCTCTCACAATCATTCTACAAAGTGAAGAGCAGAAGGCAGCTTATGCAGCCTTCTCCATAAGCTTTGAAGCTTATCTAGGAGCTAACCTCACACCATCACAGATAATCCAACAAGACTTGGATGAATTACAACCAGACATGGTTGAATAAATGGATCTATAGTGGTCTATGGCAATGATTGCTTATAGATCAAAAAGGTTTCTACAGAGAAACAAAGGGTTGAGTATGGATAAGATAACAAAGATTGGTGTTGACAAAACCAAGGTGAGATGATACAATTGTCAACTATATGGACATTTTTCAAGAGAATGCCAACAACCAAGAGTTGACAGAAACAACAATCAAACACAAGCATCAAGCAGCTACCATTCAAACAGACTAATCCCACCTTTAATCAGTATCCCTGCTGCACCAACCCCACCTCAAATCACACAATACAACCCAAATCAGCACTCCAAATCATCAGCCATGATCATTAAAAAGGATGGTGAGTGTGACTTGAGCATGTATGAAGCAGAAATTCAATCTCCAGATCATGCCCTCATGGCAGACATTGAAGATAAAATTTCAGAAAACTCGAAAGAGGTAATAGAAAACCTCTGCACACAAGCATGCATAGATGAAGTCAATAGATACAGAGAATATGCAGACAAACTTTTAAAGAAAGTAATGAAACAAACATTTTAAATGGAAGTCTCAAAAAAGAAAAAAACAATATGGACCCAAAATTCTTCCATTACAAAATGATTTAGACAAATTAATGTCTGAAAAGTTAACACTTGCAGCTCAAGTACAGCAACTCTCTATATCCTTGACTGGGTCTAAAACAATACAGGTTGAAACTGAAGTGAAACTTCAGAAGTTTCAGGCAAGCAACAAGAAGTTTGAAGAACTTCTTGCATAACAAAGGGCTTTCAAAGACCCTTCAGGCTTAGGATATAATAAAGGTAATCCACCATACAATGATAATTATGTTTCTTTACCTGATTCCATGACTAACAAACAGGGTGAGTCTCTTGACCCACATGACAGAAAAAATGATTCCAAACCATCATCATTATCATTATCAAAGTCATCATTAACAGAAAAAACACCTTTGATAAAATTTGTTAAATGTCAAGCAACACAACAAATTAAATCAACAGACTTTTATCAAGGAGAGAACAATGAATTTGTTGAACAGACAACTGATGAAGATGATGTTGACTTATTGGATGATGTATCAATTCAACCAATTACTGAAACTCTCAAAGTTTCAAGTGTGGTTGATGTACCAACCAAATAGACAAAGCAGACTCAAGGATTTGATATCTGCTCTGGTGGAAGAAAAGCTGGATCTTCCATTGCTTCTCCTAAACAAACAAACATTAAGAAAGGCAATTCAGCAAAAATAATCAACAGTAACTTTTGACATTCCTCTAAAACCAAATCTGAAACCAAAAGTTTAAACAAACAAGACAATGTAAATTTACCATACTGTGAATGGTGTGATCGATATAATCACAGCACTGACGAATGTAAATATGGTAAATATTGCAAGTACTATCATATGAACGACCACAGTACTGAAACATTGATAGAATCAGCTAATCTATGATAGTGACTCTCTATTGCCCATATCTTTTTGAGCTGAAGCAATCAATACAACTTTTTACATTCAAAACAGAACATTAATAATGAAAGAAAATTCAAGCTCCATATGAATTAATGTTTAAAAGAAAACCATTCGTTGGATTTCTTAAAGCATTTGGATGTTCTTTTCAATATTAAACACTAGAGAACAATTATCCAAATTTGCTCCAAAAGCAGATGAAGGATTCTTTGTTAGATACTCTGGAAGCTCAAAAGCTTATAGATTATAATCCAAGACTCGATATTATGGAAGAAACAACATATGTTGTTTTTAATGAACATTCTTTCATAAAGAAAGTCATTGGATCAGACTAGTTGTTTGAATTGACTTACTAAAAAATCATTTGACACATCTTATTTTGATGTTTCAGGTACACAGGAAGATATTGAATATCCTATGGTACCTCCTTCAATAACCATCAATGTTCCATTAATTGCTGATCCTCCAAGGAGAACAAACATTACTCCTTCAAGTATAACAGGTACACCTCCTCCAGAATAAACAAATTAATCCAAAGAAACATCATTAGACACACTATCTTCATCAACACCAGTGACCATTGAACCAGAATCAACCACACAACCCAAGTCACACCAACCAACCATAGTTGAAGAAGATGATGATTATCATTCATTACCAGACACATATCATAAAGATGAAATCTTAGATTTCTTTCATGATTCTCCAAAACTTTCAATGAACCCACACAACCAAATAATCCCACACCCTCAAATACCCTTGCCCATCTTTTAACACCAGAACAAACAATCACAAATCTTGATTCAACAATTCTTGTTGATCAAATAGAAACAACCAGAATACACAAAGATCACCCATTTGAAAACCTTATAGGTGATCTCAATACCAGACTGACAAGAAGTCAATCAGACATAGCAAAATATTTGCTTGTATTCTTGTTTCTTATCTCTAACTGTACCCAAAAACATAACAGAAGCACTTAAAGACACAGTTGCATTGAAGCAATGCAGGTAGAACTGCAGCAATTTAGAAAGCAAGAGGTATGGAAGCTGGTTGATCTACCTGAAGGTCAATATGCCATCGGCACAAGATGGCTATTCAGAAACAACGCAGATGACAGAGGATTGTCATTAGAAACAAAGCAAGGCTAATTGCCCAAGGATACACTCAAGAGAAAGGCATTGATTATGATGTTGTCTTTACTCCAGTAGCTAGACTTGAAGCTATCCAAGTGTTCATTGCATATGCCTCATCCACAAACTTCACTGTCTTCCAAATGGATGTAAAATGTGCATTCCTTTATGGAAAGACAGATGAAGAGGTATATGTTGCTCAACCACTAGGGTTTGAAGATCCAGAATTCCCTCATAGAGTCTACAAGTTAGATAAAGCTCATATGGTCTTCATCAAGCACCTAGGAAGTGGTATGAAACTTTATCTAAGTTTCTACTACAGAATGGGATACCCAAGGGAAAATAGACCAGGTATTGTTCTTAAAGAAGAAATAACAAGACTTGTTAGTAGTTCAAGTCTATGTGGATGACATCATTTTTGGCTCCACAAACATCAAACTTCGTAATGAATTTGAAACTCTTATGCAATCAAAGTTCTAAATGAGCTCAATGGGACAACTTACCTTCTTCCTTGGTCTTCAAGTTCAGCAATCTGCTGAAGGACTTTTCATCAATCAAAACAAGTATGTTCATCAGGTATTGAAGAAATACAACATGTCTGACTGTACATCAAGCAAAACACTATTTGCAACTGGCTTGAAGTTTGGACCAGATGCAGAAGGAACATCAGTTGATCAGAAGCTCTACAGATCCATGATAGGTCCCTGATGTACCTAACAGCAAGCAGACCAGACATCATGTATGCAGTTTGCATATGTGCAAGATACCAAGCAGATCCAAAAGAATCACACATAAATGCAGTAAAAGAATCTTTATATAATTAAAAGGCAAACCATCACCTGGCTTGTGGTATCCTAAAGATGGAGATTTCTTTTTATATGCATACATAGACAGTAATTATGTGTAAGGCCCCGTTCCCGGGCTCCTTACAGCTGGTCATTCATTGCTCATATTACGTATTAATCTTTATTTCATAAAATACACAGCGAATTTCATTAACAAAAGGCATTCCCTATCATTAAAAGATAAAGTTGTTAAGCAATACAATAACGTTTAGGTTACAAAAGACTGTTTAATTGCATTACAAAACAACAATATCATAACATAGGAATGGATGTCAGTCTTTCCCTGCCGAGTAGCTTCACCCTTTTGCCATCCTCAGCAAACGATTACCTGCCAACTAAAATATATAAAAGTCAGCGTTGCTGAGTGAGTTCTAGTTTGAAAAGTATTAAAATACCTTGTATGATTTATATGAAAATACTCTTCTTATGGAAATACATCTCTTACTCTTGTATGTGAGCACACATTAACTATACAACAAGGTGGTATTCTCTTTCTTTACTGTGTACCTTGTTTATTTGTACTCTTTTAACTTTATCTTTCACTGTCTATGTGGACCGATGAGCAATACCCTAAACTATGTGCAAGGAGAAACTGTGCTGGGCCCCTTCACAGTCTATAGTCTGAATTACTGTATACAAGGCCGACCCAGTCACCTAGGGCATGCTACAAGGGTCCGCCAACCTCAATTGATTGGCCCCGTGAGCATAAGGGGTAGCTAACCCGCATCACAGTTGAGCTAAGGACAACAAGGTCGTGCACCTCCTATGAGCTTGGAAGACTTGTTAATTCTTTAATTAAGTTCCACTTCTCTTCTTCTTTGTCTTTCACATTATTATTACTATTAATACTTTATGTTACGATAATGAACACACCACGTAAAGTCATACATAATAATAATAATAATAATAATAATAATAATAATAAATAATAATAATAATAATAATAATAACAGTAATCATAAACCATCATAAAATAATCATAAGGTAATCATGGTCATGTTAATTCTCATCGTTAATAAGCCCTAGTCAACGTACGGTCAAAACCCTAACGTGCACAAACTCCCAAAAATTCCCGTAATAAATTCTAAGTGTTAGGCGCATCAATACTATGTAGGCGCCTGAGCCCTGTTTGGGCGTTACATCACTTTGCAGTCGCATGGTCTTATACTTAGCTATTTCTCACTAAGTCCTAGGCGCATGAGCTTTACACACGGGCGTCTTAGTGAAGTGTTAGGTGCTGGGAAAATCCTAGACGCATGAACACTATGGGGCGTATGACCCCAGTACTTAGGCATCTGGCCAAAATTCTAGGCACATGAACTACTATTCAGGCGCATGACCCACATTTAGTTATTCTAAGGCATAAATTTAGGCGCATGGGGTACTGTTTCGGCGCATGGCATACACTTAAATATTTCTACGGCAAATTTCAGGCGCATGAGCCTTATGTAGGCGCATGAACCAACTGTTTAACATGTTTCTAAGTTGTTTCCAGTCCCAAACATCCTACTAACCTGTGTTTAAGCTTATTATAACCACTCTAAGTATAAACATCACATAAACAACCAATAATCACCATCATACATTCATGAAACATGCGGGTATTCATAATAATAATAGTAAAACCCATTTTAATACATTTTCAGCCCCAAAAAGTTGTAAAACATGTAGAAACCGGGGTCTAGAAACTCACCTTTGTTGTTCCTCAAGTTTAAACTCCTCACTTGAGCTTCTCAGATGATTCTAACACCTAGAAACACACCAAACACACATTCGAACACATATAACACATGTAAGCACATAACCGAGGCTAATTCTAGCCGAGAACAACTTAAAAACACCAGATCTTACCTTAACTTCGACTTCTTTTTCTTGTTCTTCAAATATCCGAGAGCTTCTGCTCTTTCTCTCTCTAAAACCGATTGCAAAAAGGTGATGTGAAGTTATGTATGGGCGGCCATGCTCTTTGTACAAAATATTATATATTACTTTATGCCTTGACATATTTAATCCCTCCACTTGGGTTAAATTTGCATTTCCTTCTTTTATTCTTCATTTCTCAACTTTTCTTTTAAAAGAATAACCGGGTGTTACAAGTCCACCCCCCTTATTTAGGTTTCGTCCCCGAAACCTGTTATTCCTCAAACAGATGAGGGTAATGCTGTCTCATCTCCTCCTCAGTCTCCTACGTAGACTCGGATCCCTTTCTGTGCTTCCACTGTACACGCACAAGAGGAACCACTTTATTAGGACCGTGTACGGACGAAGTACTGACTGATTCTACGTGAAACCGAATCAAATAGCGCAGAATTCTATTTGATTGGCAATCCAATCAGGGAGAACGTTATCTGGATCAAACCTAACGATTAGAAAATGTTAAGAATGAAGTAGGAATGATCTGAAACACTCTGTGAAGTTGGAATGGACGCTCTGTACGAACTGGGACGGCTAGGGTTGAAGATTATCGAAGTGTCACGTTTTTCCACGAATTAAGTGGTATTTATAGGTTACAGCTTTCATTCGTACGACTGAGCCAAGCGACTGGCTCAGTCGTGCGACTGAGTCATACGATTGATTCATTCGTATGACTGAGTCAGTCTTATGACTCAGTAGTGCGATTGACTCAATCACCTGGTTCAGTCGTACGATTGGCCCATTCGCATGGTCCAGTCGTGCGACTGACTCAGATTACCTAGTTAAACACATTCTTGAACCTTAAATGATTCAGAACATGTCTAACAACTCTATAACCTATATAACATGTTCATATATGCGTGTAACAACAAACAATATTAATAGATATGACATTAAACAATCAATCAAACATTCACTGAAGAGTTTTTCATTACATTGATTCAATATTACATATATGTTACAAATGAAAGTCTATTACCTTTAAGATCACTAGACTAGAACTGGGACATGTGTACCAACAAACTACCCCTTGGACCTAGTTCTATCTAAACTTTGACTTCCTTCATGAACTCTTTATATCTCTTCACTTTTTCTTCTCTTGAACCCCAGCATGAATATTCAGTGCGAAGCATATACGTATAACATGTTGGAACTGCAGTGTTTGCACCATATCCTGCGTGTCAAAAAACAGTGGCCACTTGAACAAGATGTAGACATCTGAAGCAGACAAGTTAGTTAGCCACATAGGGTCAAATACCCTAATTGTGTCGACTTTCCCTTCTTTCTCCAAAACTATGACGGCCTCACCAGTGCGCCAGTCATAATACCACCCTTTAAAATGGCGTGCAAAATCTTGTGGCATTTCCCTCAGTGGAATACGCGACATTGTGCGCGGAGGGTGCTATCTCAAGACCACCTTTGGTCTTCCTGAGGTGGGGTCAACCTCTGTCTTATGAATCAACCTTTTGGGCTGTTGAGGTTTAAAATTGACCCACCTCGTATGATACTCTTTCTTTAGAGCTTGCTCAAACCATCCTGATATCTTTCCTGGAACAGCATACAGGATGCTTAAGTTGGTTAGTCGGTTAAGCTTAAATCCAGGGAGCATTTTCAGATCATATGTGTTGGACCCTGAAAGGATCATACATGCCAATTCAAGAGGTGGATGGTTGTTCTGCTGGAAATCTCCCCAAGTCCAAGAAGAAATCCGGATACAGAAGTCTGCATTAGAAGGAAAAGAACGTGTCGGCTATCCGCATTTGTCAAAGCGGATGACCAAGAACAAATGCTGACAAGCATTTGTTCATCCGCATTAACAAATGCGGAAAGCTTATGCAAGGCAAACAAGGCATTTGTTCATCCGCATAAACTAATGCGGATAATCAGCAACAAATGCGGCTGTGTTTGCTCATCCGCATTAACTAATGCTATGACCAAACACTAACGCGACTGATAGAAGACCAATGCTGATGAAGAGTTACTCATCCGCATTAGTCAATGCGGATGACAAAGAACAAATGCTGATGAAGATTTAGACTAAGGGTAGTTTAGTCTTTTTGTACAAGCTGTAAGTCAGCCTATAAATAGAATAGAATCCTCGTATGTGAGGTAACTTTTGTGTGACTGTTTTACACAACTTTTCACGATAGACAACAAGAATATACTTTGTTTTCTCTCAGATTAGCTGTCGTGTTACTGTAACATGCAAAACCGTAGCATTTACTCTGTAACAGTTCATCTAATCAATACAAGAATGCATTTATGAGTATATCAATTGTTTTATGATCATTGATTGCCTGATTCCGCCTTCAATCATTGACTCAATCATCATATTCGATCCTCGTTGATTCACGTCAACAGAGAATATCATTCTCAAACCCAGTCAATTGGTATCAGAGCCCCGGCTCTTGGTTATTACTCAGATCTGCTCAGATCTAGGTTTAACCCGATTGATCTGGTGATTGAGTTACTGTTTAGAGGTTTCACGTCTCTTCTCAGTATTCCTACCAAACACTCACTGATATACTCAACTGTTACTGTTCACCCGAAGAACTCATCTCAAATAAACAGTACAGGTTGCACAGTCACCAAGAACAGAAATCAAAGGCTGAAATAGACATATATTCAGCAAGATCCATTGTTACAGGACTAAGTTTGTACTTGTTGAAATATTTGGACTAATTAACAATAAAATCAATTAAATCCAGATCTAAACAAGTTAAAAAACAAATCGTCAACTATGGATTCATACAATTATTCTGAACTTGGGCATGCCTCAAAACCACCCATGCTCAAACATAAATCTGAATTTAAACAATGGAAAATCAGATTCATGAACTATATTACAGGTGTTGATCCTGATTATTGGATCTCAATATGCAAAGGCCCACACATTCCAGTCACTCTATCTGCAGATCAAGCTACAATGTACAAGACTTCAAGAATCCCTATTGAAGATCTCACTCTTGATGATGATGATTACAAGAAGATCAAGATTGATCTCAAAGACTACTCCATACTTACTCAAGCACTTAAAATGGATGTACTCAAAAGATTGGAAAAATATGGTACTGCAAAAGCTGTATGGGATGCACTGCAAATCATGTGTGAAGGAAGCAGTGAAGTGGCTGAAATCAACAAAGACAAGCTTGTGAACCAGTATGAGACATTTCATCACTCCAAAGGGGAGTCCATCTCTAAACAGTTGCGTAGGTTTCTGCAACTGGTAAATGATTTAGAGATTATGGGTGTAACTTACAAGTCCAAGGATTTAAACAAGAAGATGTTACATAGTCTTCCTGAAAATTGGAAACAAAATGTAACCATGCTAAGAATACTCTTGATTTGGAAAGCACCACTCTGGATATTATGATAGCAAAGATCGAAGCCTTGGAACTGGATGAAAGAAGCAGAAATCTGGGAGGACCCAGAGTAGTTGAAGCATACAATTTTCCCACAGATAATCACTCTGTGGAAAATGCCTACATTACTGAAGAGGATGATTTCATCTCCTCAAGGGATCAAGCTAAATCTACTGGATTCACCACAGCCCCACCATCTACAGACCATCAACTTCTTCCCCATCAACTTCAACAACTCAAGCATCAGGATTCTCTGCAACCCCTGCCCCTGATGATTCAAGATCTGAAGAACAAAAGGCAACTTACAATGCATTTGTTGCCAGCTTTGAAGCCTATTTGGGTGGAAGACTTACATCTGCACATCTGATCCAAGAAGATCTGGAAGAAATGGATCCAGATGATGTGGAGGAAATGGACTTGCAATGGCAAATGGCCATGATTGCTATGAGGGCAAAGAAGTTTTTCAGAAAAGGGAAAAAACTTCACCTCAATGAAAACACAAAGCTTCGATATGACAAATCAAGGTGAAATGCTTCAATTGTGGCATGACTGGTCACTTCTCTAGAGAATGTAATGCTCCCAATAGAAACTACAATGCTCAAAGACTTCTCAGAACCAGTCATCATCACAACCATCTTCAAGCTTTCACCCTAACAATCATCAACAACAGCTTCATCAATATCAACAATCACATCAGACTCAACCCCAACTGACCAATCAAGCTCATGGAAACAATCAGTCATCAGCTAATGCTCTTGTTATCAGGCAGGATGGAGTATGTGACTGGAGCATGTATGCAGAGGAAGTAAAGCCTCAATTTCAAAATCATGCACTCATGGCTCACATCAATGATGGACCTTCCCCCATGCCTACTGAGGTAAAATCTAACCTGTGTAGTGCTAAATGCATACATGAATTACAAGGGTATAGAGAGCATAATCATAAACTGGCTGATAAAATTAAGAAGAAAAGGTTAAATCAGAGATGCTCAAAAGAGAAATAAAAGGTTTTGAAATCAAAATTAAATCCCTCATCTCTGACATTGAGAAATTGCATGGTGAAAAGTACACTCTTGCAGCTGAGAATGAGCTACTGACTGAAAAATTAGCTCAATCTAAAGCTGAACAAAATCTTACTGAACTGAAACTTGAAAAGTTTCAACAGTCATCAGTAAAGCTGAAAGAGATGCTTGATTCACAAAAGGATCCCAAAGACATGTCTGGTATTGGATATAACTCTTGTCCACCACCATACAATGATAACTACACTGTCATGCCTGATTCTGTCACACTCACCCAAGAAAATGAACCTAACACTATTGAACCCAAAAATAGTAAAACAAATTACTAATCCTCAAAATAAACCTAGTGTTTACATTGAAACAAATGAGGACAAAATCAAGTTAGGTCACCCAATTAAAATCAAGGAGTGTTCAGACAAGACAGTGGATGTAATCAAAACAGATAGCCCAATCAAGGCTATAGTTCCTTTTGTAAAATTCATCCCTGCAATTTCCAAGGAAAAGAAAATAAAAGCTAAAAAGGTGAATCTACCTACAGAAGGTAAATCTGATAGTGAGATAAACTCTCTTAAAAATTCAAGCAAATCAGACACTGATTCACCATCAATCAAAAGAAAGGTCACTCGGGTCACTGAAACTAAAACTAACTCAGACCCTCAAACATCAAAATCAAAGCAAGGTGTTGGCTTTGATATTTTCAATAAAGAGCATGTGAATCAATTTGATAAGGAGATTAGGAAAAGATCAAGAAAGCATGCATAGCCTCAGAAAAACAAAGACAGTAGTGTTGTGAAACAAACTACCAACAAGGCTGATCATGCTGTCTCATCAAAACCAAGAAATGAATCTAACTCCAAATCTACCAAAGATACAAAATCCGCAACACCAGGATCAGTAGCCAGAAACAAACACATGTATTGTGAAGTTTGTGAGAGGTCTAATCATAGAACAGATAAATGCTTTTACAATCAATACTGTTCAATCTGTGATATGAACAACCACTCCACCAAGAACTGTTATTTCAACAAATACTGTTCTGTCTGCAACATGACAAATCACAATACATCTGAGTGTTTCTTTAAGCAAAAGGGATTGAGAGTACCTCAAAACAAACCTATCTCTTCAACCATGCCTGAGAAACCTAAGATCAATGGTCGTCTTCAACACAGAGTTTCAAAATCTGATGATGATGTGAAAAACCTGAGAACTTCAAACAGAAACAAAAGAAATAAAAATCAAGCAGTCAAACAAACTAATGATTTTTATAAATCTAAAACAAAGTTTGATAATAAAAAACAAATCAACTTCCTGAAAAGGAACATGGATCAAAGGTTTGAATACTCATCTGACTCTTCAGTTGAAGTAATGAACCATTCTTCTTTCAGAAACAAATCAAGGATAACTCCATCATCAAAGCCCCAGTTTAGAGGAAAATACCAATAGGTTACTATCATGGATAGAAACGGTAAGCCCAAGACCATCATGGCTAAGGTTTCACAGTCTAATTAGTTCTTTCTGTGCTTGTAGGGTCATTCATACAGGTCCAACAGTTTATGGTATGTGGACAGTGGATGCTCCCGACACATGACTGGAGATCGTTCCCTCCTTCATGATTTTAAGCACATTCAAGGAACTACTGTGGCATTTGGAGGAGATTCACAAGGTGGTAGAATTACAGGTGAAGGATCTGTGACAAGTGGAATGCTGAGCTTCGACAGAGTGAACTACTGCGAACAACTGAACTTCAATCTTCTCAGCGTGTCTCAGATCTGTGACAAGAAATATTCCACTCACTTCACTGACACTCATTGCTATATTCTGAGACCAGGATTTCAAATTCCTGAAGAATGGGTTGTCTTGAAAACACCAAAAAGAATAACACCTATGTCATTAACCATAACTCTGCATCACCAAAAGAAGAAACACGTCTTCTATCAAAAGCATCTTTTGATGAATCACAACTATGGCACAGACGATTGGGACACACAAATTACAAAAACATGAACAGACTCGTCAAGGGAAATCATGTTATTGGTTTACCTCAAAAGAATTCCACTTCATTGACCACTGTTCTGCATGTCTCAAAGGAAAACAACACAAATCGTCTCACAAGCCAAAGTCGATGAACACCAACAATTCTCCATTGAAACTACTTCATATGGATCTTTTTGGTCCAACTCATGTTATGAGTATGGGAAAGAAGCAATATTGTTTGGTGATCATAGATGACTTTTCTAGATTCATATGGGTCTTCTTCTTACTTCATAAAAATGAGGCGTCCCAATTAATAAAAGATTTCATCACTAAAATTGAAAACCAAATTGATCTTAAAGTCAAAACAATCAGGGGTGATAATGGGACAGAATTTAAAAATGAAGATATGAGTTCTTTTTGTACAACCAAAGGCATAGCTCATCAATTTAGTGCAGCTAGAACTCCTCAACAAAATGGAGTAGCTGAAAGAAGAAACAGAACACTAATTGAAGCAGCACGTACGATGCTAGCAGATGCTAAACTGCCAATCACCTTTTGGGTAGAAGCAGTTAACACATCATGCTTTGTACAAAATAGAACTCTGATTATCAAAGAGAGTAATAAGACACCGTATGAACTCATGTTTTAAAGAAAACCATTCATTGGATTTTTCAAGTCATTTGGTTGTCCTGTCTTAATATTAAACACCCGTGACCATTTGGGCAAGTTTTCATCCAAGTCTGATGAAGGATTCTTTGTAGGTTATTCTTCTGTTTCAAAGGCTTACAGAGTGTTTAATCCTAGATTAACATCATAGATGAAACAACAAATGTTCAATTTAAGGAACATTCTTTTCCCAAATCTACTAATGGTCCTGACTGGTTGTTTGATATTGACTCATTTACTAAATCTTTTGATCAATTTCACATGTCTGATGCAGGCAATCTACAATCAATAGCACCTTCATCATTAGTAGAAAGAAGGAGTGACTTTCCAATGATTCCTCCAACTTCTACTGAGCAACTTGATGAAGAAGTGCCATTACAAGCTGATCCTGTCAGACATACTGATCAACATCAAAGTGCATCGATTGAGGATGGTCCCAGTACAATGCCCTCTCCATCACAGATGCCATCCATTGAATCTATACACCAAGAAGAAGCTAGAACTCAACCTCATGACACCCTTCCAGTTGACATTGAAAGAAATTCAAATGACGGGAGTAATCAATCACTGCTACACTGACGCAGGAATTGAAACAAATTTTGATTACTTTCACAGCTCTCCAACAGTACAAGAAGATATTGCCTCTCACCATGATGAACTGAATGTCACCAATCTTGATGTAACCATTGCTGGTGACTCAATTCCAACCACAAGAATACATAAAGATCATCCAGTTGACAACATCATTGGTGAACTAACTAAACGGGTGACTAGGAGCAAATCAAGCATAGCAAACATCTGCTTGTTCTCATGCTTTCTGTGTCAAACAGTACCCAAAAATTTCAAAGAGGCTCTTCAAGACAACAGTTGGATTGAAGCAATGCAGGAAGAGTTGCTGCAATTCAAGAAACAAGAAGTATGGCAACTGGTAGATCTTCCCGAAGGACAATACCCTATCGGTACCAGGTGGCTATACAGAAACAAAACTGATGACAGAGGAATTGTCATTAGAAACAAAGCAAGACTAGTAGCTCAGGGATACACTCAAGAAGAAGGAATTGACTATGATGAAGTATTTGCCCCTATAGCCAGACTAGAAGCCATAAGAATCTTTCTTGCATATTCAGCATCCATGAACTTTACTGTGTATCAAATGGATGTGAAATGTGCTTTTCTATATGGAAAGATTGCTGAAGAGGTCTACGTGAGTCAACCACCTGGATTCGAAGACCCAGATTTTCCTCACAGGTTTACAAGCTTGACAAAGCCTTGTATGGTCTTCATCAAGCACCAAGAAAGTGGTATGAGACTCTTTCATCATTTCTTCTTGATAATGGCTATGAGAGAGGAAAGATTGATCAGACTCTCTTCAGAAAAAGAAAAGAAAAGGATATGCTGCTAGTACAGATATATGTGGATGACATCATTTTTGGCTCAACAAACAAGACTCTATGCAAAGACTTTGAGAATCTTATGCATTCAAAATTTCAAATGAGTGCAATGGGAGAACTCACTTTCTTTCTGGGAGTACAAGTCCAACAGACAGTAGACGGAATCTTCATCAATCAATCAAAATATGTGGAATCAATGCTGAAGAAATTCAAGTTTGCTAACTGTCAGTCCATCAGAACTCCTGTGGATACTAAAGTGAAGATTGGACCTGATCCTGAAGGCAAATCAGTGGATCAGACACACTATCACTCCATGATAGGTTCACTCATGTATCTAACAGCCAGTAGGCCTGACATTATGTTTGGTGTTTGTGTATGTGCCAGATATCAAGCAGATCCCAAGGAATCTCATGTCAATGCATCAAGAGGATATTCAGATATCTTAAGGGCAAACCTGCCCTTGGACTATGGTATCCAAAGGAAGGAGATTTCAATCTCTATGCATACACTGACAGTGATTATGGAGGATGCAACTTCAACAGGAAATCCATATCTGGCGGTTGTCAATTTCTTGGTCCTAGACTTGTATCTTGGCAGTGCAAGAAACAAACCAATGTTTCTGTCTCAACAGCAGAAGCTGAGTACATTGCAGCATCTGCATGCTGTTCTCAAGTTCTCTGGATTCAAAACCAGATGCTTGATTATGGTTTTAACTTTCTGCACACTCCAGTTTATATTGACAACACAGCAGCAGTTTTTATAACTAATAATCCAGTTCAACACTCAAAAACAAAACATATTGAAATTAGATATCACTTTTTGAGAGATTGTGCTGAAAAAGGATTAATCAAATTGATACAAGTTCACACTGATAATCAATTAGCTGACTTATTCACTAAGGTATTTGATCCAACCAGATTTGAATTCTTAGTTTAATCAATTGGCATGATTAATCTTGAGTAAAAGGAAAACAAACAAAAAAAATATCAAAAGAAGAAGTGTGTTGTTTATCTATGGGAAATGATATAATTACAGTCGTTATATCATTTACTGTGCTAATTTATAAAACTAAATGACTGACATGACTTATCTGATATGTTGGTAGGCTCAACTTGGAAAAGAAACACATGCAGTGATAAATTAAAACTTATATTCAACTGTGATGCTGTCATCTCATAGTATGTGTAAGTTTTGACTTGTCCAAATTGTGTGTGTGTAGAAACCAAAACACCCCAGGTAATGATGACTTATGAATCTCGTTTACTCACATCAGTTCCTCCTTTGTTTTGCTTAGCAAAGACCTGGAGAAACAAGCACACAGTGCTGATGTTAAGATCCATCAAGATTCCCAATGTGGAACACATCCAACTTGGATGAAATAAACAGAATAAAATTCATTCAAAATGAATGAAACAAAAGAATCCTGAGAGATCACCTTCCAAAGTGAAGTTAAAAATCCCAATGTGGATCAAAAGTGTTAAAAGGATCAAAAATAAAAGAATCCCAGTGAGGATCAAGTAATATGAGATTTCTAATTATAAATATCCTGGTCATGTAAGATGTTGAATGTTCTACCATACATTGCATGCAGATGGTTGACCTTGCCATGCCTTTGAGTGTGAGGTACATGTTAATACCCAATCAACTCAAAACATGATAAGATCATTTGCATCAGAAGATTAACCAAGTATGAGTTTAAGAGGACAAACATACCTACAATCAATATGTTCATGACCATGTCTGTTTTATTAATAATTGCTTGCACTTGTGAAAGGTAAGATTGATATGATCCCAAAGAAAGGTATAACTTAACTTCTTGTACAGTGAAGAAAGCAAAAAATCATAAAAAGATTTTCTTTTCAAAACTTTCAAATCCTTAAAAGTTTCCATCCAGTATGGATATAAACTTTAGGGGGAGTAATTTAAAATTTTGATCATGTTTGTACAGGTGTTTCCTTTCTTAAATAAAAAAATTAGAAAAACCAAAAACAAGTTGCAAAATCAGAAAATCTGTCTGTGTGGTTGCAGAAGTTATACCATAGTATCTCAATTCTTGCAGACATTTGATGTACAAAAGTCCAAGATCAGTCAACAATGGGAAACTTGATTCACCACTGATGAACAAGTCAATCCAAGCAAGAATTGATATCCCAAAAATCAGTCAAAACATCATAAGAATCAAGCAACAGACACATCTTCATAAAGACAAAGACAGTGCTTCATAAAGTATCAGGGAAAATTCATCCAAAATCAACCAAAGAAAAACATTAAGTTCAAAACTTAAAGCAGGTAACAGTATTGGTTAATGCGGGTGAAGGTAACCCAAGCATCAACCAATGCAGGTAATGGTTTTGTGAAATGAAACACGTGAAAAACTAATGCGGACAAAAGTACTCTACCGCATTAGTCTCATCACCAAGTTTTAAGTATGCAAAACTAATGCGGACAAAACTAATGTTCATCCGCATTTGTTTTCCTCAACCGCATTTGATGAAAGTTGAAGTTTTTCATCCGCATTTGCTACAGTGAACAAATGCTGACGAGTAATTGTTCTTCCGCATTTGCTACAGTGAACAAATGCTGACCAGTAATTGTTCTTCCGCATTTGCTACAGTAATTTTAAAAGTTGAGCGCATTTGTTTTCAAACTTATCAAAATTTGAAATCCATATTAAGTTGACTATATAAGCCAAATCAAAAGGTCATTTAATACTTTTCAAAATTTTGAGACTTAATAAGTGAGACGAGCGCCACTAAAGTTACTGTTCATCTTCATCATCTTCTTCATGTTCTAACCCTATGTTCTAAGTTCAATTCACCATCATTCACACATCTTCGATTCTCTACAACAGTATTATCGAGGAATAGGTGAGAATCAAAATGTTCATAACCCTAACTGTCGGACATTCATCGAAAACAGATCTTAGCAAACTAGGTCAAGAAAGAATCCTGCAAATCAAACAAGTGTTCATGATTCATTGTCGATTTCGACAGAAAGACACATGCTAATCAAGTAAAACTCAACAAACAAAGAATTTTCACAAGTTCAGTGTGTCGTAGGAACAGGGCACGTAAATACTAAAATGTTGGAATCAAAAGACGTCACAATGGTTAAAATGACATTGAAAGTATAAAAAATACTCAACGCAATCAGGAATAACTCATCAAAATGAGCAAGAATGACTAAATCAGATTAGATCAAATGTATATGAAACAGTATACATGTACACTCACTTTTGACCAAGAAAAGTCAAAATGTGATCAAATTAGTCTGATTTGTGATGAAGTCTTTGTTGATATATTATTCATCATTCTAATACATATGCCTTGAATGCAGTGTACAACGACAAACCTCACATGGAGCAAGCTCCATAATGTCAGTGGTTTTCTTGACCCTGATGTAACTGAGGCTGAAGGATTAAGGGACATGATCAGATTTCTTCTAACCTCAAGGGTGGCTTATGCCATGACAGTAAGACCCATCATCTATGAGACCTTCATTAGGTCATTTTGGGGATCAACTGAATTGGTTGAAGTTGATGGTGTGAGAACACTGACTGGAAGAATCACTGATGATCATTCCCTAGCAATCACTGAGCAAACTGTGAGACAGTGTCTACAGTTTGGAGATGATGCTGATGCCCCTATAGAACTTGAAGATAATGAGATCATGTCCTTCTTTGCCAATATTGGATATGAGGGTGGATATGAAGGGAAGCAGATTGTGAAAGGGTTGGTAGATCTACAATGGAGATTCTTGATACACATGTATTAACATTGCTTATCTAAGAGAAAGACTGGATGGAATGATATCCCAGTGCCAACCTCATCTGCTATTTGTGCTCTATGCACCAATCGTCCATTCAACATATCTGCATATGTCTTTAATGGATTGGTCTCAAACATCCAAGAGGGTAGGAGGCACATGTTTTTGATGTACCCCAGATTTATACAGTGCTTCATCAATGAAGCATTTCCTGATCTTGCACCCATAGGACCAGTGATGGACATTCCTCACTATAATGCCAAGTCCTACAGGTACATCACAAAAAGAGATCCTAGGAACTTCTACAGTGGTACTTTTTTCCCTCGGTTGCCATGGATGCAGCAACAAATCAATCAAGGAGGAGTACAAGACTTAGAGGCTCCTGATGATGAGCCTGTTCATGAAGAAGAACAATCAGCAAGCTCAGAGGATAGACAGAGTTCAGTGTCACCATAGGTTGATGTAGGTGGTGATCTTCACACTAGACCTTCTGTGCATGAAGTTGATGTAGTATCACCATCTATGCCTTCACCCAAAGATCACCAATTCCATCTC
Source organism: Flaveria linearis (assembly GCA_024085815.1). Taxonomy (NCBI): domain Eukaryota; kingdom Viridiplantae; phylum Streptophyta; class Magnoliopsida; order Asterales; family Asteraceae; genus Flaveria; species Flaveria linearis. Next base: position 38,936,358 of record CM044011.1, read on the forward strand.
ACCAAACATAACCTATCATCTCACCCCACATCTCTCCTATACACTCACTACTTCTTCACTCTATCCAATCTCCCATTCACCACACACCTGTTCCATCACCAACTTCAGATGAGCCTCGAGAGTTTGGTGACTCTGCCAGCTCGTTTGAGAAATCCAAATCATCATCTGATGTGGAGGATCATCCCACCAGGATGCCTGTAAGGCAAATTGTATTAGAGGCTGGCCATTCAGAAAGTTATGCTGATTCTGGAGCGAACAAGCCTGATGGGAAAGATGAGATGATTTCCAACTTGCTTTAGAAGATTGCAAGGATTGAAAAGATGCAAAGAAACAGATCAGTTCTTTTGCAAGACAGGTTGTTGGAATTGAATGAGAAAGAAAAAGAACTAAAAGAGTTGAAAGAAAAACATCAGAGTGAGAAGAAGGAGAAGGACAAAGAGATTGAGATGTTAAAAGCTGCCCTTCAACACTCAAGAGAAGAAATCAGTGGTCATGTGGAAACCTTGAACCTACAACAATAGTAATGGAAGATCAAGAAGAAGTTATTAAAGAACAATATTCCATTATACATGACCTTGATAGGCAAGTAGAAGCTCTTAAAAGGAGAGTCTCTGAGCTTTAAATGCTTGTCAAACTAAAGTAGGAGGCAGAGAAAGATCATGATGATAAAGGTGATGAAATGAAAGAAAAGAGGAAAAGGGAGGATGACAAAGAATCATCTGAAGACAGTGGTGATGATTCCCCTCCAGCCAAAAAGATGAGATTCACTATGGCTGAAAAAGAGGGAGAACCAAGTGGATCAAAGCACACATCATCTAGCATGGAGATGATCGTGTACACAAGTCATCCTGAAGAAGTTCACACTGAACAAAAAGAGTTCAGTGACATGATAAAAGACTTAGATATATTCTCTGCTGAATAATATATCATTGATGATGAATTCTGGGACTTCATTGTGAATCAAAGTGCAGATGCTGAGCCTTTTGTTGTCACACCTCAATCTCCAGTGCCAATTGATAAGGAGTTGTGTTGGACCAAAAGAACCAATGAGCCAAGATCAGGAAAACCTCTAAGTCCCACATGACATCACAACAACTGCTGAAGACTTCATCAGCAGTTTGACAAAGACTGAAGACCAACAGCTGAAGATCAAAGATCTGAAGAACAATAGCTAAAGATCCCAAGTACTGAAGACAAGTACTGAAGTCTGAAGTACTGAAGAATACAAGTACTAAAGACTTCAAGTACTGAAGACTCAAGTGCTAAAGATCAACATCTGAAGAAGTGAAGAACTGAAGATCAACAACTGATGCACAAAGTCTGAAGACAAAGACTGAAGACATCAGCTGATGACAACTACTGAAGTCATCAGCTGATGAAACATCTGAAGATCAAAGTCTGAAGACCAAGTGCTGAAGCTTCAGAGTTTGTTACAACAGCTGAAGAAGTTGTCTTCAGTTGTTGTGATGGTTTTTCTCTTTTCAGTAGTTTGTACTTTTCCTTTTCAGTAGTTTGTACAACAGCTGAAGAGTTTTTCTTCAGCTGTTATAGTTCAGTAGTTTGTAAACGACTGAAGAGTTTGTTCTTCAGTCGTTGTACCTTTTCAGTAGTTTCTTTTCAGTACTTGTAATAGTAGAACACTTAGCATTTTGTAAGAAGATGTCAGCTGTGTGACATCTTCAGTAGTTTAGGTGTTCTATCAGTAGTTTGTTAATAACGGTTGATGTCACTGTCAAGTGACATCAGCATTAGGTTATTCTTCCTTATATAAGGAAGATGACCTAATTGTAGCCGCTGCTAATTATAGCCGCAGTCGAAGCATGTATTGAATGAAATATTCTCTTTTGCAGAACTTCCATCTTTCTCTATAACTTACTGTTTTATTGTTAAATCTATTGTGTTCTTGCTTGTTTGTTCTAATTCTTGTACTAAATCCGCTGCGAATACAACCTGATTGATCAAACTAGAGGCTTAGATCCTGTCAAATGGTATCAGAGCTGGTTAATCATTGATCGATTTAACAATTGATCATTTGAAACTGCTCTTTTGACATCTACGTTTGATCGAATTAGCAATTTGCAAGAATTAGTTATAGAGATTGATTTTCTGCTGCTTCTGACTGTTAAACTTGAGGTTCTCGTGGTTTTTGAGCTAGATTTGTTTTGTTTACTTGAATTTGACTGAAATCTAAATGACAACACTAACTAACGATCCTCACAATGGCTCCTCAACAAAGCCTCCGATGCTTGTGAGGAGTGAGTATAACATATGGCAACGTCGTATGCTCCACCACTTGTCTGTCAACAGTGCTGGTTGTTGGAAGTCAGTGGTGCATGGACCATACAAGCCTATGGTGAGCGTTCCTGAATCAAATGAGCAGGTTCCGAAGAAACCTGATCAATATTCGGACGAAGATCTTAAGCTGTTCGAGATTGATGCTAAAGCCCATGGAATTTTGGCTATGGCAATTCCAAATGAGATCTATTCAGGACTTTTGCATCATGAAACTGCTCATGATCTCTGGGTTGCTCTGAAGGAACAATTCGGAGGAACCAATGAGGTCTTAGCAAATACTAGGGAAATCCTCGCCCAACAATATGAGACATTCTCTCATAGGAAGGGTGAGACACTGACTCAACAGTATGAGCGATTCTCTTGTCTTATTTCTGAGCTGAAAATGGTTAAACAAGAGTATTCCAATAGTCAGATGAACAACCGCTTTCTTAGATCCCTGCCTGAGAGATGGGACACTTATACCATTGTCCTACGCTCCAGTGCAAATCTGGACACTCTATCTCTCACCCAACTTCATGGGAAACTGCTTACATTTGAAAGAGAGATAGAACAGAAAAGGAAGTTGTCATCATCTGGCAAGCTCACTGATGACTTTGTCTCAGGCAATGCTGCCTTGATAGGTCAAGAGTCAGAATATGCTACATCTGAGAATGCCTATGATGAGCATATTGATTTCTCTAGCAATTCTGAACATGCTTTTGTTGGTGTTGATAGTAGTTCAGGAGGTAGCAGTGATAACTTGTGCTTTCTGATGGAGGACTTGAAGAACATTCCAGATGATGATCTGGAAGAGATGGATATTTTGAGTCAAATGGCTATGATAAATATCAGATCTCAAAAGTTCTACAAGAGAACTGGGAGGAAATTTCCTGGTCTCTCTGGCAAAACCAAAGTTGGTTTTGACAAGAGCAAGTTGAGGTGTCACAAGTGCCAGAGGCTGGACACTTTGCTAGAGAGTGTAGATCATCTGGATCTAACTCCTCTGCACCCTTTGTGACTTTTCCAAGCAATAGCTCACAGCACAGAGGGCAACACTCCACCAGTTCCAGTCATCCATCACCAGCACAGGCATCACCTGCATACTTTGTGCCTCAGGGTCATATGCCATACCCATACCCCTGCTACTACATGCCTCAGCCAAGTCAAGTTCAAGCACCCCCTGCTCAGTACCACATGCTCTCCCTGAGCCTCAATCTTCCTAATCTCATCATCAACCCCAACCTCAACAACACAGCTTCTTCACCCCAGGAGTTGTTGACTGGAGTAGTTTACCAGATGATTATCTGGTCAAGAACAACTATTCCAAGGTGCTGGTCAACATGGTGGTGATCATCCATTTGGGAATCTTGCTCTAATGGCCTTTGAGTCTGCTGATGGGTCATCCTCCAATGCATCATCACAGGTATCCTCTGAGGCTAAAGCCAAGCTTTGTTCTGATTCATGCATAGCAGCATTTGCTTCTATTAGAGAGGCAAATGTAGCTTTAATTGATAAAAACCTTGAGCTAGAGCAAACCATTTCCAAAAAGAAAGCTGAATTTGAGGCTGCACTTAATGATAAAAATGATGAGATTTATAAGCTTAAATGCCAAATAAAAGATGATAAGGCTAGGGAAGATGTACTTCTAGAGAAGTACAGAGACCTCAAGGAAACTCTTGCAACCACCCAAGTAGAGTGTGATCGATGGGTGCAATCCTGCAAGGGTTTTGAAATGCTTCTTAGTAAGCAATCAGCTTCCAATGTGAAGTTTGGCATTGGTTATAATCACACTGCTCCTCCTACAGATTTCACTTCAAGAGCAGAAGTTGAATCTGATGGAGAGAGCAATAACCAATCCTTCTCATCATGTGACCTACTATCTGATACAGCATCATCAGAGGTAGAGGTCAGCATTAACTCCCAAAACCAATCAGCTGATGCTACAACAGCTGATGGTTCAAATGCTGACTGTCACATGATCAAAGAGTTGATCAACTCAGGTGTTGTCTCTAGAAGTACTGAAAGTACTGGAGAGCAAGTGATAACACCTGAAGTTCAAACCCCAACTACTGCCAGTACTGAAGAGAAGAAAACTGCCAGTAGAAAGGATTTGAAGCCTAATGAAGAGGATGTCAGGAAAGCAGGTACTACAAGAAAACTGCAAGTACTGACAGCAAACAGCTGAAGAACAAGTCTTCAGCAGTTTCATCTTCTTCAATAGATGATCAACATAAGATGAAGAAGAAGCCATGTGAGATATGTGGCTTGTTCAATCATCTTACTGATGATTGCTGGTACAAAAAGGTTCCAAACTCAAACAAAAGGAGAAAATTAAAGAGCACATGAATACAATGAAAATGAGTTTGAGACCAAGTTTGTACTAGCAACATCAAAGCCTGAAACCCCTAAGCCCAAAAGCAAATCCAAAAAGAAGGTAGGGGTTACTCAGGCAACAGCTGAGGTTGCTCAAAGAAGATGGTGCAACACAGGAATCCATCATCAGCAAGCCCCAATGTGTCTGAAGAGCTGAAAGCTTTATCACAAAGTCAGACACAACTTGTGATGATGGTTCAGCATCTAATGGGAAGAGTCAACCAATTAGATGCTCCTGTGTTGAAACCACAGAAAGGAAATCCAAGCCAAAGGGTTCCTCTTCTACACCATCTCCTTCACCTCAGGCTGTCACACATAACACACCTGTTAGTGTTGCACCTGTTGTTGAGAACAGACCCAAAACCAAAAGGTTTGGGTCTCTAAAACTAACTAACTTGTTATGATTGCAGGGTTCTTCAACATGCCAAAGAAGCATCTGGTATGTAGACAGTGGAGGATCCATGCATATGACAGGAAGCAGTTCTCTTCTTAATGACTACTCTCAAGGAAAGAAGGGATTTGTCTCCTTTGGCAATGATGCAAAGGGTTACATCATCGGAAAAGGCTTTGTTTCCAATGGGGAAATAAGGTTTGATGATGTTAACCATGTGGAGAATCTCAAGTACAATCTCTTGAGTGTCAGTCAAATGTGTGATAAAGGCCATGTTGCCCTTTTCACAAGCCAGAACTGTCGGATTCTGTCATCCAAAGTTCTAAATTTGATTGACAAGGTGTTGGATGAATATACTCTCCTGAAGGCCAACAGGACAGGAAGAGTATATGCCTTAGATCTTTCCAAAAGATAGATCTAAAAGGCCATCCTTGCCTATTCTCCAAGGCCTCTCCTCAAGAGTCTACTCTATGGCATAGAAGGCTGGGGCATGTTAATCTCAAGAACATGAATCAGCTGATAAACCATGGTTTAGTAAGAGGATTGCCTTTGAAGGAGTTCAAGTGTGAAGACAACTGCACTGCTTGCTTAAAGGGAAAACAACACAGAGTTTCATTCCCTCCAATAGAAGAACCAAAGTCCACTGCCTGCTTGCAACTCTTGCACATGGATCTCTTTGGTCCTGTCAGGGTGATGAGCATGGCAAAGAAGAAATACTGTCTGGTAATTGTGGATGATTACTCCAGATATGTATGGACTTTCTTCTTGCACACCAAGGATGAAGCTGCCAAGGCTATTATGAACTTTGTGTTATTTGTGGAGAAGCAGTATTCCCTGCAGGTCAAGTGTGTGAGGAGTGACAATGGAACAGAGTTTAGAAACCACACACTTGATGACTTCTACCTGTCTAAGGGAATTAAAAGGCAGTTCAGTATTCCCAGAACTCCTGAATAGAATGGAGTGGTTGGGAGAAAAAACAGGACTCTCATTGAAGCTGCAAGGTCAATGCTGGCTGACTCAGGATTGCCACTGACCTTTTGGGCTGAAGCTGTCAACACAGCTTGCTATGTGCAGAATAGAGCATTAGTGAATCAAAGGTTGATGAAGACTCCTTATGAAGTACTTCATCATTTGGCCCCTCTGATTTCCTTCTTTAGAGCCTTTGGGTGTCCTTGTTTCATTCTCAACACTAGCAATCCACTCCAGATGTTTGCTAGTAAGGTGGATGCAGGGTATTTTGTTGGTTATTCATCAACTTGCAAGGCATACAGAGTTTTCAACTGTAGGAAAAGATGGTTGAAGAAACTCTGCATGTCAAGTTCAATGAATCTCCAAAGGACAAGATTCCACAAAACCCTGTGGAGTTGTTTGATCTGGACATACTGCAATATGTTCCTTATCAACCTCCAGCTGTTGTGCCTGTCAACAGTTCTCCACCTGGTGGTACTGATGATGATGTAGTCAGTACTCACCTTTTCAGGTTTAGTGACCACCTGCCTGAGTCCACTAAACCTGATGCTCCTGTAGCTTCAGCAGCCCCATCCACAACAAATGCTGATGAGATTTCTGCATGCTCTACTTCATTTGAGCTGCCATCTCCTACATGGTTTCAAGAATCTTCATCACCATCTGTTGCTGCTGAAAGTCCTACAAACACTTGCACTGATATTATAGTCTATCAAGAGCTGAAGAATCACCCCACATCTCAAATCATTGGTGATATCAATGCTGGAGTTTCAACCAGGAATCAATTGTCCAATTTTGCTTCTATGCTCTCTTCATCAGTCAGCAAGAGCCAAAGAACTATCATGTTGCATTAAGAGACAATGGTGGGTTGAAGCAATGCAGCTTGAGCTTCTTCAGTTCAGAAAACAGCAAGTGTGGGAGCTTGTTCCTTTACCCCAAGGTAAGTGTGCAATAGGCACTAAGTGGGTGTTTAGGAACAAAACAGATGAAAAGGGCCAAATTGTCAAGAACAAGGCCAGGCTGGTTGTCCAGGGGTTTGCACAAGAGGAAGGCATCGATTATGATGAAACCTTTGCTCCTGTAGCCAGACTGGAGGCAATTAGATTGTTTTAGCCTATGTTGCCTTTCATAGTCTTAAGGTTTATCAAATGGATGTCAAAAGTGCCTTCTTATATGGTAAAATAAAGGAGGAAGTTTATGTGTGTCAACCACCAGGCTTTGAGGACAATAAACATCCTGATTGGGTGTATAAGCTTGATAAGGCTCTTTATGGGCTGAAGCAAGCTCCTAGAGCCTGGTATGAGACACTCTCAACTTTTCTTCTAGAAAATAAGTTCACTAGAGGCACCATTGATAAACCTTATTCATCAAGACTGTGGGACAGCATAAGCTCCTTGTTCAAATTTATGTAGATGACATAATTTTTGCATCCTCTGATCCACAATTGTGTGATGAATTCACAAAGCTCATGACGCAAAAGTTTGAAATGAGTGCTATGGGGGAATTACAGTTCTTTCTAGGTTTGCAAATCAAACAAAGGGCTGATGGAATCTTTATTCATCAGTCCAAATACACAAAAGAGCTGTAGAATAATTTTGATTTACAAACCTGTAAGCCCTGTTCTACTCCCAAGAGCAGCATCACACAACTGGATGTTGATCAGAAAGGTAAAGCGGTTGATGAAACCCTTTACAGATGTATGATTGGGTCCTTGATGTACCTTACAGCTTCTAGACCAGACATCATGTTTGCAACATGTGCCTGTGCTAGATTTCAGGCTGCACCTAAAGAATCCCATTTGATTGCAGTCAAAAGGATCTTTAGATATCTGCAGGTACCCAATCACTAGGTCTTTGGTATTCAACTGGGCATTCTTGCAAATTAGTTGCTTTCTCTGATAGTGACTATGCAGGATGCAAAGTCACCAGAAAATCCACTTCTGGTGGTTGCCAATTCCTAGGCAATTGTTTAGTTTCTTGGCAGAGTAAGAAACAAACATCAATTGCTACATCCACTGCTGAAGCTGAGTACATTGCTGCTGCAAGTTGTACTTCTCAGGTACTCTGGCTTCAGAACCAACTCTTGGATTATGGCATTACAGAGACTAAGACTCCATTACTAATGGATAGTGCTTCAGCTCTTTGTATTGTTAAAAATCCAGTCCAGCACTCTAGGACCAAACATATAGAGATCAGACATCATTTTATAAGAGATTGCTATGAAAAAGGTCTGATTGATCCAAAGTTTGTGCCTAGTGCTGATGAGCTTGCAGACATCTTTACTAAGCCTTTAGATAGTGCCACATTCCAAAATTGGTACTAAGGCTTGGTATGCTGCAGCTAGAATAATTTGACTAATACTGATGCTCTCAGTTCACAAGTACTGATGAGCATTGGTATGCAAAGGTCAAATATAAGTACTGATGAATCATTTAGTCTTCAGCATTTTCACAACTACTGAAGACTAAAATGATTCAAAGTACTGAAGTACATTATTTGTTGAAAACAGCTGATGTAGTTACAACTACTGATGTGGTTATAACTACTGATGTATAATTTTCACATAAATAAGTACTGAAGAACAAATTTGTTCACAAATACTCATGTGTAATCTTACACACAAGTACTGAAGACAATTTGTTCACCAGCTCTGAAGAATAATTTATCAGCACTTATGAACATCTGATCACAAGAGCTGAGGAATAAATATTCACAAGAGCTGAAGGGCCAATGAAACATCTGAAAGTCAGCCAAAGAGCTGATGAGTAAATGTGGAGGTCAGAATGAAACAACTGAATTGACGGAAACAGCTGATGAGTAACTTTACTCTTCAGCTGATACCTACATCTGCTTTTCATACCCAAACAACTGAAGGACAAAACCATGTCTTCAGTAGTTTCACAACTACTGATGATTAACACCAAGTCCTCAGTTTTTTACAACAACTGAAGCAAAACCATGTCTTCATTAGTTTATAACTACTGATATCAGTAGTTTACAACTACTGAAGACTAACACCAAGTCAGTTGCAGTAGTTTACAACTACTGAAGACTAATACCAAGTCTTCAGTTGTTACAACGTCTGAAGATGAAAACCATGTCTTCAGTAGTTTATAACTACTGATGACTAACAACAAGTCTTCAGCCGTTTACAACATCTGAAGGACAAAACCAAGGTTTCAGTAGTTTCAACTACTGAAGACTAACACCAAGTCCTCAGATGTTACAACCACTGAAGGTTAAAACCACGTCATCAGTCGTTTCAACAACTGTTGACTAACACCAAAACCTTCAGTAGTTTTCTTTCAGCCTTTGCCATACCCTATAAATACCCAACCTTCAGAGCTTTTCATTCTCACTTGACCTAAAATTTCAAAAACTCTGAAACCTCCCATACATCATTAATGGCGACCATGCAACTCAAGCCTCGACACAACTGTGTCGCGTACCTCACAAAATCGCCATTCTGGACAAAGTTCCATCAAGCCGTCGATCTGATGACCGATTCACCTTACCAAACGGCCTTCCTTATCAACCCCACCATATACACCGATTCCCTATCGGAGTTCTGGACGAACATAACCTTCAAACGGAGAGAACGATGGCGAGGTCTCTCTCCGGTCGTCCGTGAACAACAACCCAGTGGTTATTACTCCAGCTACAATCCGACAAACCCTAAAGCTGGAGGATGCCACTTTCCCAACCACTTACCCCAAAGGCACCCTTGATCTCTCTTTCACTGCCAATGACTATCAGGGTGACCTCGCTGCTTCTACTTTGTTGAAGAAACATTTCCCAGATCCTCAACGCCTTATATTTCATATGGTGAATGTTTGTCTGGCCCCGAAAACATCTTCATGGGACCAGATGTCCACAAGGTGGCAACAAGTATTGTACTCTATCTTTGAGAAACAGCCACTTAATTTTACTGAAATAATATTTTTGGAACTCAAAGACATGGCCTCAAAACCATCTGCAAACCGTTGGATTTTATATCCTCGGTTCATTATGGCCATGATAGAGAACCAGCTTAATGCTGAGGGACTTGTTGGCACTGGGGTCCCTGCCATGGCTGTTCTAGCTGAGGTATACTCCAGGCACAACACCGACCAGACACTCAAACAGGCTGCCAAGCTGCGAAAACCCACGCAGCTGGAACCCACAGCCTCCACCTCCAAGTCTAAAGTCCCCACCAAGCCCAAACCCAAAAGAAACCCACAAAGGCTACTCAGGGAGATGAGTCCCCTGAGGATGCCCCTGCAACACAAATGCAGGAAGTGACTGCTGGTCAGATTCTCCCAGCAGTCACCATGACTCCACCTACCACAACCGCACAGGTTTCCTCTCAACAGGAGCCTGATGCAACCATTTCAGGGGCTGCCACAAATCTGGAATCTTTCTCAATTGAGAGATTGCCATTGAAGAGAACATTCCTCCCCATGTGCACTCTGCTTCTAGCCCATCACCCACTGAAACCGCCCCACAAAGCCCTACCCTAATAATCGCCAAAGTGTTGACCCATCTAAACACTCCACCCTCTCCCCAGAAACCAATTACCTGGGGTATCTCCATCCGAAGGGAGGGTGGAAACAAGTGTAGTGGGAGCCCACAACACAGAGAATCACATGTCTCATCTCCCAGTGTGGCTAGGGAGATAGGATATTCTGGTGAGGCTGCCACTTCCCCTGCATCAACATCTGAGCAGGGAGAAGCTGGTACCATCAATAAGACCTCACCAGAGGCAACTGCCGATGATGGATCAATCCGGAGGCTGGAAGTCCCCAGTACCAAGACAAAGGGGCACATGCAACTACTGAGCCACACTCAGTGCATGTACATCCTGACACTGTCAGGAGGTCAGGTGATTCAGTGCAAACTGATGATGACCTGAGCTTCTTCTTCGATGTGGTCGCTCAAACACCATCCTAGAGGATGAGGTAAGCAGACTCAAAGAGCTTCTTGCAAAATGTCTCAGGATGCAAGTCCATCTGCCACCATAAACCCACAGATGGCACCTTCACCTGAAGGTCTCACAAATACTCAACCACTCCCAAAAACTCAGCCACCTGCCTCTGCTTCTGGCACTAGTTCTCAGGAACAGAACCCTCCTGAGCAACTAGTTGCTATCTTCCAAAAATCCCTGCCTCTCATCACACCAATAATCACAGACATTGTGATGAAAACCCTTGATGAGAGGCTTCCCTCACAAATACAACCCATGGTGGAGGTTGCTGTAGCTAAGACGCTTGCTGATAGTCAAACCCCAACCAATGCACCCAAAAAGGGGGAGACATCAGTGCAAGCCAAGAGGAAGAGGGTAAAGGAGGAGAAAGAAGTAGGGAGAGAGGAGGAAAACGAGAGGGAGAGGATTGAGGAGACTGTGAAGGTGAAGGGGAAGGAGAAGGTAAGGGAGGAAGAGCTGAAAGATAGAAGTGGCTAAAATCCAAAAAGATTTCAGTGTCACTTATAAAAAGAAGAGAGGAGAGAAGGAGGGAGAGAAGGTAGAGAAGGTGGATACTGATCTAGCAGTCCTAGTCAAGGAGGCCGATGCTGAGCATAGCCGATCAATGGACTCTGTCATTGATCAGCTGCTCAGGCAAGGCTTTGACATGGACACTGCCATGCTAGATCAGGAAATTAGGAAGATGGAGATAAAGGAGATAGAATACCGATGGACCACTTATAACCAAGAGGAAAGAAAGAGACTCGAGGCTATGAGTAGGTTTATTTCGAAGTATCTGGGGAGACCAGTCCTAGATGTGAAGGCTTGGACCAGGGACAAAATCTTGGCTATAGCCACCAAGATCTGTTCGGCTGGTGATTTTACCAAGGGACTGGTCGCAGAAGCCCTATCTGAAGCCAGTGCTGGGAACAGACCTTGCTAGTCAAACAGACTAAACCTGCCCTTATCTCTAGGTTGCTAGCAAAGCCTGCCCAAATTCCCACACCAACAACCCAAACACAACCAACAAAACCAACCCCTTCACCATCAAAACCTATTGCCGATGATCCACCCTTGCAGAAGAAGAGAAGGGTGTTGAGGCTGCAAGAGGAAGAAGAGGAGGATGAGGAGGATAGACTGCCTCTTTCTGCAGTCATACCCTTACCTAAAGCCAATCCTAAACCCATCACTCCCACCTCACAAATGGATGCTGTGAGGGTCAAGATAGAAGAAGAAGAGCAGCAGAAACGTCATGATGAGGAGATGCTGAAAAGCATAGACAAAGCTTATGCTGCTTCTTCTTCTATAATGAACATGAAGAAGGAAGCTCTGAGACTCTTCACTCTCAAACAAACTTTCCAATATGATAAAGAGAGAGTGAGGACTTGGCCTGATCCTAGGGTGGCTCACAGGATCATTAAGAAAGACATTCCTGTGAGATACAAGAGCCAAGTTAAGAAGATCGTAGATGAAGTGATCTCAGTGGCTCTTGTAATAACACCCTGGGAGATTGTAGAGGAGTTCGAGGAAGCCTATAGAGCTAAGCAGTCACCCCAAACGATGTTGGAGAATAGGGTGGTTAGGAAAGGCTTAGTCTATAAGAGGCTTGAGAACTTCGAAAGGATGAGCTCAACCTGCTACTAGAAGGCAGACATCCTGATGAATTCGCCTATAGGCAGATACAACTGTTGAGCTCAAGAATGGCAAACAGGCCAAGTTTGTCTCAGAGTTGTACGGCCGTGAAGGATTATTCGAAGGTGAGGCTGAGGACCTATCCAAAGAAGAACAAATGACATTCCTTCGAGCCTACACCAGAGAATCCTACAGGCTCGTATGTGGGAAGTAGGTCTCATGGATGGGACAACAGCCCTGTGTCCAGTTCCCCATGTCAGGGTTCCCATCCATACTAAGCCAATCAAATCTCAGAGACCTCTTCCCAGGCCAGTGCTCAATTGGGTCAACTTCTGATCTGATCCAGAAGGAAATAGACCAACTTTTTTGCCAACAATAAGTGGGACAATAAATTGCTTAGAGGTTTTGGCTGCATTGGTTCAGGGGGAGTTTGTTGGACCAAAAGAACCAATGAGCCAAGATCAGGAAAACCTCTAAGTCCCACATGACATCACAACAACTACTGAAGACTTCATCAGCAGTTTGACAAAGACTGAAGACTCAACAGCTGAAGATCAAAGATCTGAAGAACAACAGCTGAAGATCCTAAGTACTGAAGACAAGTACTGAAGTCTGAAGTACTGAAGAATACAAGTACTGAAGACTTCAAGTACTGAAGACTAAGTGCTGAAGATCAACATCTGAAGAACTGAAGAACTGAAGATCAACAACTGATGCACAAAGTCTGAAGACAAAGACTGAAGACATCAGCTGATGACAACTACTGAAGTCATCAGCTGATGAAACATCTGAAGATCAAAGTCTGAAGACCAAGTGCTGAAGCTTCAGAGTTTGTCACAACAGCTGAAGAAGTTGTCTTCAGTTGTTGTGATGGTTTTTCTCTTTTCAGTAGTTTGTACTTTTCCTTTTCAGTAGTTTGTACAACAGCTAAAGAGTTTGTTCTTCAGCTGTTATAGTTCAGTAGTTTGTAAACGACTGAAGAGTTTGTTCTTCAGTGTTGTACCTTTTCAGTAGTTTTTTTCAGTACTTGTAATAGGTAGAACACTTAGCATTTTGTAAGAAGATGTCAGCTGTTGTGACATCTTCAGTAGTTTAGGTGTTCTATCAGTAGTTTGTTAATAACGATTGATGTCACTGTCAAGTGACATCAGCATTAGGTTATTCTTCCCTATATAAGGAAGATGACCTAATTGTAGCAGCTGCTAATTATAGCCGCAGTCGAAGCATATATTGAATGAAATATTCTCTTTTGCAGAACTTCCATCTTTCTCTATAACTTAGTGTTTTATTGTTAAATCTATTGTGTTCTTGCTTGTTTGTTCTAATTCTTGTACTAAATCCGCTGCGAATACAACCTGATTGATCAAACTAGAGGCTTAGATCCTGTCAAGTAGAGTATGCAAATAGTTCCTGCTGTGTCACTTTCTGATGAACAAAAAGAAATGATCAGAAAGCTATGTGAACAGCAAATACAAGAAGAAGAACAGGCTGCTGTATCTGTACACATTTCTGAAAAGGAACAAACTGAAGAAGCTCCACAAGAGGATGAAATGCCTGAACCCTCTTCTGGCTCAAGCGTGCAAACATATGACAGAAGAAGGAGCTATCTTGAGGCAAAGGCTAAAGGAAAGAGACCAATGGTAAGTGAAGAACCATTGAAAAAGAAGCAGAAAGATGATCCAAGGAGTCTAGCAGCTATTGCTGGATTCTTGGAAGAACATGAACAAGCAGAAGCCCTATTGAAAAAGAAGGATGATGTAATTGATTTAGAACAAGGTGAAATTCCAGGTGGATCATGGTTGATAAGCCAGTGATCAGTAAAATCCCTGTGAATGAAGAACCTTATGTTTCTGAAAAGATTGAATCGGCCAAGTCCGATGATTTGATGAAAAAGGCCGTATTTCTGATTGATCATGGTTATGACCCTGATAAAGTCTTTGGGATGACATATGAAGGTATGCTAGCAGAAGAAGATAAGCTGAGCAAGCTGCTAGATCCAACTTTTGAAACAGAATATGAGAAAACTCTTTCTCCCAAAGCTTCTGAAATCAAGGCAACAAAAGCCAAACCTGCTACTTCTCCTCAACCTATGTATCCTAATCCCTATAGCATGTCAGATAAGGAGATGAAGGATTATCTGTCTGCTCAAGGATTCACCAAAAGAAAATTGGGGAACATGAAAAACAATTCCCTAAGGGCTACTATCCGTAGGATGATTCTTGAAAAGAAAGACAGGTTGAAGAAAATGGAGAAGGAGATCACTAGAACCCAACCAAGAACAAGAGTTTCAGCACTGAACCTCACTCAGGGAGATCATGATTCCCTGGCACCCATTCTCCACAGATACCCAGAGGGTTTGCTGAGCCTTCACAACTGGAACTACATGAAGGTCTCTACTGCTGAAATGATAAAGGGTGTGTCTGCTCCAAAAGGCAAGACTGATCAAAAGATTATTGCCTAGAAGTATGACAGTGATTGGAATATGTTCATGGTGAAGAGAATATCAGGATTAGTACAATTTTTCACAGAGTACTCTGCTCTTGTGAATTCTCTAATGATCCATGATCTCAAGGAACTAGCCAACTTAAGATTGATAAATCATGGGGCTATATTCAGGGGATATGAGTTTGAGGACATCCTGAGGATGTTCAAGAGAACTAACAACTTCAAATCATTAAAGACTATCTGCATGAGAAAAGATAGATCTTTTGTCAATCCCCTTGAGAAAAAGAATAGAAAAACAGCTGAAGAAGTGGTATTCCCTGAACTTAGGGTAAAGCCCACTGAATCCTTGAAGAGGAAGATGGTTGCTGGTACTCATACTTCTGTGCCAATCTCAAATGTTTATTATGATGAGAAAACCTATGAGTTGGTGATTGAAAGGAAGTGGGGAGGAAAAGAAGGAGCTAAAATTCGACTGTTCAGTGGATATGAAGTGAGACTGCTAGACGAATCATATATCCACTATATATATACAATGCACTTCAGGGAGATTAGATATAAGCTTGGTGAAGCGATATGTACTTCTTTCTTAAGTGCATCAAACTCCTGAAGATGGCCTATGACAGGATCTTCAAGAAGAAAGAGCTAAGGAGGAAGAAGAAGACTCCTTTGCAGTTTGGCAACATTGTGAAGTTAGAGGTTGATGCTGGTGGATATTTACTGATTCACAGAGATAGGCTGTCAACTGTGTTATTCTGGGAGCCTGTTTCATTGAAGAAGCTGCCCATTGAAGCCATCCATACTATGAGCCAAATGAATATCCATGTACTAAGCAGAGAGAAGCTGGATGAAGCAATACAGTTCTCTAATATGATCAAGGCCATACTGGATCCTTCCTACACAGACTCAGCTCCAGTGTCATCCCCTCCTACTGCACAAGACCCAGCAGAATCCTCACAACCTAATCCACCCTCAAACCCTTGAAGTACTTAGGCTGTATAATCCTTAGGGGGAGCATTGTTGGACCCTGAAAGGATCATACATGCCAATTCAAGAGGTGGATGGTTGTTCTGCTGGAAATCTCCCCAAGTCCAAGAAGAAATACGGATACAGAACTCTGCATTAGAAGGAAAAGAACGTGTCGGCTATCCGCATTTGTCAAAGCGGATGACCCAGAACAAATGTGACAAGCATTTGTTCATCCGCATTAACAAATGCGGAAAGCTTATGCAAGGCAAACAAGGCATTTGTTCATCCATATAAACTAATGCGGATAATCAGCAACAAATGCGACCGTGTTTGCTCATCCGTATTAACTAATGCTGATGACCAAACACTAATGCGGCTGATAGAAGACCAATGCTGATGAAGAGTTACTCATCCGCATTAGTCAATGCGGATGACAAAGAACAAATGCTGATGAAGACTTAGACTAAGGGTAGTTTAGTCTTTTTGTACAAGCTGTAAGTCAGCCTATAAATAGAATAGAATCCTCGTATGTGAGGTAACTTTTGTGTGACTGTTTTACACAACTTTTCAGGATAGACAACAAGAATATACTTTGTTTTCTCTCAGATTAGCTGTCATGTTACTGTAACATGCAAAACCCTTGCACTTACTATGTAACAGTTCATCTAATCAATACAAGAATGCATTTATGAGTATATCAATTGTTTTATGATCATTGATTGCCTGATTCCGCCTTCCAATCATTGACTCAATCATCATATTCTATCCTCGTTGATTCACGTCAACAGAGAATATCGTTCTCAAACCCAGTCAATGTGGGAATCTGAAATACTCTATTCCCTTCTCCCTCTTGACAGCATACACTTTGAGATCCTCAAAGTATGCCCAACTGATAATCTTGCCAGACACCTTCTGATGCTTCTTTATCTTGTAAAGCTTGGTGTAGGTATTTGACTTGTTTGGCGTGTGCTGTTTCTTCATCTCCTCCAGTCAGGCTACCCACTCAGCCTTTTTGGATGCTAGATCAGCATCATCTGCCTGAGGAGCTTCTGTTGTAGCTGCTTTAGCCGCTGTCAACTCCTCAACCTTATCGAAGATACTGCTGTCAAATGTTTCCCCCAGATCTGGTAGTACTTCGCCTTCGGCGTTAGTATACTGGGGATAATGATCAGCAGTCACGTCCTCAATCTCCACCTCGTCGACATCTTGTAGTTCTTCATCACTGACTACGTCGACCTCTGGAGCATCTTTTACCAGCTCATTAGGATTCAGAGTAAACAGTTCAACAATCTGTTCATCTGTTAAATCATGTATTATCACCCCCCTTCAGCTGTGTAACTGACACATCGTTGTACGATCCCTTGCAAATCGAGAATCATCGTCAATTTTGATTCGATTTGACGAAGGGGCACAACATCATGCTCATCAACTTGTTAAACAACCAAATACAGTACAAGTAAGTATACATTAAGCACATAACAGATGTTGATTTAACCATTTAATTTTATATATATAACACAAAATTTGATACAAGATTTCAAGTACAATGTTTAAATAATAAATAGACATCTAAACTTGAACTTTGCCTTGAATCATTGCTAGATCTTCAGTAGATTGGGAGGTAGACGGAGCAGACGAAGGTGCCCTCTGATCTTGTTTCCTTTTGGTTATTTGTTCATGCTCAGGATCAGAGGGAGATGTAGCTGCATCTCCTTCATCGTCATCATCTTCCTTGTCATGAGAATCTCCATCACCCTCCTCATCATCATCATCTTCATCATCATCCTCATCATCATCATCCTCATCATCATCATCCTCACCATCATCACCGTCTCCTTTATCTTCAAAGGATCAGCTTGTGATGATTTGTGTAGGTTGGACTCACCGGCATGTCGGTGTTATTGTTTTGTGTAAATTTGTGTTTTTCATTGAGCAAACCTAAGGGCGAATCTATAGGTTCGCCCAATAGTTCAGACTAGTTTACAGTTTGGTTGTGCTTGTATGTTACCGGGCGAATCTGCTGATAGATCGCCTAGCGAACTTATAGTTTTGGCTGACAGATTCGCTTGCAGTGAATCTGTCAGCGAACCTAGGCCTTCTACTATATAATGTTCGTTTGATCTTTGTTAATGCAACTTTTGCACATTCTCTTATTGAAAACCTATTTGTGTGTGACGCTTGAGGTGCTAGGAGCTTATTTGTTCATTATTGTAGCTTTATATCCTCTATTCATCCTTGTTTGATCTTTACATTGATTGTTTAGCAAGAATCTCTTATAGTTCGTTGAATTTCAGTGGGATATGTGTGTGTTTGTGATCATTTGCACTGTTGAATCGATCATGTTGGACCAACAATATGGTATCAGAGCCTTAGTGCTCTTGATAGTTTGATTTTTGATTGGTTTTTTGGGGTTTTTGAGGTGAAACTCTTTTTGATTCATTTCGCACCTGTTTATCGTGTTTTTGAAATGGAAACTGCTTGGGGATTGTAGTTTTTGGTATTAGGAAGCTATTGAAACAAACCGTTCATCAGTTGGTTGTGTTTTGAGCAAGTTTTGGTTGATTTCTTGTTGTCTAAGTTTGTCTCGTACCCAGCGAATCTATATTATTCATCCAGCGAACCTAGCTGTTTCATCCAGCGAATCTAAGGAAAGTTGCTTTTCAATCTTTGCTGACCTTTTGGACAGGAATCTAGCCTTTTGAATGAAAGTTCACTGCTCTTGGTTAACAACCAAGCGAAGTTGCTGTTGAACCTAATTTTGAATGAAAGTTCTTATCCTGCCGAGCGAACTTGCTCAGCGAATCTGCTTTCTCGTGCACACTTCCGAGCGAATATGTTGCTGGTCTGCCAAGCGAACCTGCAGGTTCTCCTAACGAATCTATTAGCGAATCTACATCAGTTTCAGTGAATTCAATTTCCGATCTCATCATGTCTGCTACAAGTGTGAATTTGAGTGATATGGAGTGTGTTCAACCAAACAGGCCACCGAGGCTTGTCAACGGAGAGAATTTTGAAGATTGGAAACGGTGCTTGAAAGCTTTCTTCTTCTACACTGATCATGGTCAATGGGAATCTATCACTAATGGACCTCACCTACCAACAACAACTGTCGATCTATCACTTCACCAAATCTGGAATCTAGCACTTATACTGAGATTGACATCAAGTTGCTCGATCTGACAAGAAAGCTCTTGGAGCTTTGATTCTGTGTCTGCATCAGGATATTTATAACAGGTTTGCTGAGCACACTACCGCTAAGGCATTGTATGATGCCTTATGTGAGTTTTATGACGGGAACGAAGATCTGAAGAAAGACAAGAAAGCTCAGGCTGAGAAGGAGTTTAACTCATTCGTGGGATATAAGCATGAGACACTTACTGATATCACAAACCGTTTTCTGTCAGTTTCAAGCAATCTAAAGAAGTATGATGAACAGCTTGGAAATCAGGACCAAGAGAGTAAATTGTTAGACTCTCTTCCTGCTCAGTGGAGTCTGCAAATCAAACTACTCAAACAAGAAAGAAATTTTGCAGATTACAAGTTGATGGATGTAATCAACAAGTTAAAATCATTTGATCTTGATGTGAAGAGAAGAGAGTATAATCAAACCATGATGTCTCCCAATGTCCCTCCTCAAAACGCTGCACTGATTTCATCCGCTGCAAACTCTAACTATTATGGTGCAGCTTGTGGGAGTTCATCTGGTAATGGTGGCTTTGCTAACTCTGGGTATGGTAAAATTGTCAACTCAGGTGGTGGTTGTAAGGATGCTGCGTCAATTCAAATGCCTTAGTTTCTACTCAAATTCCACACGATACGATGGCACTGTTTGGGTTATTTGTGCACAGTTATGAGGCTTTGGTGGTTGGAGAATTGAAGGGACGTGGTATGACAGTAGAAGATATGTATTAGGTTGATCCTGATGACCTTGAAGAAACCGACATTCATGGCAAATGGCCATGCTTACTCTTCGTGCCAGGAGGTTCATGGAAAGAACTGGCAGAAAAATTTTGGAAACCAGAGTCAGAACAACGCTCTAGGATATGACAAGTCTAAGCTCAGATGTTTCAATTGTAAGCAGCTTGGTCATTTCAAAAGAGAGTGTCCTTCTCCCATTGTCACTGAACCTGTTAATTTTGGAAACTCAAGAACCATCCCAGTCATGGATAAGGTTGAAGAAGCTAAGCCTAAGAAAGAAACTGCTCTGTTGACCAATTTTGATTGGAGTGCAGAAATTGAGGAGTCAAAGGAGGAAATCAACCATGCCTTGATTGCTGAGATAGGGGAGGAATATTCTCTTGATGATGGGGACATTGACAGTTTTGATCCTTTCAAGGAGTTCTATGGTGAAGCTGATAATGAAGTTGATGGCAATGGTGAATCTATTGGGTCTGAAGCCATTCAAACGGTTAAGGAGTGTGTAGATGTGGTTCAGAAAGATATGGTTCAAGAAGAGATTGTTCAAACTGGCTTGGTGTGTGAAGCTGTTAAGGAAGAGGTTAAACTGGGTTGTGAATCTGCTGGAAAGGAAGCTGATGAAAACGAGAAGCTGAAAATGAGTTCAATGATTGAAGAAGCCAAGAAAGAAGCTGTGGAGGAGTACAAGAGGAACACTCCTTATTGCCAATGTGATCGTGCTCTCGCAACAGAAAAACTGGAACATTCAGAGGCCGCTGTAAATAGTTATTGGCATGTAGATAGTGGATGTTCCCGACATATGACTGGGTTGAAGGACCTGCTGACAAATTTTAGAATAATTGATGGTGGCTATGTTGCTTTTGCTGGAGACAAGAAGGGTGGAAAGATGATTGGCCAAGGAGATGTTTCAAATGGTTCCCTTACTTTGGAGAAAGTCAACTATGATCCAGAATTGGCATTCAATCTTCTCAATGTATCACAAATCTGTGATAAAGATATTCCTGTGATGTTCCTCGCCAATGAATGTCTGTTCTTGAAACCAGAGTTCTCAATCCCTGAAGAGATGGTGATCATGCGAGCTCCAAGGAGAAATGATACCTATTTGTTAAATATGGGATCGAACGAATCATCTTCCACCGTGACCTGTCTTTTATCAAAAGCTTCTTCCCATGAATCTTTTCAGTGGCATAAAAGATTAGGGCGTATCAATTTTAAATTGATAAATAAGTTAGTTAAGAACAATTTGGTCAGGGGACTACCACTGAAAGATTATTCTGTGGTAGAAAAATGTATGGCTTGTGCAAAAGGAAAACAACACAAAAAGCCGCATAAACTTAAACTTCAAAACTCAATTGAGCGTCCCCTCGAATTGTTACATATTGACTTATTTGGCCCTATGAGTGTTAAATCAATTGCTAAGAAATCTTAATGTCTTGTTGTGACAGATGATTACTCCAGGTACTCTTGGGTGATATTTCTGTCTAACAAAAGTGAGACCGCTGAGGAATTGATGAAGCTGATCCCACTGATTGAGGTTCTTGGAAAGAGAAAGATCCAAGCCATCAGGAGCGACAATGGCACAGAATTCAGAAACCACATCTTCAATTCATTCTGTGAACAAAGGGGTATTCTCAGACAGTTCAGTGCTGCCAGAACACCTCAACAAAATGGTGTTGCTGAACGTAAGAACAGAACTCTAATTGAAGCAGCTAGAACGATGTTGATCGAGTCAAAGCTTCCAATTATCTTTTGGGCTGAGGCAGTTAATTGTGCAGCTTATGTTCTTAACCGGGTATTGATTGTCAAGAGCAAAATGAAGACATCATACCAGTTGTTCGAGGAATTAAGCCTCTTATTGATTTTCTGCGCCCTTCGGTTGCTCTTGTACTCTGCTAAATACCCAAGACCAGAAAACGAAGTTTGGTGCTGTCTCTGATGAATGTTTCTTTGTTGGGTACTCAGAAACACAAAAGGCGTATCGTGTATATAATAAACGATCGCGGATTGTGCAAGAGTCCTACTATGTCGACTGGCAAGAATCCAACTCAACAAGCATTGGAAGTGAGCCTGCATGGTTTTATGATTCTACCACTGTCTTCATGTCATTCAATTTGCCAAGTCCCGATGATGATGACGTTATTCCTCACTCGCATGTGAATCTGATTCCACCACAACCGCAACCGTCTGCCACACCTCATTACCTCCCACTTCATTTGATATCCCATCTTCACCACCTTCACCACCACTTCCATCATCTGATCCATCATCTCAACCATCTTCATCTAATCCTACAAGCTCATCTACCATTCCATCCACCGCTTCATCCATTCAAAATCCTCCTATCGATCCAATTCTCACAAATTCATCTCCTCCCGCACAACCATCCACTTCCACATCGACATCACAACATAACCCTTCATTGCTGAACACTAATTTTAAAACCTTAAAGATCACCCTCATGACTACATCATTGGATCTATCACAGACGGAGTGAGGACTCTGAGTCAAAGTGGATTGATAAATGAGTGCCTTTATGTAGCTTTTCTATCTCAGATCGTTCCAAAGAATTACAAGCAGGCACTTGAAGACCCAAGCTGGGTGGACTCTATGTAATCTGAGTTACAACAGTTCAGGAAGTTGAAAGTTTGGGAGTTAGTTAATCTTCCTCCAAACAAATGTCCCATTGGTACCAAGTGGGTTTTCCGGAACAAGCCAGATGATCATGGTGTTGTTATCAGAAATAAAGCCAGATTGGTTGTTCAAGGATTTGTTCAGGAGGAGGGGATAGACTACACTGAAGTGTTTGCTCCAGTTGCTCGGATCGAAGCCATAAGAATTTTTCTTGCACATGTAGCTCACAAGAACTTTAAAGTTTTTCAGATGGATGTGAAGTGTGCATTTCTATATGGAAACATTGATGAGGAGATCTATGTGTGTCAGCCACCAGGTTTCGAGGATCCAGATTTTCCAGATAAAGTGTACAAGCTAGACAAATCTTTGTATGGGTTGCATCAAGCTCCCCGAATCTGGTATGAGACCTTGACGCAGTATCTCCTCAGCAAGGGTTTCTGTCGTGGGACTATAGATATGACACTTTTCAAGAAGGAGGTTGATGGTGAGATGCTGATTGTTCAAGTGTATGTAGACGACATTATCTTCGGATCAACAAATGAAAAGCTGTGTAAAGATTTTGAAGAAGTGATGAAGGATCGCTTTGAAATGAGCATGATGGGGGAGATGTGCTTCTTCTTAGGATTGCAGGTGGAACAGAAACCGGAAGGTATTCTTATTCACCAGGAGAAGTACATCAAGGAAATCATCACAAAGTTTGGCATGGATGATTCAAAGCCAGAACTTACTCCCCTTACTGCTCAGACATGCTTGTCTCCTGATGATAATGGGAAGTCCGTGGATGCTCATCGATATCGTTCGATGATCGGATCTCTCATGTATCTGACTGCAAGCCGTCCAGATATAACATTTGCCGTGTGCTACTGTGCTCGTTATCAAGCCAATCCCAAAGAATCACATGAGCTAGCTGTTAAACGCATTTTTGTTATCTTAAGGTTTCCTCTAGTTTGGGACTTTGGTACCCAAAAGGTGGGAACTTTGATCTACATGCTTTTTCTGATAGTGATCATGGTGGTTGCAGGATTAACAGAAAGTCGGTCACCGATGGATGTCAATATCTGGGTGACTGTCTTGTTTCGTGGCAAAGCAAAAAGCAAACAACAGTGTCCTTATCCACAGGAGAAGCTGAATATATTGCTGCATCAAGTTGCTGTTGCCAAGTGCTCTGGATTCAACACCAAATGATGGATTATGGCATCAATTTCCTTCATACTCCGATTTTCTGTGACAATGAAGCAGCTGTTGGAATTGCCAAGAATCCAATTCATCACACTCGAACCAAGCACATCGAAACAAGAATTCACGCCATTCGTGATGCACAGGAAAAGGGGTCATTGATATTATTCCTATTGAAACAAGAAAGCAGAAAGCAGATCTTTTCACAAAAACATTTGATAAACCTCGTTTTTATGAATTGATTACCATGCTAGGATTAATATCCTTCTGAAAACCTTTTTCTTGAAAAACAGATGTTTTATATGTAAATATTCTATTTTATTTTCTGCCCTTGAGAATCCTTTTGTCACACATTTCTTTATTTTTTATTTATTCTTTTGCTTGTTAAAATTCTCTATTAGATACGCTATCAAATAGAAATTTTGGGGGAGTATAAGTCTAGATTTCATCTTTTGCTATGCATCAAAATTTTGCTACTCTTCAGGCTATCTGTGCAGAAAATGAGACTTAGAAGGAGGTCAGAAGTATTATGCTTGGGATGTGCAAGATAGGCTCAGCCTCAAAATCGAAGTAAACAGTAATTATGTGGCCAAACTAAAGCTCAAAGCATCACGGTGATAAGGATTATTTCCATGACATGTTGGCCTGCACAAAGATACAAGTCTCTGTCTAAACGGGTTGAGAGTTTACTATCTCTGTTGTAATCCTTTGTAAAACCCTAAATCACCCTTCACCTAGCCCTGAATGACGCTTCTAGTTAATCTAGTTAGCTCTTCAGAATCCCTTTCGTGCTTATCTCCTCTGATGTGCGGAAGCACTGACCTGAGTGATGATCTCCTCTGTTATACGTGAGTATAGACCTGGAGCTCTCATCAGCACGCTCAAATGATGATCTCCTCTGTTATACGTGAGTATAGACCTGGAGCTCTCATCAGCATGCTCAGATGATCATCTCCTCTGTTATACGTGAGTATAGACCTGGAGCGCTCATCATCTGCAACCCTAAATGCTCAAAAGAAAAAGAAGATCAAAAAAAAATCTACATCATACATCCATCAAAATATATGGATTGTCAAAGCCTATCAAGCATTTAAAGCAATTATTCCTTCACAATGCTTCTCAAAATTGAGATCATTGTCTAAAGCCACTCCCTAATATACCTTGATTGTTCACATTCACAATGGTTCTCAATTGATCTTTGTCTATGTTCATTTCAATTATAAGCCCTTGCATTCAATGTGTCAGAAATGATCATTGTGTATGCACACCCTAGGATATAGCACAGAGATAAATGATCAATCATGCTCAATAAGCCCTGATGACAGGATATGTTCTTTGCCAAATGTCTGTGGGAACCTAAATTGCCAGAGATTCATCAAATCTACTAAACATGATAAAAGGAAGCTGCAGATTGCTTGTTGAAAAGAATTAGGCATGGGTTTAAGTGGACAATCATATCTGCAATCTCGCTAAAAATGACTCTCCGGATATCCTTTAATTTTGTCTTTCTTTATTCAATTTTATTTTATTTTAAGTTTTAATATTTTATCTTATTTTTGAGTTTAGGTATTGTGGGATGATATTCAAAAAGGGCAATTTTTTATGTCTAAGAATATAATAATAATAATAATAATAATAATAATAATAATAAAAAAATTAGGGTTTCAGCGAATCTGCTAGCGAACCTATAGGTTCGCCCGGTACTGATCGTTGGTGATGTCAGTCTTTTGACTTCATGTTGCCGAGCGAATCTATAAATTCGCTTCAAGCAAACTAGGGCATATATATAAACTAGTCACAGTGCAAGCGAACATCACGTTCGCTAACCCTGTGACCGGTGTTCTTCTGCTTTTTCTTCGTCCGACACTCTTTCTTCAATTGCATCTTCCTTGTGTTAAATTCGTGCGAAAATCATCTTCAAGTAAGGATTCTGATTTTTCTTATTGCTCAACTTGTGCGTACAACATTCATCTAGCCTAGATTTCGATAGATTAAAACCCTAGAACTCTCTATAAGTTCAAATAGAATGTTCAGGCAAAGGTTTCAGTATTCTTTATGTTTGTTGCGGTGTCGCCTAGTGGGTATGAATCTGTTGAAATGTGTTTTCGGCTTATGTGATCGTAACTGATATTTTTTTGAATTTCAACGGTCTAGCGAATCTAAAGATCTGTCAGCGAATCTGAATGAAAGTTCAAAATCATTGAGCGAATCTATGGTGTTATGCTGTCTGTACGCAAGCCATAGGTTCGCCCAATGGTTTCCAGCGAACCTATAAGTTCACCCGGCAACACTGCTTATGCCTAACAGTCAGCGAACTTATAGATTCCACTGACATTTATAGATTCTCTATCTAGCGAATGTAGTTTTTTTTAGCGAATCTATTCTTATTCTTTGAATTTCAAATTCTATTCCATTTACATTGTCATATCTCTCATCTAATCAACTTCCGGTTATGTTTTAGTCAATATGTCGACTCTTCTCTTTAAAGAAAAGCACAACATGTGTGCTCTTCTGAATGAAGACCATGAGAAGGCTGTAGGATACAAAGATGCGATCAAGTGGCTGAAATCTTCACATATTTACCATGCTATATCATGCTGTCCAGAGATATATGAAGTGCACATTCGTGATTTTTGGAGGAATGTTGTGTTTGATGTGAGTGAAGAAACCTCTAAGATTGTTTCAAAGGTCCAAGATCAAGATATCTCTTTTTCTGAAGATGATGTGGCTAGAATTCTGAGATTAGAAGGAGATGTTGGCGAAGAAGTCAGAATGTCAGCCAAGAATGTTTACAAAGCCTTGCAGACTGCAGGGTATGAAGGACCTATGCCAGGAGAGAAAAAGATGGAATTCATCAAGTCCTATTTGATCAGAGAATGGAGATATATTGCACATGTGTTCATAATGTGCCTGGATCATAGAAGAGGGGGTACAGATGGCTTAAACTTAGAGTGGGCAAGAGCTATGGTTCTTTTCTGTCAGGATCAAAAGAGTAACATAGCCAAACTCATCTACAATTACATGATTGAGAACATCCTTGCAGCTAGAAAGGAGAAATGGCTTCTTTACCCTCGGTTCATACAAATGATTATCAACGACTTGAAGCATAATCTACCAATAGTTGGTGACACATTTAAGATTTGGCCAATGAACATCAGAATTTTTTGGGACTGTAAATCTGTCAGACATGACTGTGTAGGGAAAATCTCTTACTTGTGGGAAAACATGTACCCTACTGACAGATGGATACACATTTCAAAGTTGAAAGAGGTAGAGAACAAGAGGGCTGCTGAAAGGGTTGAAGAAACTGAGAAAGAATTAAAGAAGAGAAAAAGGTACGTGAGAGATAAAGAGTACAATCTTGAAGACGAGGTTCAAGCTGAATTAGACATACAAAGAGAGAAAAGATCAAAGAAAAGAGCAGAAGTAGGTTCAAGTTCTCAGTATGAAGAAGAAAGAAGAACAAAGAAAAGAGCAGAAGAAGGTGCAAGCTCTCAGTTTGAACCAGAAAGGAGAACAAAATTGAGACATGAAGCTGCTCCCCAAACTACAAGAGAACCTGAATCCACTGCTAACAATGAGCTGGAAACATTGAAAGTCAAATACGCTGAGCTTGAGAAACGAGATAAATAAAAAGGTGATGTGATCAAAGGAATGGCAAGGATGGTAAAAGACCAACAGTATTTGTTGTTGAGAATCTTCAGAGAGTTAAATGGGTTAAAAGAGAAAGCTGGATTGGAACCCGCAATGAATGAAAAGGAACTCAAGAAACTGCTAGATTCCACCTCTTATCCTCTAATGAAATATGGTGGTTTGTCTGAGGCTGTTGAGGAGGTACGTGATGCTGAAGCAGTTGATTTAACCATCCGAAAGAAAAGGGAAAGAAACTGTTGATGAACCTGTTTTTGATGAAGATATGGGGATTGATTTGATTCATTTACTGGTCCTGAAGTGACAGGAGGCTCAAAGATAAATTTCAACTTAATTGATGAACCTAAGAAAATCCCATTGTGGAAGGTGATGAAGAAGATGAAGAAGATCCAGAAAATGAGCCTGATACATACACTAGTGAGGATAAAGAAGTCACATATTTGTGTTTTAGCAAACCTGTAAGCAATGAATATGTTGATCTTGATAAATCGGATTGGTTCAAGAAGCAAGACAAGGTTGTGTCTGAAGTTCCTATCTTCCAACATGTCTCTGAACCAAACACAAAGCAAATGCAACGAAGGATAATCTCTTGGAAGTACAATGCATTGGTCGATGCTTACATGATAAAAAGGTGTGGGGGTGATATTACCTACTTTAAGCATCGAAGCACTTCAACACACTCCCTCGTTGGGACTTAAGACAACTGGCTGAACTTCCTCTCCTATGTAAGAAAGATAATCCAAGAGCAGAAGCATTCGAAGTGGCAATCAAAAGAGCAGCTGATGACAACTTTGTCAACTTCGGTTATCAAAAACCACAGAGACCAAAATCAAAGAAAGACAAACACTGGGTCTCATGGAAAGGAAAGATAGTGTTGAAGGTTGCAGCTCCCAAGATAATGAACATAGTCAGAGTTCCGGATACTCAGCCACCAAGATTACAAAAGTTTGAAAAGTGGTTTTATGATAATAACACCGGTGAAGCTGTTATCAGATTGAAGGGAAGTGATAGACCAGAAATCAGATTGTTTGATCCCATGGAAGTATTCTCTTTTTGTGATGATGATCTGAAAGTGTTATGTGAAAATCCAATTAAGCACGGGCAGGAGGGGAGACTGAAATAGAAGCAAACCTCTTTATGAGGGTTACCAATAAAGCAAGAGTTAGAGCTGAGATTAAATCCCTGAATGAAAAGGTAATGAGAACCGATGATCATAACATGGAGATGGATGATCTAGCAAGACAAATGGATCAAACAATCCAAAAGAGATTCAAGAAGCCGGTGATGAAGAAACAAGCAGTTCAAAAACTCAGGAGGAGATCATTGTTCTGGATGAGCCTGAGACTGAAATCACCGAAGCTAGAATGGCAGAACAATTTGTGTGTGAGTATGAAGAGGAAACCAATCTGAAGATGTGACAAACCCAATAGCAGGTATTTGGTTGAGAGGCGGAGCTTTCCTGGAGATCTTAGAGCCTGAAGACAATGACGAGGAAGCCGAATCTGAAGATGTGACTAATCCAATGGCAGGTATTTGGTTAAGAGGCGGAGCTTACTTGGAGAATTTAGAGCCTGAAGACTATGAACGAGCCGGAGCTGATCAAGCATAAAAGTTAAAAGGCTGGAGCTGATTTAAGACCCCCATGGGTGAGGTCCAACCTAGGGGGAGTATTGATGATTTGTGTAGGTTGGACTCACCGGCATGTCGGTGTTATTGTTTTGTGTAAATTTGTGTTTTTCATTGTAGCGAACCTAAGGGCAAATCTATAGGTTCGCCCGATAGTTCAGACTAGTTTACAGTTTGGTTGTGCTTGTATGTTACCGGGCGAATCTGCTGATAGATCACCTAGCGAACTTATAGTTTTGGCTGACAGATTCGCTTGCAGCGAATCTGTCAGCGAACCTAGGCCTGCTACTATATAATGTTCATTTGATCTTTGTTAATGCAACTTTTGCAAATTCTCTTATTGAAACCTATTTGTGTGTGACGGCTTGAGGTGCTAGGAGCTTATTTGTTCATTATTGTAGCTTTTATCCTCTATTCATCCTTGTTTGATCTTTACATTGATTGTTTAGCAAGAATCTCTTATAGTTCGTTGAATTTCAGTGGGATATGTGTGTGTTTGTGATCATTTGCACTGTTGAATCGATCATCTTGGACCAACAGCTTGGGACCCCTTCAGCTTTAGCATGATCTTCTTGTTCGCAGACTCCAACTCCTCAATCTTTTAGTCGACAGGACGTTTTGTTCCTGGAGTTGGGCAATCTGATGTGCTTGAGAAGCATTTGGCTCCTCAAGCAGAAGTAGTCTCACTGTCTTCTCCTCATCCACAGCTAGCAGCTTCAATACCATTCTGTTCAGTGTTGCTAGCTGTTCGTCCACTCTAATAGGAGGGAGGGATGAACCTGTTGGGAAGGAGGATGGACCGGCTCGGTGGCTCGTTGTGGTAGCTGTGGCGGTGGTGAATATTGGTGGTGGAATATGAGTGGGTTGTGAAGTGGGATGTATGGTAATGGTGGGTTGTATGGTGGTGACAGGTGGTGGAATAGGTGTAGTGGTGGCTGTGGTAGTTTGGGTGGTTGAGGTAGTGGAAGTGGATATGGTGGTGGTGAGTAGTGTCAGCCTTCGGCGCTTGGGCTTCTTCCCGTGGGGCTGAGCCATCCTTTTGAGTCTGGGTCCTTTTGATCCGGATGCTCCCCCTAGGCTGCTAGGAGTGTCTGGGGTGTATGAAGGGTCAGTTGTAGAACCCCTGGACTCTCCCGGGCGTCCACTAACCGCCCTAATGCCATGCCTAGTAGCCATGACCCTGCTACCCACTCTCCGGGTGAGAGGCTCTTCGTCTGATACTTCTTCCTCATCAGGCTGAAAGCCTTGATGGAATCCTGCCGTCTCTAAATCCTCGCGTGGGGATGGTGGAGATATAACATTAGCAGCTGTAGTAGTGGTCTCCGGACCCGTATCTCTACCATCATCGCCATCATCATTAGAGTCATCAATCGGAACTGCTATCGGCTCCGTGTCTGACTCACTATCATCAATACGCCACTTTTTCCTAGCTGGTACCACGTAATCCTCTTGGGCCAGGTGCCCAAACAATCTCCTCACCGGGGTTTAACCTGCTTCCCCCGGTAGACCTTCATCCTTCCCAGTGTTGTATCATCCATAATCTCCAACACTACTGTATCATCTTGAGCTTTGGGCAGTTGGGGATGTTTCTGGTCTATCATCATCTGAAGGAACCGAGGATACATGCAAAATCCCTCTTTCCCCTTAGCCTCGATGTTCTCCACCATGTATGTGAAGATCATCCTAGAGAAACCAAAAGGATGGTTCAGCACCAGAGCGACATATGCATTTTGCATCTGGTCTGAAAGCTCATCAAATCCGCCCTTCCTTGATGTGATGCATCGCAGAAGTACGTGTGCCAAGTATTTAAACTGGGGCACAAGTTGCTCTTGTTGAGCATGCTTGTGTTGATATCCCCAGAGTACTTGGCTCTCATGAAGCAGCCACGGGCGGTCAGGGGATGAAGTCTGGTAGGGCAGTCTGTGTCATCCCCAAACTCAAGGACTGTCCGTATATCCTCCTCTGTGATCTAGATAGCCTCCCCAAATATTGAGCTCCTGATGGAGTGGGGATCAGTCGACCTATCTACCACAGCGTTCTCCCAGAAAGCCTTCTGTATAGAGAGATAGGGAGTGCACGGCACTGAGATAGCATGGTAAATCCTCGATCGTCATAAGAAAGTGATAATCCCAGCAATCTCAGCTGAGTTGCAAGATGTCAAATCGAGATAAGCACAGATGTTGTGCTTAGTACTCATGGGCTATCTGCTCGCCATCTGTGACACAAAACAAGTAAACGTTAGAACATGTTAAGGATAGCTAATTTCAGTCAATGAACTTTAAACTTTGGTTTAGTCGTGTGACTGAACAAACGACTGAGTTCCAGTCGTGCGATTGCTCTGTGCGACTGAGATCTAGTCGTGCGATTGAGTTCATTCGTACGACTGAGTCATGCGATTGGACTTAGTCGCATGTCTTCTCATACGTGTATCTCAGTCGTGCGCCTGAACTCATTCGCATGGTTCACTCATTCGATTGAGTCATTCATCCATCTCAGTCGTACGATTGAGCCAATCGTACAGCTCAGTCGTACGATTGAAGTTCATCAGCGTGTCCAGTCATTCATTCGACTGTTTGTCCATTCAAATTCGTGTTTTGAGCTATACATGATGTTAAACGTCGAACTTAGGCTCATTACACTCAGAAACAACCGACTAACCCTATTGCACCATTAATTTGATTATTAAGTTCAGTTTGATGATTTATTTGTCATTTTAATTTCCGGTTACTGTTAGGTCACAATTAGAGTGATTCTTGATGATTCAACTCGGTTTGAGCGATGATTCCTCTTGATTAGTACCTGTATAACCGAAAGCAATAGTCAGAACTCAGTAATCGAAGGTGAATATGGTTTTGGAAAATTTGGCCGAGGTTCGTCTTATCGTACGAGTGAAGGGGCGATTTGGGTGAATGAGCGACTGAGGGCGATTCATATAGTATTTATACTAGGGCAACCTCCAGTCGTACGACTGAGCGTAGTCGCATGACTTAATCGTGCGACTGAGCCTAGTCGCATGATTGAGTCGTACGACTGTGCTTGAGTCGTACGATTCACCCAATCGTCCTTCTCCAGTCGTACGATTAGAATACATTCGGATGTCTGACTTAGTCGGTCACTTTCAATCGGGTGATTGGGCTCATTCGCATGGTCCAATCGTACGCTTGTACTCATTCGTAGGCTTCATTCGTACGACTGGTTCATACTGATGATTCAGTCGTGCGACTGGGCCATACTTGTGACATTTTGACCATTTTACAACCGACACTTAGTTTCACTTAACAATAGATAAAACATTAAGAACAATTTATCATCTCAGACATGATCACTTTTAGATTAAAATCTGTTGATCACCTCAGACGTGATCCATTTATCCACCTGATCACCTCAGACGTGATCCATTTATCCACCCGATCACCTCAGACGTGATCCATTTATCCACCCGATCACCTCAGACATGATCCTTTTATCCACCCGATCATCTCAGACATGATCCTTTTAAACTTTCAGTAACAATTTGTTTAGAATATACATTAAGCTCATTTGGTGACGTTCATAGAGAACAATACGCACAGTCCGACACTGACACACTATACATATAACTTGAAAATTTTAAACTATGAACAAAATAAAATCTTTTTGTGATTTTTGTTAGGGTAGGTTAGAATAGCCTATTAGCATTGACATCATATCAAGGACAGACTCATATGGAATCAGACAGGCATATACACCATTACTTGGAACCTTTATCTGTATTTAAATTTAAACACTTGCATAATTTACATATCACAGTTTTCACTCATCTAAGACTTCTAAGTTCTAACTGGGAATCATGCTAGATATGATACGTAACACCCATTGATTTTGAGCATTAGATGATGCAGCCACGACGATTGTCAGTATACTTGTCCACTTAAATCCATACACAGACTTTGACACACATCAGTGATTAATTAGATGAATTAGGTCAACAAGTGTTTGTGTGTTCCACAAGTATATGCTAATCAATCTTCCTCAGGAGATTTTTGAGCGGTCTGGGGAATTAGAAGATTCGGTTCTAAGAATTTTCAAAGAGATGCTAAGACTCGGGTCAGTGCCATCGCACAGCAGAGAGGCGCAAACAGCAATGAATTCTTAGAACGGATAGGTTATGCCAATCCTCAGGTCAGTGCCACCGCACAGCAGAGAGGCGCAATACCTATCTTCTTCTTAGAGCAATATATTATACTATACATTTTTCAGTGACGTTTGTCATCTTTTGCTCTATTTTTCAGGTCTTTGCTCACATTTGTGGCATTTGCTTGCTCCTCACCCCTTATTGGAAATTGATTGATTGTGCAGACCAGGGATACCATGAAAACCCACAACTCGTTGAATTATTTAAGTTTAAGCCAAATCACGGATGACGTCTACTGATCTATTGTGTTGAATCTACCGACACATCATATAATGCACTGGCACCACCCTAGATCTACTTTCTCCGGGTAGTTACAATACCAACCAAACGTACTATCATTTTCCTAATTTGTTAGACTTAGACTTCTCTGATTTATAATTTTCTGTGATTTAATTTAACCTTGCCAAACAGAAACTCTTTTTGGTGTTCCAAGTAACGCGACGCCTTTGTACTATCACTTTCTATTTCGCGGAATCATAATTCCAGTTTTGTTGTCTTTGTCTTTTCAGCTAAACTAACTGTCCCCCTTTTTTTTAAGTAAACACTTACTGAACTATAAACTTATCTCCCCTAAAATTCTAAACAAAAAATCTTTTGTGTTTTTGGATTTTTCTACTAAAAGAAAATTAAAAGACATAAACTAAAATAAAAATAAAAATTAAAGATTACTCATGTGTCGGACTACGTGTCTGTGTCTTCTGAGATAACGTCACTTTTCTTTTTAACACCGTTGACCTCTAACAGATAGAAAAATCTAGGTTTATCAAATGGTTTGGTGTAGAGGTCAGCGCGTTGAAAATTCGTGTTTATTTTAACCACATCAATTAATTGTTTTTCATAGCAGTCGCGTATGAAATGATACTTTATGCCGATGTGTTTTGTTTTAGGGTGTTGAACCGGATTTTTAGTTACAGCTATGGCAGCAGAGTTATCAACATATATAGGTGTGTCAGAAAATTGCAAACCGTAGTCCCGCATTTGCTGTTGGATCCAGATGATCAGAGCAGCAACTTGCAGCAGCAACATATTCAGCTTCACAGGTTGATAATGCAACCGAGGTCTGCTTCTTGCATTGCCACGTGACTAACCGCCTTCCAAAGAACTAACACCCTGCTGATGTTGACTTTAAGTTCATCTTGCAACCGCCGTAGTCTGAATCGCTGTACGCAGTTAGGTCAAAGTCATCATCATGAGGATACCACAACCCTAGAGTTGGAGTACCCTTCAGATAACGAAAGATCCTCTTCACCCTAATCAAATGATTTACTTTGGGTTTCGCTTGATAACTGGAGAGTAAAATGTAGCATACATGATATCTGGACGTGAGGCAGTGAGATACATGAGAGATCTGATCATCCCACAATACATAGTGGCATCCACCAAATCCCCATTCTCATCAGGAGCCACATCATGATTTGTTGCGAGGGGGTTACCGGAAACAGTGACGTTTCCATATCCAACCGACTCAGAATGTCGCCGACATACTTCGTCTGATGTAGGAAAATACCGTTGGTGTTTGATCCACCTGTAATCCCAAGAAGAACTTCATTTCTCCCATGGCACTCATCTCAAACTCTACCTTCATCACAGGTTCGAACTCTTTGCACAACTCTTCGTTTCTGGAACCGAAGATGATGTCATCCACATAGATCTGCACCATAAGCAAATCACCATCCTTTTCTTTAATGAACAACGTACAGTCAATCACACCCCTACGAAAGTCGTGTTCCAACAGATGGGTGGAGAGCTTCTCATACCAGGCTCGAGGAGCCTGATGTAGCCCATACAGAGCCTTGTCTAACTTGTAGACTCTGTCCCGATGATAAGGATCCTCGAATTCCTTGGGTTGACTGACGTATACTTCCTCACGGATTACCCCATGAAGGAATGCACTCTTAACATCCAGTTGATAAACTTTGATCTTCATGTAAGATGCGTAGGCAAGGAATATCCGAAT
This sequence comes from Flaveria linearis, assembly GCA_024085815.1. NCBI lineage: Eukaryota > Viridiplantae > Streptophyta > Magnoliopsida > Asterales > Asteraceae > Flaveria > Flaveria linearis. The sequence continues at coordinate 38,971,479 of CM044011.1, forward strand.
CGCTTCCATTCGTGCCACTGGTGCAAACACTTCATTGTAGTCGACTCCCTCGACCTGTCTGAATCCTTGAACAACCAATCGTGCTTTGTTTCTGATAACAACACCTTGGTCGTCCTTCTTGCACTTCAGTACCCATTTGGTACCAATCACTTTCACGCCTTTTGGCCTGTCAACAAGTGTCCACACTCCAAGTTTCTTGAACTGTAGCAGCTCTTCCTGCATAGCATTGACCCATGCCTCATCCTTCAGTGCGTCACTGACGTACTTAGGCTCGATTTGTGAAACAAAACATGAGAAAGCCCCGTCATTGACGTATCCCTTTTCCATGACTGCAGCATAGTCAGCAGAATATAGTTGATTTCGTGTCTGCACACCGGATTGAATATCCCCAATGATAGATGTGGGGGGTGATTCACACTGATCCTAGTCACAGGTGTCGTAGGAACACCAACTTCAGAATCCAGATTTGTGACTGTAGGGTCAGTATCCTGACTTCCCGATGCTTGTTCAGCAGCTGATGAGCCTACTTGTTGATTTACATTATGCTCATTGTCAGTCTCAGCTGCTTCTTCATCATCTGATGACTCATCACTGTCGTCCTGAGCAGGATTCAAAAATCCCAAAGTACCACTGGCAGGTGGCGTGTTGCTTGTATCTAGATTTGGTGTGTTTAGAATATCGTACATCATCTGAGTAGCAATCTCATCATCTGAATCAAGCTGAGGAAGATTAAAGGATTTGAAAAATCCATCGTAATCGAAGAATGACAATGGACCTTTTCTAGCAGGGGTGGTATATCTTTGTACATCTACGTTGCACCACACTTCTACCTGACCTGTTGAGTTGTTATAAACCCTTTTGTCTGGTATGCTGTATCCTAGAAAGATCCCTTGATCAGCTTTCTCGCTGAACTTGCCCTCCTGAGTCTTCAACAAAGTACATGGAGCTCCAAAAGGTTCTAGATACTCCAGGTTTGGTTTGCACTTCTGAAGCAACTCATAGCAAGTCTTCCCATGCCACTTGACTACTAGCACACGATTAAGTATGTAGCAAGCATTGGCAACCGCTTCAGGCCAGAACTGTATTGGTAGCTTGGAATCCGCCAACATAGTCCGTGCAGTCTCGATCAAGCTCTGATTCTTTCGTTCAGCAACTCCATTCATCTGTGGTGTGTATGCCGAGGTGAACTGATGAACAATTCCCTTCTCTTTGCAGAAGGCATCCATCCACTGTTTCTTAAACTCCGTTCCATTGTCTGAATGAATCTTCCTCACCTTCAGTTTGTAGAGGGACTCCAGTGTTGTGACGAGCACCTTGAATGACTCACACGTTTCTGACTTAGCTTTCAGAAACATCACCCAGGAGAAGCGTGAGTAGTCATCTGTGACTACAAAGCAGTACCAGTCTCCGGCGATACTCTTTGTGCTTACAGGACCGAATAGATCCATGTGCAGTAAATCCAGGGGCATCTCTATAGAATTGACGTGTTTGGTATTGTGAGATTTCCTGGTCTTCTTTCCCTTCTTGCATGGGACACAAAAATCAGGAAGTTTGAAGTTCTTGACAGTAACTCCTTCAACTAAATTGTTATAAATCAGATGATTCATCTTCCTGTGATTAATGTGTCCCATTCTTCTGTGCCATGAGATGGATTCCTTCTCTGTTGCTTTGGACAAGAAACACTAACCGTAGGCTCAGAAGTAGAAGCATTAGACATATCCAATACATAAATCATTGTACCTGGACGCTCACATTAATACCTGCTCCTCTGGTATCTCCATTTCTTTCTTCAGAATGTAACACTTGCGATTGTCAAACATCACTTTGAAGCCCTTGTCACATATCTGAGACACTGAAAGCAGATTGTTTCCAATTGCTGAATGAAATTGACTTTATCAAATCTTACCTTTGCATTACCTACTTCTCCTTGAGCGGTAATGTATCCTCCTTTGTTACCAGCAAAGGAAACGTGTCCCCCTTTAATTTGTTTGACATTGAAAAGGAGAGACTTATTTCCCGTCATGTGCCTGGAAGCTCCGCTATCTACAATCCATGTATTGGAAGACGCACTATAGCGGACAATCTGCACATAATAGAAAACAATTAGTTAAGGAGGGGGACCCAAGCCTTGACTGGCTTGGGTTTCCCAGAGGCATCACACATTATGAACTCAACCCACTGTCCTTTATGAGATGATGGTATCTCAACCTTCAATTTGTCACTGCTTTCAGACACATCAGACTTTTTCGCTTTCCATAAACCATCCTTATGAAAGGATTGTTTGTGATAAACAGTTGACTGATTGCCAGTTTGAACCTTTGGTTTAGTTTCCAAAACAGGTTTCACCTCAGGCATCACAGACCTGCCAGTGTCTTGTCTGTGTTGTCTGTGGTGTTGAGGAGATGTATAAGACCTAGCAGGTGTGTTAGACCTAACAGGAGTCTTAGATCTCTGTTTTGGGAATTGTTTAACTTCTTTTTCCAGTTCAATCTTAATCCAGGTGTCTGATAGCGAGGACAATTTGAAGAGATGTGACCTCGTTGACCACAAGTGTAACGGGATCTCCATTCCAAATGACTAGGAGATCTCTTGTGGGGTGGGGAGTAGACCTCAGGTAAGGATTTTTTGGTCTCAGTCTTTTGAGTTTCACCTTCCTTGACAAATTTTAGAAGTTTAACATTATGATTAGCTTGTCATTGAAGATGAGTGTTATCTTTCTTAACCGTTTAGTTTGAGGGTTTTGGAAGTCTTAGGTTGTGTAATAGCACATTTTGAACCCAACCCAAGAGATGCATGAACATTCTCTTCCACCCGGTTTTCCATGATGTTTTTACCAGTTGTGCCTGATGTTGATGTTGTCTGATCAGCAGCCGGAGGAACAGGTTTAACTGTTGTGTCCGGATCACTGACCAGAGGAGTTGTCACCATATGGTCCTTTATTGGATTATTATTGATTGGACGTTGTTTGGTGTTCAGAAGAATCTCATGTGGTGGAGGCACAACCTTATAACCCAAACCCTCCCTGTTGTTGCGTTCCTTAACCAAGTTTTTCAAAATATGTGAAAACTAGCAAGACTGTGAAGTTTTTGTTTTAAAGACTCATTTTCAACTTGTAAAATTGCTTTGTCCTTTTTAGTTTCTTCAATAGTCTTTAAATAGAACTTAATGTCATTTTCTTGGTTGAATGTAACAACTTCAGTTTCTTTTAACTATTTCTTTAATGCATCAATCTTTTCCTTATAGCTACTTTCATTTTGTTTTAAAACTCTGTTTGCCTTTGTGCACAATTTTAAGTCATTTACTAAGTTATCATTGTGATTTAATAACCTAGCAACTTTCAGATCAATGCTTTCCCTAAATTTATCACATTCAACACAAGCATGTTTAGCAAAAAGTTCATCTTTTGATGCTACCTGTGCCGATGTAGACGTTCCGGCCATGAAAGCATTTTAAGACTTTGGTTGTGCTTCAGATTCAGCATTCAGCTCACTTTCAACAATTTGATTTATAGCATCTAAGGTCTCATCCATATCAGCAGTATCATTCTCAACTGAGTTCTCCCCCTCACTCGCTGAGTCTTCATTCATATCTTCAACAGATGCAATGTTGGCTTCACTATCAGATAAAAATCGGAAGGACCAGTCCTGTCCTTCATCACCTTGAGCTACCATTGCCTTTGAGTCACTGCTTGTTGAGGCTGACTTTTTCTCTATCTCTTGTTTGTTGAAAGACGAGAACGGGTTCCCATTGCCGTCTTCTTCGGTTTAACACATTCCCGCTTGAAGTGGCCCTTTTCTCCATAATTAAACAGGTGACTTTGGACTTGTTGAATCCAAAAGTAGTATCTTTGGTAGCCACCAGATTCTGTCCTGTCTTCTTCACAAACTTCTTTGCTCGTCGCACAGCACTTGTGAGAGCCCACATTATGTCCATCCTCTCCAGTTCATTTTCATCCACCTGCTCGTAGTCTTTATCAGCCAGGTGACAATTTCCAATTTTCCCTGCTACTAAACCATCATAGGAATGAACCGCAACAGCAAGTAGGTCCATGTGATCCTTAGCCACTTCCACAGTTACTTTCCCAGATTTTCTGTCACTAACTTCGTTGATTGAGTAACTGTAGAGCTTTGTTGAACCCTTGATGACACATGTGACTCACCACCGGACGATGAGCTTTGTTCAGTTACAGATGATGCATTGGACACAAAAGCAGTTTGCAGAGGAGCGCTGGAGGATTTAGCAGTTGAAGTAGGGGTAACATTGTAGAGAGATGGATCTTGAGTGTATGCTCCTTTCTTTGTCCTGTATTTGTGCCTCACCTCTTCTTCTCTCAGTTTAGGATGAAATCATTTATATCTAAAGTCTCCAGCACTGAGTTATATCGAAGAGTGGAAATGAACGAATCCCACTTCTCTGGTAGCCCATCAGCCAAGTTTGTCACTTTTCTCTTCCTTAGACGTTGTAACACCATGAGTGTGAAGTTCACTCATTAAATGGTAGAAGCGATCGATGATATCATCCAAGCTTTCATTCCCAATAGAAGAGAAGTTGTCAAATTCTTTCTTTAATGCTTTTTCCTTTAATGACTTAAGTGTTGAATTACCATCGTATCTCTTCTCAAGAGCATCCCATAATTTTTTACTCTGCTTGTGTTCTGAATATTGATGGAAGATGTCTTTGGGAATTGACTGGGTCAACATTGCGTAAGCTTTCTTCTCTGCATTATAAGCAACCTTTTGTGCATCACTCAGACCACTCAAAGTCAGGGGTATTCCATCAGCACCAACAGGCATATTGTAGCCAGTTTCAATAGCTTTCCAGAGATTGGTATCTACTCCATTTAGATGAATTTCAAATCTTTGATTCCACTGAGGAAATTCGTCAATACACAGTAGCTTAGGTGGTTTATTATGGTTCCCAATCTCATTTTCCAGTAGCAAAAGGTTCTGGATCCTTGAGTCATTTCCTGCTGAGAATGCAAGTTCTCTGAGTCCATTTTGTCTTAGTCTTTAAATTGAAAAACAAACTATATAGGCGACTGAGATGGGCGACTGAGAGGCGACTGAGACAATCACTGTGCAATTGAACTGAGTCGTACGACTGGGCAGGCGATTAAGGCTGTTGTTCGACTGGACAGACCGACTGAGTCAATCGTGCGATTGAACGAGCGATTGAGTTCAGTCGTACGATTGGACTGGGCGATTGGAGTTCAGTCGTGCGATTTCAGTCGTGCGATTGAGATAATCGTGCGACTGAGACTGCTGAAATCGAGATTTTTCACACACCTTGACCTAAAACGCAATTTTTGACACCCTAGTCGGTTGCAACTCGAAAAAGACTCAATTTTCAGAACATGCACACGTAAAAACTTTATTTTGAGCAGAAAGAAAGGATCTTTTCGCTTAAAAACGTTGACTTTTTCAAAAACAAGATTGAATCCACGAAGAATCAAGAGCCAAGACTCTGATATCACTTGTTAGGACCGTGTACGGACGGAGTACTAACTGATTCTACGTGAAACCGAATCAAATAGAACGGAATTCTATTTGATTGGCGATCCAATCAGGGAGAACGTTATCCGGATTAAACCTAACGATTAGAAAACTTTAAGAATGAAGTAGGAATGATCTGAAACACTCTGTGAAGTTGGAAGGGACGCTCTGTGCGAACTGGGACGGCTAGGGTTGAAGATTATCGAAGTGTCACGTTTTTCCACGAATTAAGTGGTATTTATAGGTTAAAGCTTTCAGTCGTATGACTGAGCCAAGCGACTGGCTCAGTCGTGCGACTGAGTCATACGATTGATTCATTCGTACGACTGAGTCAGTCTGATGACTCAGTAGTGCGATTGACTCAATCACCTGGTTCAGTCATACGATTGGCCCATTCGCATGGTCCAGTCGTGCGACTGACTCAGATTACTTAGTTAAACACATTCTTGAACCTTAAATGATTCAGAACATGTCTAACAACTCTATAACCTATATAACATGTTCATATATGCGTGTAACAACAAACAATATAATAGATATAACATTAAACAATCAATCAAACATTCACTAAAGAGTTTTTCATTACATTGATTCAACATTACATATGTGTTACAAGATGAAAGTCTATTACCTATAAGATCACTAGACTAGAACTGGGGACATGTGTACCAACACACTTTATTCCTTAACCTCTTCTCCTTACGATCAATGATTGCCACCGGTTGCTTACGTAATTGAGCTGTTCATCCACCTCGATATCCTCCAGTGGTACAACCATGTCTTCATCAGCCAAGCACTTTCTCAGACGAGATACATGGAATGTGGGATGAATTCCAATTAACTCATCTGGCAATTCAAGACGATAGGCCACCTCTCCTACTCATGCGATGATTCGGAAAGGTCCTATATATCTCGGGCTTAACTTACCTCATTTCCTGAATCGGATAATTCCTTTCCAAGGTGAGACCTTCAATATGACTCGGTCGCCAACCTTGAATTCTATCGGTCTTTTCCTCTTGTCAGCATACGACTTTTGTCTATCTTTCGTCTCATGAAGGCTTTGATCTTTTCCAACTTCTCAGTCGTAGCTTCGACCTCCTCGACACCTCCCAGCTCTTTCTGCCCAATGTCTCCCCAACATACGGGCATTCTACATACAATATAGCATCTCGTAGGGTGGCATGCCAATACTGGCATGATAACTGTTGTTGTATGAGAATTCCGCTAACGGCAGGTGGTCATCCTAACTTCCTCCAAAATCGATCACGCACTCCCGAAGCATGTCCTCGAGTGTGTGGATCGTCCTCTCAGGCTGACCGTCCATCTGAGGGTGATAAGCCGTGCTGATATGTAGTCTCGTCCCCATCGCATCATGGAATTTCTTCCAAAACTTGGATGTAGAACCGAGTGTCACGATCAGACACAATAGACACCGGCACACCATGACGAGCCACAATCTCCTTGATGAATAGATCCGCGAGTCTCTCAGAAGAATACGTCTCTCGGATCGGTAGGAAATGAGCACTCTCCGTCAAACGATCAACCACCACCCATAAAGCGTCATACCCTTTTGGGTGCGTGGTAGCTTCTTAATAAAGTCCATAGTGTTGTGCTCCCACTTCCACTCGGGTATATCTAACGGTTGGATTTTCCCGTACGGCTTCTGGCGTTCCGCCATTCACTTGTAAACAGGTAAGGCATTTACTCACATACTCCGCTACGTCGCGCTTCATACCCGGCCACCAGTAATCTTTCTTCATATCATGATACATCTTGGTAGCACCGGGATGAATGGAGTATCGAGTCTTATGGCCTAATCCATAATCTTTCCACGTTGATCCCCGTATCGAGGAATCCACATTCGTCCGAATTGGGTCTTAACACCAAGAGTGTTCTCACCCAATTCCGTAACTAGACCTCTCATCCTTTCGGAGTTAAGACGATCTTCTTTGAAAGCCTCGTCTTGAAACTCCTTAACCTGCGTCATCACGTCAGAGGTCATAATTAGCTGATAAGCCTTCACCCGGATCGGCTCAGGCCTTTCCTTTCGGCTAAGGGCATCTGCCACCACGTTGGCCTTGCCCGGATGGTAGTGAATTTCGCAATCGCAATCCTTTATGAGCTCCAACCATCGCCTCTGCCTCATGTTCAGGTCCTTTTGCTCGAAGAAGTACTTCAAGCTTTTGTGGTCTGTGAAGATGGTGCACTTCATCTCGTATAAATAGTGTCGCCAAATCTTCAACGTGAAAACCACCGCAGCTAGTTCTAGATCGTGTGTGGATAGTTGACTTTATGGGTCTTCAGCTGTCGAGATGCATAAGCTATTACCCTTCCGCGTTGCATTAACACGCATCCTAGCCCAGAATAAGATGCAACCGAATAGATCACTAAGTCTTCATTTCCCTCGGGCAATGTAAAAACAGGAGCTTGTGTTAGTCTCGTCTTCAACTCCTCAAAAGCACTCTCCTGTTCTGGACCCCGCACGAACTTTACATCTTTGCGAGTTAACTTTGTCAAAGGTGAAGCTATCTTGGAGAAGTCTTGAATAAATCTCCTGTAATAGCCCGCCAACCCCAAGAAGCTACGAATCTAGGATGGCGTCTTTGGTGACTTCCATTGCATCACCGCCTCAACCTTCACTGGGTCTACCATTATCCCTTTAGCTTTAATGACATGCCCCAAAAATTGAACCTTGCGCAACCAGAAAGCACACTTGGAGAATTTGGCATACAACTTCTCTTTCCTAAGCGTCTCCAACACTTCGCGTATATGGCCGGCATGTTCTTCCTTACTCTTAGAATAAATCAGGATATCATCAATAAATACTATCACTGATTTATCTAACATTGGCCGACACACTCGGTTCATCAAGTCCATAAAAGCAGCTGGTGCGTTGGTTAAACCAAAGGACATAACGAGAAACTCATAGTGTCCATAGCGCGTGCGAAAGGCTGTTTTAGGGACATCTTGCTCATTCACCTTCAACTGATGGTAGCCAGATCGAAGATCTATCCTCGAGACCCAACTGGCACTTTGAAGCTGATCGAACAAGTCATCAATCCTCAGAAATGGATACCGATTCTTCACCATCAACTTATTCAATTCACGGTAGTCAATACACATCCTCATGCTACGTCCTTCTTCTTTACAAATAAGACCGGGGCTCCCCAAGGAGAGATGCTCAGTCTGATAAAACCCTTATCAAGCAACTCTTGCAGTTGCTTCATTAACTCCTTCATCTCAGTCGAAGCCAGTCGATACGGTGCCTTAGCGACAGGCTAAGCACCGGGTATCAAGTCAATTTGAAATTCGATTTCGCGATCCGGTGGCACACCTAATAAGTCTTCTGGAAACACATCGGATAGTCACACACCACCGGTACATCGGACAATTGTGGTGTTGACGTGTCCACCTCTTTCACGTAGGCCAAGTAAGCGCTACATCCACGCCTCATGCACTTTCCCGCCACCGCTATCGAAATCACTTTCGGGGTTGTTGTAACTTGATCGCCGTATATCTCACCGAACTCCCATCAGACGTTGTCAGTTTAATCATCTTCTTACGACACACGATATTCGCTTCATAGGTTTCTAACCAATCCATCCCTAGTACTACATCAAACCCACCTAGGGGCATCACATGTAACTTAGCAGCAAACCTACGACCCTCTAATTCTATGGCGTAGTCCTCTATCACATCAATAACTCTAGTGGACTTACCAATAGCAGTTTCTACGTCAAAAGGCTCACTAATACTCCTACTGCTCACAGACAACTTAGCACAGAAGTTAGTAGAAATAAAACTCCTACTAGCACCAGAATCAAACAATAAAGAGATACATCCTAGTCTGCTAGGAATATACCTGTCACGACGTCAAGATCCGCCCTAGTCTTCTCTTTCTCCTGCTCGATTACATCATTTACCCTGGAGCTCTCCACCCTGGTTCCTTGCAATCCCTCCTCGTATGCCCCTTCTTACCACAGGCATAACACTTCACCACACAAAAATACCTTCCCATGTGGCCATTCCTTCCACATTTGAAGCAGACGTTTGACCCCCACCTACATTCTCCCACATGGTTCCTTCCACACTTGCTACACATCTTTGCCATTCCCTCGGTAACGGCGACCTTATAACTCTCGACCTTCGTCCTTTTCGCCTTGGGAGTGAAACCATCGCTACCAGAACGTTTCCTACTCAAGTTGCCTCCTATCCTTTCATCTTCCCTTACGGCTCTCATGACCCCAGTCACCACCGCCGGGCAGTATCGTGTGCATGACCTGTTGCACCCCCTCAACTATGGCCTCCTTCACTAAGGTCGTCAGATTAGGGCTTCCATCCCCACCTACATGGTGATGAAGCCCGAGTCCTTCAGGCGTTGTTTCAGCATTCACCATCGTGCCCCTCATAACACGCGACCTAGCGCCACGTCCACCACGACCTCCACCTCGAGCAACCTTCCGGAATCCCCTGTCAGCCATCTTAAGCACTATAAGATTCAAACACCTATATGGTCATTCAAGGTAGTAGCTCAGTCTATGTTGAGTATAGTAAGTCCCTAATGACAGTGGCCAGTTGTGATTAGCCACTTACTTTACTCTTCACACCCCAAGCACTTCCTATCCTAACTACATCAGCATCTAAATCTACTAAGGACACATAAGTCACATAGCACACGCACATAATGCTGATTAACTTTTAAGAAAAGAAATACCTGATGGCACATAGCTACTCGGCTGACATCCCTCTTTCTGTCCCATTTTCAGTTTAAGTTAAGGTTTATTTTGAAATTTTACCCGTTTCACTTAAACTTTGGCTCTGATACCAACTTGTAAGGCCCCGTTCCCGGGCTCCTTACAGCTGGTCATTCATTGCTCATATTACGTATTAATCTTTATTTCATAAAATACACAGCGGAATTTCATTAACAAAAGGCATTCCCTATCATTAAAAGTTACTGTTGTTAAGCAATACAATAACGTTTAGGTTACAAAAGACTGTTTAATTGCATTACAAAACAACAATATCATAACATAGGAATGGATGTCAGTCTTTCCCTGCCGAGTAGTTTCACCCTTGTGCCATCCTCAGCAAACGATTACCCGCCAACTAAAAATGTATAAAAGTCAGCGTTGCTGAGTGAGTTCTAGTTTTAAAAGTATTAAAATACCTTGTATGATTTATATGAAAATACTCTTCTTATGGAAATACATCTCTTACTCTTATATGTGAGAACACATTAACTATACAACAAGGTGGTATTCTCTTTCTTTACTGTGTACCTTGTTTATTTGTACTCTTTTAACTTTATCTTTCACTGTCTATGTGGACCGATGAGCAATACCCTAAACTATGTGCGTGGAGAAACTGATGCTGGGCCCCTTCACAGTCTCTAGTCTGAATTACTATATACAAGGCCGACCCACTCACCTAGGGTATGCTACAAAGGTCCGCCAACCTCAATTTATTGGCCCCGTGAGCATAAGGGGTAGCTAACCCGCATCACAGTTGAGCTAACGACAACAAGGTCGTGCACCTCCTATGAGCTTGCAAGACTTGTTAATTCTTTAATTAAGTTCCACTTCTCCTCTTCTTTGCTCTTTCACTTTATTATTACTATTAATACTTTATGTTACGATAATGAACACACCACGTAAAGTCATACAATAATAATAATAATAATAATAATAATAATAATAATAATAATAATAACAGTAATCATAAACCATCATAAAACAATCATAAGGTAATCATGGTCATGTTATTTCTCATCGTTAATAAGCCCTAGTCAACCTACGGTCAAAACCCTAACGTGCACAAACTCCCAAAAATTCCCGTAATAAATTCTAAGTGTTAGGCGCATCAATACTATGTAGGCGCCTGAGCCCTGTTTGGGCGTTTCATCACTATGCAGTCGCATGGTCTTATACTTAGCTATTTCTCACTAAGTCCTAGGCGCATGAGCTTTACACACAGGCGTCTGAGTGAAGTGCTAGGCGCATGGGAAAATCCTAGGCGCATGAACACTATTAGGTCGTATGACCCCAGTACTTAGGCATCTGGCCAAAATTCTAGGCGCATGAACTACAGTTCAGGAGCATGACCAACATTTAGTTATTCTAAGAATAAACTTACGCGCATGGGGTACTATTTTGACGCATGGCATACACTTAAATATTTCTAAGGCAAATTTCAGGCGCATGAGCCTTATATAGGCGCGTGAACCAACTGTTTAACATGTTTCTAAGTTGTTTCCAGTCCCAAACATCCTACTAACCTGTGTTTAAGCTTATTATAACCTCTCTAAGCATAAACATCACATAAACAACCAATAATCACCATCATACATTCATGAAACATGCGGGTATTCATAATAATAATAGTAAAACCCATTTTAATACATTTCAGCCCCAAAAAGTTGTAAAACATGTAGAAACCGGGGTCTAGAAACTCACCTTTGTTGTTCCTCAAGTTTAAACTCCTCACATGAGCTTCTCAGATGATTCTAACACCTAGAAACACACCAAACACACATTCGAACACATATTACACATGTTAGCACATAACCGAGGCTAATTCTAGCTGAGAACAACTTAAAAACACTAGATCTTACTTAACTTCGACTTCTTCTTCTTGTTCTTCAAATAACCTAGAGCTTCTGCTCTTTCTCTCTGTAAAACCGATTGCAAAAAGGTGATGTGAAGTTATGTATGGGCGGCCATGCTCTTTTGTACAAAATATTATATATTACTTTGTGCTTTGACATATTTAACCCCTCCACTTGGGTTAAATTTGCATTTCCTTATTTTATTCTTCATTTCTTATCTTTTCTTTTAAAAGAATAACGGGTGTTACATTATGGTGGATGCAACAACAATAGAAAATCCACTACTAGAGGCTGTTAGTTTCTTGGATCTAAATTGATCTCCTGGCAGTGCAAGAAACAAACAAATGTCTCTGTGTCAACAGCTGAAGCAGAATACATAGCTGCTTCTGCATGTTATTCTCAAGTGATTTGGATTCAAAACCAAATACTTGATTATGGCTTAAATTTTTTAAAACACCCCTACACATTAATAATACTACTCCTATGTTTATAACTAATAATCTAATTCAACATTCAAAAACAAAACATATAGATATCAGATATCATTTCTAAGAGATTGTTCAGAAAAGGGTCTGATAAAGTTGATCAAGGTCCATACTGACAATCAATTGGCTGACCTTTTTACCAAACCATTTGATTCAACAAGATTTGAATTTCTGGTTCAGTCCCTTGGTATGATTAACTATGAATCAAACAATTAATGTTTTCAAAACATTAAATCATACAAGCTTGCTTTTGTCAAAGTCCAAGTTTAAATCAAACAAGTTTCTTTCCAAATTAAGATATCTTACAACCATTCATGTTCTTTAGTTAACAAATAATTTGGAATCACACATAACCATTGATGAGAAATGATGGTACACTAGATTATTTCTTCACTAGAGTCCTTTTCAGTAATAAAGATTGACAATACTCTTTTTGATATGTGGATAGGCTCAGCATGGAACACATAACATCATATACAACAGTGAAGAACTAAATGCTTATGATTGTGTGAAAAACAACCTATCATGGTTTATGATAAGTATTGGTCTATCCAATACAGATTACTGGTAAAGTAACTACAATGCACCAAGTGAAACAGTTTATAAATTGCTCTATCATAAATTTTCTACTTTGTTATGATTATCATAGACCTGGAGTACATCATGGCATTCTTTGTTGTGCTGAGCACAGACCTAAATGACCTAAGTTTTGATCCCAAAAGATTACAAATGAAGAACACATCCACTAAGGATGAACAACCAAAAGAATCCCAAAGAGGATCACCTTCCAAAGTGAAGTGCAAAAGAATCCCAATAAGGATTAACTAAAAGGATCAAATTGAGCATTTATACTCCTAAGTAACTAGGTCCTATGTATTGAAAGTACTTGCTAGTATATCTTGAGAATGATTGATTTTAACATACAATCAGATGTGGGGTACACACAAATCATCCAGATAAACCCAAAACCTGATAATCACTCACTGTTTAATCAATCATTAATACGATGCATGAGTTTAAGTGGATCCAAATATATGCAATCAATATTGTATTAGTCTATGTCTATTCTCAACCTACATCAAACAACTCTATGAGGATTTGAGACTAGTATTATCTCATGTTATGTGCAATGATTCATGTTAACACATGAAAAGCAAACAATTATTAGTTAGATAAAGTGTTATATTTCTAAAGTCTTATCATGCAAGCAATCAAATGGGCCTTTGATAAATTTCCATTCAAACACATTTAAATTTTTGTCAAGTTATAAAAGGTTTTTATAAATATGCAAAAATTTAGGGGGAGAAATTAAACATGGAAATATCAATGTCAGCAGAACAAGTGCATTATCATACATATTAAAAATTTAAAATGTTAATTTTGAAGTTTTAAATAAAGCCAATTCAAGCAAGCACCCAAACACAACAGTTTGACACATATACATATGCACAATATTGCTTGTGAGTGATATTTTAAACATCCATACATTAATCATGTAAAATTTTTATATTTTAACATACATTATAAAATAACAAAATTTAAACAAATTTTTCCTTACATTTTGGCTTTGGAAGAAAATTTTATTAAAATTATGCTTCAGAATAAAATCAAACATCCTTCGGAAGAAAAATAAACTTTTCAAACAAACAAAATAATTTTCAAGTACACACAACGGACATACAAACATTCATCCGATGTAGCTACAATGTCCTTGGGAAATGCAAAAGGATAAACAAACAAACGCATAACGGATGATGTAGGTAAAGCATCCGTTGTGAATACAATACCATTTCACAGCGCATGAACAAATGTTCATCCTATGTGAGAGTCATTTGAACAAACAAGTCTATACAGTGTATGATGAATATTCATCCGCTATATAAGATAAAATAACATAAAAATTTTTCAAGGGTCCACAGCGCATGAGCAACCTATCATCCACTGTGAACAGCTAAAAACAACCATTTTATGATCACATAACACTTGAACAAATGTTCATCCATTGTGAAAAACAATCAAACACATTCAAAAGTTCACAACGCATGAACAAATGTTCATCTGCTATGAACAATCAAACGGATTTTTCTAAGTATCCACAGCGCAGGAACAAATGTTCATCCGCTGTGAACAACCAAACACACTTCAAAGTCAATAGCGTATGATTTTTAGTCATCAGTTGTGAAGTTCAAGTCATTAACCAATTTGCATAACGGATGAACAAAACTTTATACGTTGTAAACATTTGAAACATTCAAAGGATACACTGTACACTCAGAATCATTCAAAAGGGTCCACAGCGTACAAGTTTAAACTAGTACAACGGACACTGTACACATAGCGCATGTGTATTACATAGTGGACACTTAAAACTTAATTTTAGGTTACTATTTTTACACAACGGACACACACTGTATACACAGTGGCGTACAGTTGTCCGTTGTATATATAGTTCAACACTGGCAATGTTCTCATTCATCACTAGTGAAAGTGAGAAAAATTAAAAATTACAAAACATTAAAATTTCTGCTAAAACCCCTATTCGATTCAAAACCTAAAATCTGTTTGATCATTCTTCATTTCCAGATTCAAATAGGTATAAGAACATGATTCTAGTCATCAAATATCCTTTAAATCATTTATTTTTATGATTGTGATTCAGACATTACTCGAGCTAGTTCAAACATCAAACTGAAATCAAACCTTGAATCTTTTCATGTTTCAAAACAAATCAAACACTAAATATGTGTTAAATGACCATAGTTGATTGTGTATGAACTGTTATTTTGATGAAATTTGATTAAGGGTTCATCGGGTTTATGTTCAAACATGATGTTCATGCCAAAATTATGAAAAAACTGGTTGTTGATCTTTGAAAATGTTGAAAATTGCTTGAAATATGTTAACTTAGTAAACATGTTCAAAAGTCAGTAACAAACATGAAAATTTGATTTGGCATGACATTCACACACAAGCATTAACTACAATTATATTATAAATGCATTTGGTGGTAAAAATTTGACCATAAAAAGTCAAACTGAGTCACATAAACAAATTGATATGAGATAGATTGGATGTATGAAATGAACAAAAAACTTGTTGGTAATGAAACAAACACAATGTAATACAATTTGGATAAAATCAAATTGAAACAGATAAGATTTGCATGATTAAAATTAACAAACTGTTGACTTTTGAAAAATCAAACTGGTTCAATTAGATAATTGCAAAGATCGTACAAACACAAGTGTTTAACCATACATTCCAACATCTCATAACAAACACAACATTCTAATATACATTTGATCAATATTTCATCATCACACATCATTAGCATATAAGATTCTAACATTAATCTTTTCATTGCAGATATGGCAAACCTAGTGTTCGTAAGAGATCATAATCTCTGTGCTTTTCTAGATCCAGATTCACTCAAGGCTGTGAATTGCAAAGATATCATACAAGCCATCAGACAGACTAGGGTAATTCATGCTATGACAGCCAGGACTGAGATATACGAAGATCATATAGTCCAATTTTGGACTCATGCTCACCTAAAGCAGATGAATGGTCAGCAGGTGATAGTATCTACTCTTTACAACCATTAGATCACTATCACAGAAGAGATTATAAGGAGAGTTCTATAATTAAGAGATGAAGATGCCCAAGCTCCAGTTGAATTTGATGAATACTGTTGGTACACATGTCCCTAGTTGTAGTTCTAGTGAGCTCAAATGTATTTGACTTTCATTTTGTAACACTTATGTAATGTTTGATATATGAAATGAAAAACTCTTCGTTGATTTTTATTGGTTGTTGATTTTTTATCTATTAATATTATTTATTGTTACATGCTTATATGAAAATGTTATATAGGTTTGCAGTTGTTAGACATAGTTCTGTATCATTAAAGGTTCAGGAATATGTTTAACTAAGTCTCATGATTCAGTCGCACGACTGGACCATGCGAATGGGCCAGTCACACGACTGAACCAGGTGATTGAGTCAATCGCACGATTGAGTCATAAGACTGACTCAGTCGTACGGATGAATCAATCGTACCACTTAGTTGCACGACTGAGCCATACGCATGGCTCAGTCGTACGAATGAGAGCTGTAACCTATAAATACCACTTAATTCGTGGAAAAACATAATACTTCGAGAATTATTAACCCTAGCCGTTCCTGTTCGTCCAGAGAGTCCCTTCCAACTTCATAGAACATTTCTGATCGATTCTAATCAATTCTTAACGTATTCTCATTGTTAGTTTTGATCGGATTAACGTTCTCCCTGATTGGATCGCCAATCAAATAGGATTCCACACTATTTGATCTGGTTTCACGTTGAATCAGTTAGTACTCTGTACGTACACGGTCCTAACAAGTTGTATCAGAGCTTTGGATCTTGATTCTTCGTGGATTCAATCTCCTTTTTGCAAAAGTCAACGTTTTTAATTAAAAGATCCGTTCTTTCTGCATAAAAATCCAGTTTTTACGAGTGCATGTGTTCAAAAGTTAGTCTTTATCGAGATTCAGCCTACTAGGGTTTTCAAAATTGTGTTTTTAGGTCGAATTGTGTGAAAAGTTTGAAAAATTTTGAAGTCAGCAGTCTCAGTCGCACGATTAACTCAATCGCACGACTGAACTCCATTCCCTCAGCTCAATCGCACGATTGACCCAGTCGCTTGTTCAATCGCACAATTGGCCCAGTTGGTTTGTTCATTCGCACAACTATCCTAGTCGTCTGCTCAGTCGTACGACTAAGCTCAATCGCCCAGTTGAGTCTCAGTAGCACCCTAGTCGCATCCCCAATTGCACCCCAGTCGCATCCCCAGTCGCATACACAATTTGTTTTCAAGTTTTAAGACTAATTCAAAATGGACACACAGAACTTTGCACTCTCAACAGGGAAGGACTCCAGGATCCAAAATCTATTGTCTTGGAGAATGAGATCGGGAATCATAACAAAGCACCAAAGCTTCTGTCTCTTGACGATTATCCTCAATGGAAGAAACGGTTTGAAATTCATCTGAATGGAGTAGACACCAACCTATGGAACACTATTGAGACTGGCTACACTTTGCCCGTTGGAGCTGATGGTGTTCCACTGACACTAAGTGGTTTGAATGAGGCACAAAAGACTGCGTACAATGCTCAGAAAGGCCTATGCATTGTTAACACAGTCCATTCCGAAAGACATCTTCCATTAGTTCTCAGAACACAAGCAGGGCAAAAAGTTATGGGAGGCTCTTAAGAAGCGATTGAAGGAAATGCAACACTTAAGTCTCTGAAGGCGAAAGCATTGAAGAAGGAATTTGATAACTTCTCGTCTATTGGGAATGAAAGTTTGGATGATGTGATCGACCGCTTCTATCATTTGATGAGTGAACTGCACACTCATGGGGTTAAAACGTCTATGGAAGACAAGGTGACGAGCTTGGCTGATGGGTTACCTGATAAGTGGAATTCATTTGTTTCCACTTTGAGATAATTCTGTGTTAGAGACCTTGGACATTAATGACTTTATTCTGAAGTTGAGGGAGGAAGAGGATTGAAATAAGTACAAGCCTAAGAAGGGTGACTACAGTCAGAATCCTTCTCTCTACAATGTGACTCCTACTACAGCGTCTTCGAGTGCACCTCTGCAGACTGCTTTCGTGTCTAACACATCTGCAAGCATTCCAAGTACTTCTTCAAGTTATGAATCAGGTGGATCATCTAGTGTCCAATTCAATGCTCCAGAAATTCAATCGACGAAGTTAACTACAGAGAATTTGAGCAACGTAACTGTTGAAGTTGCTAAGGAGCATAGAGATCTACTTGCTGTTGTGGTACATTCTTATGATATGTTAGTCGCAGGAAAGATTGGAAATTGCCATATAGCAGTTGAAGATTATGAACAGGTTGATGAAACAGAGCTTGAAATGATGGATATAATGTGGGCTCTCGCTAGTGCTATGCGTAGAGCAAAGAAGTTCGTTAAAAAGACGGGACAGAACCTGGTGGCTACAAAGGATACAACTTTTGAATTTGACAAGTCAAAAGTCACCTGTTTTAACTGCGGTGAAACAGGCCATTTCAAGCGAGAATGTGTCAAACCCAAAAAGACAGGAAATGGCAATCCGTTCTCATCATTTAACAGGCAGGATAAAGACAAGACTCCAAAGTCATCATCAACCAGCCATGACTCCAAAGCAATGGTAGCACAGGGTGATGAAGGACAAGACTGGTCCTTCCGTTTCTTATCTGATGGTGAATCTAACATTGCATCGGTTGATGATCTGAACGAAGACTCAGCGAGTGAGGGGGAGAACTCAGTTGAGATTGATACTGCTGAGTTGGATGAGACTATGGCAGTTGTTGATCAACTAGTGGAGGATGAACTAAATGCAGAATCTACAGCATACCAGGAACCCCAGGCTGCTTTCATGGCTGGCACCTCTACACAACAACAGGTAGAATCAAAGATGATCTCTTTGATAAACATGCATGTGTTGAATGTAATAAGTTTAGGGAAAGCATCGATCTAAAATTTGCTAGGTTATTAGAACATAATGATAACTTAGTAAATGACTTAAAACTTTGCACTGAAGCTAATCGAGTATTAAAGCAAAATGAAAGCAGTTTTAAGGAGAAAATTGAATTGCTGAGAAAACAATTAAAAGAGATTGAAGTTGTTGCTTTTAACCAAGAAAATGACATAAACTTTTACGTAAAAACAATTGAGGAAACTAAAAAGGACAGAGCTGTTTTACAAGTTGAAAATGAATCCTTAAAGCAAAAACTACACAGTTTAGCTAGTTCCTCTCACATCTTGAAAACTTGGTTAAAGAAAGAAACAACGGGGAAGGGCTGGGTTATAAACTTATGCCTCCACCACATGAGATCCTTCTGAACACCAAACAGAGACATGTTAATAATAATCCCGTCATGGACGATCTGGTGACTACTCCTCTGGTTAGTGATCCGGACACTACAGTTAAACCTGCTCCTCCGGTTGCTGATCAGAAGACATTAACTTCAGGCACCAAGGATGAACCCATCATTGAGAATAGGGTGGAAAAGGATGTTCAAGCATCTCTTGGGTTGGGTTCAAAATCTGCTATCACACAACCCAAGATTTCAAAAACCACTCAGTCTAAACCGGTTAAGCAAGATCAAAATCAACTTAAAAGACAAAGTAATCATAATGTTAAACAAGTAAAATTTATCAAAGAATGTGAAAATCAAAAGGTTGAGACCAAAAAACCTGTACCTGAAGTGTACTCCCCACCCCACAAGAGATCTCCTAGTCCTGTTAGAGGAGATCATGCTATACTTGTGGACAAAGAGGTCACATCTCTTCAAACTGTCCTCGCTATCAGACACCTAGGATTAAAGTTGAACTAGATCAAGATGTTAAACAGTTTTCTTCAAAACAGAGATCTAAAACTCCTGTTAGGTCTAAAACACCTGCTAGGTATTTTACCCCTCCCCAACACCACAGACAACACAGACAAGTCACTAGCAAGTCTGTGATGCCTGAGGTGAAACCTGTTATTGAAAATAAACCTAAAGTTCAAACAGTAAACCAGTCATCGGTTTACCACAAACAATCCTTACACAAGGATGGTTTGTGGAAAGCTAAAACATCTGATGTGTCTGATAGTGTTGATAAGCTGAGGGATGAGGTCTCTCCAACTGCTAAAGGTCAGTGGGTTGAGTTTGTGATGTGTGATGCCTCTGGGAAACCCAAGCCAGTCAAGGCTTGGGTCCCCTCCTTAACTAATTACTTTCTATTATGTGCAGGTTGTCCGCTATTGTGCTTCTACCAACACATGGATAGTAGATAGCGGAGCATCCAGGCACATGAAGGAAATCAGTCTCTCCTTTTCAACGTCAAACAAATTAAGGGGGACACGTTTCTTTTGCTGGAAACAAAGGAGGATACATTACCGCACAAGGAGAAGTAGGTAATGGACAGGTAAATTTGATAAAGTAAATTTGTTCAATAGTTAGAAAACAATTTGCTTTCAGTTTCTCAGATATGTGACAAGGGCTTCAAAGTGATGTTTGACAATCGGAAGTGTTACATTCTGAATAAGGAGATGGAGATTCTTGAGCAGCAGGTCTTAATGTCAGCATCAAGGTACAACGATTTGTACGTCTTGGACATGTCAAATGCTTCTACTACTGAGTCTACTGTTCAGCGCTTTTTATCAAAAGCAACAGAGAAGGAGTCCATCTTATGGCACAGGAGAATAGGACATATAAATCATAGGAAGATGAATCATCTGATTCATAACAACTTAGTTGAGGGAGTTACTGTAAAGAACTTCAAACTTCTAGATTTCTGTGTGTCTCATGCAAGAAGGGAAAGCAGACCAGGAAGTCTCACAAGACCAAGCACGTTAACTCTATCGAGATGCCCCTGGAGCTACTGCATATGGATATTTTTGGTCCTGTCAGCACCAAGAATATCACTGGAGACAGGTACTGCTTTGTAGTCACAGATGACTACTCACTTTTCTCCTGGGTGATGTTTCTGAAAGCTAAGTCAGAAACCTTTGAGTCGTTCAAGAATCAGTGGATGGATGCTTTCTGCAAGGAAAAGGGAATTGTTCATCAGTTCACCTCTGCTTACACGCCATAGATGAATGGAGTTGCTGAACAGAAGAATAGAAGCTTGATCGAGACTGCAAGGACAATGTTGGCAGACTCAAAACTACCAGTACAGTTCTGGAATGAAGCTGTTGCCAATGAATGCTACACACTTAATCGTGTGTTAGTAGTTAAGCGGCATGGGACGACTTGCTATGAGTTACTTCAGAAATGCAAACCTAACCTGGAGTATCTGGAACCATTTGGAGTACCATGCACGTTACTGAAGAAAACTCCGTAGGGCAAGTTCTGTGAGAAAGCAGATCAGGGGATCTTTCTGGGATACAGCATACCAGACAAACGGGTTTACAATAACTCGATAGGTCAGGTAGAAGTATGGTGCAACGTCGATGTGCAACAATACACCATCCCCCCTGCTAGAAAAGTTCGTCGTCATTCTTTGACTACGATGGCTTTTTCAAATCATTCAACCTTCCTCAGATAGATTAAGATGAAGAGATTGCTGCTCAGATGATGTACGATGTCCTAAATACACCGAATCTAGATATCAGCAATGTGACACCTGCTAGTGGTGCTTCGGGATCTTCAGCAGCAGCTCAGGACGAGAGTGATGATTCATCAGACGATGAAGAAGCTGTTGAGACCAGCAATGAGTATAATGTTAATCAATATGGAAGCTCAACAGATGCTGAACATGCATCAGGGAATCCGGATACTGAACCTACCGTCATAAATCTGGATACTGAAGTTGTCGTTCCTACGACATCTGTGACTAGGATCAGTGTGAATCATCCCCCGGAGACTATCATTGGGGATCTTCACTCTGGTGTGCAAAAAAAATCAGTTATATTCTGCTGATTATGCTGCAATTATGGAAAAGGGCTACGTGAATGACGGGGCTTTCAAAGGTTTTGTTTCTCAAGTCGAGCCCAAACATGTAAGCGATGCCCTGCAGGATGAGGCCTGGGTCAATGCTATGCAGGAAGAGCTGCTACAGTTCAAGAAGCTTGGAGTGTGGACACTCGTTGACAGGCCCAAAGGAGTAAAAGTGATTGGCACCAAATGGGTGCTACGCTGCAAGAAGGATGACCAAGGTGTCGTAATCAGAAACAAGGCACGTTTGGTTATTCAAGGCTTCAGAAAAGTCGAGGGAGTCGACTATAATGAAGTGTTTGCACCCGTGGCTAGAATCGAAGCAATCCGTATCTTCCTAGCCTATGCATCGTATATGAAGATCAAAGTCTATCAGCTGGATGTGAAGAGTGCATTCCTTCATGGGGAAATCCGTGAAGAAGTCTACGTCAGTCAACTCGAGGGATTCGAAGATCCTTATCATCAGGACAGAGTCTACAAGTTGGACAAGGCTCTTTACGGGCTACATCAGGCTCCTCGAGCTTGGTATGAGAAGCTCTCCACCCACCTGCTGAAACACGGGTTTCGCAGGGGTGTGATTGACTGCACTTTGTTTATCAAAGATAGAGATGGAGATTTACAGATGGTGCAAATTTATATGGATGACATTATCTTCGGTTCACAAAACGAACATCTATGTAAAGAATTCGAATCTGTGATGAAGGCAGAATTTGAAATGAGTGCCATCGGAGAAATGAAGTTCTTCCTGGGATTACAGGTGGATCAAACACCTACCGGTATTTTTCTGCATCAGACTAAGTATGTTGGAGACATTCTGAGTCGATTTGGTTTGGGAAACGTCACTGTTGTCGGTGCCCCACTCGCCACAAATCATGATGTGGCACCTGATGAGAATGGGGATTTGGTGGATGCCACTATGTATCGTGGGATGATCGGATCTCTTATGTATCTCACTGCCTCACGTCCAGATATCATATACGCCACATGTCTGTGCTCAAGATATCAAACCAAACCGAAAGTAAATCATCTGATAGGGGTGAAAAGGATTTTTAGTGGTTGATTATTCAGTGGTTGATTATCTTTATTACATACTAACTATTGCTGTGTTACATGCTTAAATCAAGCAGATCCAGCACTTCAGCAAGATGAGTATGATGTTGCTCCCTTACAACAGATCAAGTCTCAACTGACTATGATACTTGATCTGCAAGGGATCGTAAGGAGGTCCATGAGTTATACTACTGAAGAAGGAGAAATAATTCACGACCTCACTGATGAGCAACTTGCTGAAATGTTCGAGATGAGATAGTGAAGGATGCTCCTACCTTCGATGTGGATAGTGACGAGGAGCTGAACGATATAGATGAGATAGAGATAGAGGACGTCACTGCTCAGCATTATCCAGAGTATACTGACCGAGAGGGAAATGTGTTTCCCGATCTGGGTAGTATTCTCGGCAGTGATACTTTGGAGAAGCTGAGTCAGAAGGAAAAGGAAGCAGAAGCCTCTACAAGCCAAGCCCCAGCCTCGGACGCCGATGTAGATATCAGAAAGGCTGAATGGGCGACTTGTTTCTCAGAGATCAGAGCCCAGCGCGCTGCAGCAAAGCCAAGTACGTACACCAATATCTATAAAGTGAAGAAGCATCAGAAGGTGTCAGGGAAGATTATATCATGGGCTTATTTTGAGGATCTCAACGTTTACGCAGTAAAGAGGGAGAGGGGAATCGAGTACTTTAGATTCCCTCATAATCTAAAGACTCTCCCTGGTTTTGAGCTCAACCAGCTGGCACGACTGAAGCTGCTGTATGTTGACACGAAGAAAATGTCAGGCTGGTTTGAGGCTACGCTGAAACGAGAGTATCTTACCAGATGGGTGAACTTCAAACCTCAACAGGCTACGAGTTACATCAGAAGATCTGAGGTAAACCCTATTACTGGAAGACCAAAGATTGTCTTGAAATAGCACCCTCCGCATACAATGTCACGTATTCCATTGAGGGAGATGCCACAAGATTTTGCACCCCATTTCAAATGGTGGTATTATGACTAGCGCACTGGAGAGGTTGTCATAGTTTTGGATAGGGAGGGGAAGGTAGAGACAATAAGGGTATTTGACCCTATGTGGCTAACAAATTTGTCCGCTTCTGATGTCTACATATTGTACAAGTGCCCATTATTTTTTGATACGCAGGATATAGTCCAAGCACTTCAGTTCCAACATGTCATACGCTTATGCTTTGCGCTTAATATCCATGCTGGGGTATCTAAAGAAGAACGAGCTAAGAGGTTTGAAGAGTTTAAAAAGGAAGTCAAAGATTAGATAGAACTAGGTCCAAGGGGGAGTTTGTTGGTACACATGTCCCTAGTTTTAGTTCTAGTGAGCTCAAACGTATTTGACTTTCATTTTGTAACACTTATGTAATGTTTGATATATGAAATGAAAAACTCTTCGTTGAATTTTTATTGGTTGTTGAATGTTTTATCTATTAAAGTTATTTATTGTTACACGCTTATATGAAAATGTTATACAGGTTTACAGTTGTTAGATATAGTTCTGTATCATTAAAGGTTCAGGAATATGTTTAACTAAGTCTCATGATTCAGTCACACGACTGGACCATGCGAATGGGCTAGTCGCACGACTGAACCAGGTGATTGAGTCAATCGCACGATTGAGTCATAAGACTGACTCAGTCGTATGGATGAATCAATTGTACGACTCAGTCGCATGACTGAGCCATACGCATGGCTCAGTCGTACGAATGAGAGGTGTAACCTATAAATACCACTTAGTTCGTGGAAAAACGTAACACTTCGAGAATTATTAACCCTCGCCGTTCCTGTTCGTCCAGAGAGTCTCTTCCAACTTCATAGAACGTTTCTAATAGATTCTAATCAATTCTTAACGTATTCTCATCGTTAGTTTTGATCGGATTAACGTTCTCCCTGATTGGATCACCAATCAAATAGGATTCCGCACTATTTGATCTGGTTTCATGTTGAATCAGTTAGTGCTCCATACGTACACGGTCCTAACAAATACTATGTGCTACATGTTTTCAGACAGATTGGTTACATTGGTACCATTGAAAAAAAGCAAATCAAGAAGTCATATATGTGTGCACAATTCTGATTTTTATTGCACACAAATCAAAAGGCAATGACAAACAGGAAAACTGGCTAGGATGCTACTTCTTTAAGAAGCTCCTCTGCAATAGCAAGCATCGTAGCAAGAAGACCATTCAATTTTGCTGCACAAGTGCTGAATGGAATAGTATACAACCTGACTAAAGTAAGGAACAAGTTTCACATGTATCCAACGTTCATTCAGATGATTATTGATGATCTGCTTCCAGTCAATCCAAAAGAATAAGCTATCTTTCAGCCTGTTCATTTTAATGAACATCTTTTCACCAGGATCAAGTCCAGCTTATACCAAGGAGCTGAAGTGCCTATGCCAGCACATATGATTGATCATTACATTCCTGTACCAGACATCTTTACCAAGATTCCAGGACAAGGTGAACCTTAGATGATGTTCCAACATGTTATTCAACAAGACCCTGTAGGATTCTATGTGCCCAAGACACTTAGAATATTGATGTGGTTAGTACGTTATGATCCAAGTCGGGTTATACCCAATAACAAGCTTAGCAAACACCAATTAATATTTGATTGATGATATGATCATGCAATTAAATATTTACACCAATTAATATTTAAATTGATGATATGATCATGCAATTAAATATTTACACCAATTTAGAAAATGGGTTTTCTAAATAAGTTGCATATGAGATTGAACAATTTATTAGGATATTTTGTTCAATGATATTATTTGAAATGTTATTTAAATTAGTTATATAACATCAAATAATAATGAGAGTATACTACTTATACAATTAATGGGTTAATTGTATAAACTAGTTACAATAATAGTCAATACATATATGTGTGTTAAATGTTATAATTTATAAAAGGAGAATCTCCTTTTAACATTATAACCGTCCACTTCCATCATGTGGGAGACACACATGCATGTGTGTTTCCACTACAATATTCTCTTGATATACACACACACATGCATTGCTTTATTGACTACACATGCTCTCCTTTTCTCATATAACTAATGCATGCAAGATACAATTTGGAGCTCTCCCTCTCTCTCAAACCCACGGGTTTTATGCAGCAAGATAAGAGGTTATGAAGCTGTTTTGTAGCTGAATAAGAAGGTTTTTCAGCAAGAAAGAAGAGGGATTCTTGCACTAAATGATGATGATTATCATTGGCATGCAATACAACAACAAAACTCTCTTCTCTTCCTCTCTCTAGCTACGGATTCAAGCAGCAGTTTTTTCAGGGTTTTTGGAGCTGAGTTTTGTGTTGTTTTGGTGTCTTCTTCCTAACAAGAAGGTTGTTTGCAAAGTAGCTTGGGGTATAGACACTTGAGGACCTCTACACTTGAGTTCTTGGCCAATTTCAAGCATCCAAATCACCCATCTTTGGTCGAAATGCTGCTGCAGTAAGGTAGCAAATCACAGCTTCATATAGCTGTGATTTTATGTACATTTGTATATGTTCATAGCTTGTCCATTCACATATTTAAGATCCTATTGTTTTGGGTTTTGTTTTCCATCTTAAAACTACATTTAGAACACAAAATTTTCAGATTATAAACTTGTTATAATCCTTAACATCCGCTGCGTTTTCTGAAAGTTTAAAAGGTTAAACTATGTTTTAGTGTTCTAACAAACCCAACAATGGCATCAAGAGCCGGTTATGTGGATGACTTGCTTGTTTTATCTTTTGAAATTGGTTTTAAAAGATGTTATTAGACATGTTATAGGCTGTTTTGGGCTGGAATATTATGTCTTGTTGAAACCCCAACTTTCAAGGTTACATTACACATGCTTGTGATTAAACCTTGAAAGATATGTATGTTGATATGTTGATTGTTTGGACAATATTTAAAACCAAAAATTTCAGTTTATGTTGGCTGAAATTTAAAGGTTTTAAGTGGGGTTTCATTGTATATTTTGATGATTTGATCATTGGATGTTTTAGTGCATAACCTAGCCATTGACCTTGTGATTGTTTGGATATTTATGATGGTTGTATTCATTCATTCGATTGGGTTGTATTATTTGTTATTTGTGCTTTATTTCAAATGTAATTTATTTATTATTGGGTTGTAATAAATAGATTAGGTGTATTTTCATTTTACTAGATATCTTGTATTAGGACTTTATATCTTGTAATATGAAGACATACACATTGGAAGCACAAAGGAAGGTCACAAGAGAAACATGGAGCATTTTGGATGCGGTTTCAAGTGGGAGGCTTTTGGAAGCTTTCCATATGATTGTTTGTGACCCTTAGGAAAGACCTATGGACCAAACTTGTGATGGCAAACAAGTGTGGACCACCTTAGATGCTATGGTTATGCACATATGCACATATGCACATATGCACATTGTGCTTGTTTATATTATGCTTGTTTGGTTGTTTGTTGTATGATTGTTGTTTGATATTTGGATATGCATAACAAACTCATTAGCAAACTTAACAAGCTGGAAATTTATGGTTCTTAATCATTAAGTAATTAATAAGAGGTTATTAAAAGGATTAATGATTTAATAAAAGAGGTTTATTAAAAATAAACCATAAGATACCTTGCATCTATGGTTCTTAATCATTAAGTAATTAATAAGAGGTTATTAAAAGGATTGATGATTTAATAAAAAGAGGTTTTATTAAAAATGAACCATAGGATACCTTGTATTTGAAAGCATGCAAATACAAGGTACATAGAGTTTTCAAAACTAGAATTAATGAA
This sequence comes from Flaveria linearis, assembly GCA_024085815.1. Classification (NCBI taxonomy): domain Eukaryota; kingdom Viridiplantae; phylum Streptophyta; class Magnoliopsida; order Asterales; family Asteraceae; genus Flaveria; species Flaveria linearis. The sequence goes on from CM044011.1 coordinate 38,999,372, forward strand.
AACTAAAAATCCCTTTTCAAACAAGTTTAACACCGTCCTTTTACACAACACTTAAGTCATTTGGAAACTCTTAATGGGATAAAGGTCACCTAACCATTTTGATGGAACTTATGACTTAAGGTGGGAATACCACATTGGTGGGATAAAGGTCACCTAACCACTTGTGTTGGTAAACTCACATGTGTGTGCAAGTAGGGTAACTTGATTTGCAAACCATGTTGAATGGATCACCTAAATATGGTTTCCAAATGGTATTGATGGGATTAACATGCCGACTTTACATATGATGTTTAAAGTCGATCCCATACCGCTAGAAGTTGCAAAAGGTTGCAATTGTCAAATGTTGACTACCTTGTTAATTTGAATAATGGGATAAAGGTCACCTAACCATTATTTGAATGTAACGTTGGATTCTAGATTTTAATTATTAATTGTCTATGAGACATAAAGGGTATTAATAATTAAAATGAAATTTTTCAGAAATACTAAAGGAACTTTGTAAAATTTGTAGAATGACCGCAAACAATAATGCTACCACCCCGACCGTCCATACCCTATCACTGAGATCTATTTTAGAGAGGGATCGTCTGAACCACAATAACCTTATGGACTAGTCTCGAAACTTAAGAATTGTTCTCAAGCAAGAGCAAAGGCAAATGTCCTTGACGATCCTATTTCTAACCAACCCGACCCCGACGATGTGGAGGACATTCCCGATCCCAAGGCAAATGTTGCCAAAGGAGGAGGGCACATCAAAGGCAAAGGAAAAGGGAAGATCAAAGCTGAACCTCCAAAACCTAAGCTTATGAAGCCTAAGATAACCAAAAACGATCCATGCTTTGAGTATGGTGAGATAGGTCATTTGAAAGGAAATTGTCCAACCTATCTCAATGAGTTGAGAAATAAGAGGGATGCTGGGCAAACCTCAAGCACAACCTTCATAATTCATATTGACTTAAATGTTATTTCCTCAAAGCACATGGGTAATTGGATACCGCATGTGGAACCCACTTTTGCAATCTGTTGCGAGGGTTCAAAAGAAATAAGCACTTTAAGAAAGGAGACTATGTTTTGAAACTTTCAAAAGGTTTGGAAGTTGTTCTTCAAAACATGTTATATGCTCCTAGTTTGACTAGGAACATGATTTAAGTTTCCCTTTTAAAACGATATGGTTATGATTTAAAGTTTGTAAATGATGGTATTTATGTTGCTATGGATGATGTATATTATTTCAAGGCTATGCCTTCTAATGATATTATGAATTGGTTCATAAAGATTCGTCCTATAATAACACATCATACCCATCATGTACCAAGAGACTTAAAATGGTTTAAGTAACTCTTATCCTTGTCATTGTCATCTTGGTTACATAAACAAGAATCGGATTTAAACACTTTAAAAGAATGGTCTTTTGAAAACAAATGAAAATTGTTCATTTGATAAGTGTGAATCTTGTTTACAAGGTAAGATGCCTACACGCCCTTTAGTGGTACTAATGAGAGGGCAAAAGATTTATTAGGAGTCATACATTTGGATGTATGAGGTCCTTTTAAAACAATGACAAGGTATGGTGAAACTTACTTCATTACCTTAACCGACGATTATAGTCGCTATGGTTATGTGTACTTGATGGCACATAAACATGAAGAATTTGAAATGTTCAAAAACTTCAAGAATGAAGTAGAAAATCAACTCAATAGAACTACCAAAGTTCTCCGTTTAGATAGAGAAGGTGAATACCTAAGTGAGACTTTTGGGGATCATCTAGGAAGTTGTAAGATTGTCTCACAACTTACTCCTCACAGAACACCATAATATAATGATGTATCTGAAAGGAGATCGAACCCTATTGGATATGGTTCGACCTATGATGCTTATAAGCTCAATACCTCTATAATTTTGGGGTTTCGCACTACTCTCCAAGGCTCGTATTTTGAATATGGCCCAAACCAAGAAAGTGGATTCGACGCCTTTTTAAATATGAAATGGAATAGTTCCATCGCCATCATATTTAAAAGTATGGGTTATGAAGCTTATGTTAAGCTTAACACCCAAACCAACTGAAAGTCGATTCACTAAGTGTATATTTGTTGGATATCCAAAAGGACTGTATAGGATACTACTTCTTTGATCCAACAAAGCAAAAGGTATTTATTGCTCAAAAGGCATAGTTCTTGGAAGCCAAGTTCCTTATGGAAGGAATGACGCATAGAACAGTGGAATTTGATGAGGATCAAGATCCACAAGCCGATACACGTTTGGTTGACACTAGCTATCAACAAGAGGTTGTTGATAATGATCAAGAGGTTGATCGATACACACAAAACGTTCATAGATCTGGTAGAGTTAGCATTCCACCTGAAATATATGGATCTTTCATGGATGGATGCTATGAGACTGACTCCGATGAGCCAAGTACATACCATAATGCTATGTCCAATTAGGATTGTGACAAATGGCTGGAAGCCATGAACGTAGAGATGCAATCCATGTATGACAACCAAGTTTAGGAATTGGTTGACACTCTACTTAACTCCAAACCGGTTGGATGCAAGTGGGTTTTCGAGAAGAAAAAAAAACATGCATGGAAACTTAGATAATAACAAGGCTCATGTGTATAAAAAGGCTAGTGGGAGTGTAATCACAATCTTAGTATTGTATGTTGATGACATACTACATTTTGGAAATGACATTCCAACCATGGAAGGTGTTAAAACCTGGCTTGGAAGTTGTTTTTCCATAAAAGATCTCGGTGAAACCATCTATATTTTGGAAATAAAGATCTATAGGGATAGATCGAGGCGGTTGATAGGGTTAAACCAAAGTGCATACATTGATAAAATCTTGAAAAGGTTCAAGATGGAAAACTCTAAGAAAGGTATGGTACCTATTCAAAGAGGGACAATATTGAGTGCATCTCAATGTCCAAGCTCAAAGGATGAGCAAGATTATATGAGGGACATCCCATATGCGTCTGCTATAGGATCCATCATATATGCGATGATATGCACTAGACTGGACATGTCATGCGCGTTAAGCATGACAAGTAGATATCAGCAGAATCCATGTAACACCCATTGGATGGCTGTTGAAAGTATATTGGAATACCTAGGAGGACTAAGGATATGTTTCTAATATACGGATCTGATAAAGAGGAACTAGTTGTAAAGGGTTACACGAATGCTAGTTTCCAAACTGATCGAGATGATTCTCGATCACAATCGGGTACGTCTCCATTATGAATAGGGTAGCGTTGTCCACTACAGAATTCGAATACATAGCCGCCTCATTAGCAGCTTGGGAAGCTGCATGGATAAAAAGGTTTGTCACCAATCTAAGGATGGTCTCTACCATTCAAGACTCCTTAGAAATCTTTGTGATGACGAGGGTGCGATTGTTCAAATCAAGGAACCCCGTGCACATCAAAAGATTAGGCACAATGAGCGGAGATTCAACTACATAAGGGATGAAGTTGAAAAGGGAAAGATATGTATTCGCAAAGTTCACTTTGATCAAAACATTGCGGATCCACTCACGAAGCTCCTTGAAAGGGCAAAGCATGAAAGTCATACCTATGCCTTAGGACTTCGATATTCTAGTGATTGGACTTGATCAAATTTTGTATTTGAATATATGGAACTCTTTATTATTTGAGTAAAATTATTTGGTTATAATGTCTCAATTAATGTTCCAAATTTAGCATGTTTAATCCATGAGTAATTATTTACTCTAAATGTCCGTAGTCGTTCATACTTGTGGGAACAAGTATGAGGGTAAGACTATTATGAACTTGGATTGGTTGATATTCATAAGGATGAATATAGAGCAATGGGTTGCTACCAAGGTTCATAGATATTTGTGGGATACAAGTATTGGACTAACCCGCATCTCAAATTTTACTACATGGAATCTTATCGATTGATCATAAGTAAATTTGAGTAAAGGCGAATATCATTTAGTATCCTCCGACCTGAGATACATATTGGGTTTTGATATTCACCAAGTGTTATAATTTGAGCTAATTCTTTACTGTCCTGAAATAGTGGACGGTACATAAGGGTATGTTCAGGTATGACGCGAGGTGTTTGTGAGAAACGTATGTAGTCAAGATGGAATTTGTTCCTCTTATTCGTTGAGAGTTAGATGTCTAAGGCCTGATTAAGTTAAATCAACAAGGAATGATCATTCTGTGTCCTTGGATTTAACATGATATCTGTAACAAAAGGATAGATGATTGATTCACCTAAATCATTTCAAGTAGGGTACTTGGATGGGATGATGTTATTGAATGGCCACAAGTCATGCGTATTAAGGGTAGTAAACCGTTGTTAGGCGTCATTTACTACTTGCATCAATCTTCTATGAATCTTGGGCAAGTGGGAGATTGTAGGATTCTATGTGCCCAAGACACTTAGAATATTGATGTGGTTAGTACGTTATGATCCAAGTCGGGTTATACCCAATAACAAGCTTAGCAAACACCAATTAATATTTGATTGATGATATGATCATGCAATTAAATATTTACACCAATTAATATTTAAATTGATGATATGATCATGCAATTAAATATTTACACCAATTTAGAAAATGGGTTTTCTAAATAAGTTGCATATGAGATTGAACAATTTATTAGGATATTTTGTTCAATGATATTATTTGAAATGTTATTTAAATTAGTTATATAACATCAAATAATAATGAGAGTATACTACTTATACAATTAATGGGTTAATTGTATAAACTAGTTACAATAATAGTCAATACATATATGTGTGTTAAATGTTATAATTTATAAAAGGAGAATCTCCTTTTTAACATTATAACCGTCCACTTCCATCATGTGGGAGACATACATGCATGTGTGTTTCCACTACAATATTCTCTTGATATACACACACACATGCATTGCTTTATTGACTACACATGCTCTCCTTTTCTCATATAACTAATGCATGCAAGATACAATTTGGAGCTCTCCCTCTCTCTCAAACCCCACGGGTTTTATGCAGCAAGATAAGAGGTTATGAAGCTGTTTTGTAGCTGAATAAGAAGGTTTTTCAGCAAGAAAGAAGAGGGATTCTTGCACTAAATGATGATGATTATCATTGGCATGCAATACAACAACAAAACTCTCTTCTCTTCCTCTCTCTAGCTACGGATTCAAGCAGCAGTTTTTTCAGGGTTTTTGGAGCTGAGTTTTGTGTTGTTTTGGTGTCTTCTTCCTAACAAGAAGGTTGTTTGCAAAGTAGCTTGGGGTATAGACACTTGAGGACCTCTACACTTGAGTTCTTGGCCAATTTCAAGCATCCAAAATCACCCATCTTTGGTCGAAATGCTGCTGCAGTAAGGTAGCAAATCACAGCTTCATATAGCTGTGATTTTATGTACATTTGTATATGTTCATAGCTTGTCCATTCACATATTTAAGATCCTATTGTTTTGGGCTTTGTTTTCCATCTTAAAACTACATTTAGAACACAAAATTTTCAGATTATAAACTTGTTATAATCCTTAACATCCGCTGCGTTTTCTGAAAGTTTAAAAGGTTAAACTATGTTTTAGTGTTCTAACAAACCCAACAGACCCAATCATTCAACTAGTCCCTATCATACAAGAAGAGCAAGCTGCTCCTGAACCTGCACCTATCATACATGATCCTATTAGATCTGAACCACAACCATTCATTCATGAACAAGAGCATCTTATTAAAGAAACACATCAGATGGAAAAATTCTAGTTTCAGCATCACTTACCTTCACCACCACACAGCCCAACTGGTGCTTTTCATGATTGTGGTGTTTGATTGGGCACGGGCGTTCCTGTCCTTACATAGAGGTCAAGTCGCCACCTGTCTATCGAAGGGGGATCATTCAGATCAACAATATTGTCTTCTCTTTAGAGAGACATTGATGCATCATGGCAAGAGCATACCAGTTGTCAAGAAGAAGTTGGCACATATTCACAACATGAGCATACTCAAGAATAACAAAGTGCTCATGTTGAACATATGGAAACTGAGGAACAAGGTAGTGAGATTCCTACTGAGGAAAAGATTGAATACTCAAAGGTGTTTTTATTCATTGAGTATAACAAATTGATTGAAAAGTCTAACGACAGAGCAAGAAAGCTCAAAGATAAGCTGAAAAGTAGAGATGAAGAGATAGACAAGCTTAAGGCAGATCAAACAGCTCAAACTTTGATTGTTCAATTTCTGGAACAACAAATTAAACAAGCAAAAGAAGAGCTGAAGGTGAAAGAACAAAATCTAAGTAGTGCAAGACTTGATATTGCATACTTAACATAACAAACAGACTCAAAGGATCTGGAGATAGATGAGCTTAAGAGCACAATTTCTACTCAAAATGAAGAATTGAAAGGCTTAATCATGAACTGGAACATAGAAGCACTCTCCTCAATGAGGAAGAACATTCAGAAGGTCAAGAAAATGATCAGAATGATGATTTTGAAGAGCAAATCATGGCTCACGCTGAAGAAACAATCACCAATGAGTCTTAAAAGGCAATCATCATTTATGAGGAACCTTATTCTATAGATCAGCTCTTTGAAGGATCAAATCCATTTAAAAGCAAGCACCACTCTCTAATTTAAGATAACATTTTCGTACACCTGACACACAAACAATGGAAACTACCATTGTCCCTGTGAACACATTGTTAGAAAAACAAAAGAAGTTGATCAAACAATTTGCTGAATCATTTAAAGAACCATCCGTACCATCCAAGGACCAAGCTTCATCATCATCTAAGCCTCATTTAAAAACTTATGAAAGAAACAGAAAGAGGTCATACAAAACATCTTCAGTCAAAGGAAAGCAACCAATGGTTGAACAAGAAGAACCTGAATCTCCTCCACTCAAACTTCTGAAAGTTAAATCTGAGCCAGTTGAGTTAGATGCCTCACAACAAACATCTAAAGAAACTACACTTAAAAAAGGGAGACAGACCAATCTCCTAACCAACAAAAAGCTTCCATCATTATCCTGAGTGATTCTGATGATGAAGAAGAAGAAAGAGATGAAGATGAGGTGATGCAAAACATCCAAGAACTTTTCATTGATGATCCTTGAACCTTGATAGGGATTGAATTAACAACAAAGGTTTTCCTTATGAATCATTTATACATCTTAACCTGTCAGAGGTTAAAAACTTGCTTAAAGACTTTCAAGAAGTCATAAAAGATGAAAAAGAGCAAACATACAAGAAATATAAGGAAATTAAAGATAAGCAAGAACTTGAGAAGAATCTTCCAAAGACCCTCAAATTGAGAAGATGAACTACTCCCAGGTTAAAAGCTGGTTAAGTCATACAAGAATATGATACATGTCATATGCAGGGAGATTTGTGTCTCAAATGAAAGAAATGGCTAAAGAGATATACGAGAACATGCTAGCCAATGCTCTTAAGCCACAGATCTTCAGACCTCATCCTGTATCTTCTCTATCTTCTTATCATCAAGCTCCACCTAAACTTCATGCTATAGAGGAGCCTAGACAATTCATGCCTCATAAGCTATGGCCTAAAGGAAATGAAGTCAGAGAGATGATAAATAAGAAAACAAATTTTGTCAAACTCTATGACAAAATTACACTCATAGTAGATGCCAATGAAAGAAAGATTGTGGCATGGAAATATGATGAAATATAGGATGCAGTCTTGATCAAGAGAGTATCTGGACTTGTCCAGTACTTATCATACATATCCCAACTAGGATCTTTAAGCTATGAAGATAGATTGGACCTAATGCAATTAAGAATGGTCAATCACACAAACAATCCTAGGGGAGCAGATTTCTATCATATCTTAAGAGCATACATAAACAGACAACATCATAAGATGAAAGCAAAACCTGACAGAGAAGACAAGTTGCACATTGAAAAACATAGAAGAGAGCAAAAGTTAGCTAGCAAACAAAAGCAAGTTAGTGAAGAATCATCTTCTCAGAGTGATTCTGACATCTTGGAAAGGGTTGGTTACCCTTTGAGGCCATCAGACTTAAAGTTGATCATGAAAAAGATAGATTGCAATAAATATCAACATCCAATCACAAGATGGTATTATGATGAAACCCACTTTGAAGTGGTGTTAGAGAGAAAGGTTGAAGGCAAAGTAGCAGCTGACATAAGGCTCTTTGACCCTGTGGAGATAAAGCTACTCCATTCATGTTATGTCTCATGTTTGAAGACCAAGACATTCCCGGCAATAGAAGATGTGTTGTGAAAGGGTTATTGCTGCTATTTCATACACATGCAAAGAACTTTGGGCACTATGTATGTAAATGCTGCTCTCAAACAAAGACTGGAAACAAATCAGCATCCTTTAACACATATAGAAGGGATAACAGGAATGAGAATCTCTGAGAACAACAATCTTGAGATTTTGAAGGGCAATCATGTTGTAACCACACTGGTTAGCAACATTGATATGCAAAGCCTAGACAAATCTAATTTGAGGCAGCTTGTTCATCTGACATTAGAGAGCAAGTATGATGATCAGAAGAGTGCAGTTGACTAATTTGTTGAGCATATAGTCAATTGCAGGAATGCTTTGAAGATAACTCCACTGTCTGAGCAAGTCAAAGAAGCTCAACAAGATCAAGCAACAGAAAAGGATGTTGAAGAGTCCCTGAAAGCATCTGAAGAAATTTAGAAGAATGTAGAAGAAGCTAGACCTTCTCATTCTTAAGAGGTTTCTAACATACAAACAGACAAATTAAACAATCAAACATGTCTAACAAAAGTAAACAAGTAGGACAAATGAAGTCAAAGCAACATACATGCTATCACAAAAAACATACATATTATCATACAAACATACATGTGATCAGCAAACATACAGTTTATCATACAAACATACATGCTATCACACAAAACATACATATTATCATACAAACATACATGCTGACATACATAACCATGTAATCAGACAAACAGACAATCATGCATAGCATACAAACACACAATCATTTCAAATCATAAAAAAAAAACACAAACACACACATATTAGTACTAACAAACAAAACAATAACAAGCAAGCTTAAAGAGAAAGCAACATCATCCTTAGGGGGAGTATTGTTGGACCAACAAGTGCATTAAAGGAGTAATGCATATAAGGGATAATGCTTGCCATAAACAAACATAATGTGTTCTAACATTCAAACAATCATTAACTAACACATTAACATCATTAACATTCATAACATACACTAATTAAGTTTAAATTTATTTTTTAGGTTTGTATATAAAAGGAATTTTGACAAGTGTCGGCAGCGGATGAAGAACTGTTCACAGCGGATGACTGAGAAGATGCAGCGGATGAAGAACAAGTCCAAGTGCCCACAACGGATGAACAACACACACAACGGATGCCAAGTCCACAGTTGATGAACTGTCCACAGCGGATGTTCATCCATAACAGATGAACAGTCCACAGTGGACAACATACAAAGCACCAAGTGTTCACACCGGACAACATCCAAGGCATAGCAGATAAGTTATCTGACTCCACAGCAGACATCTTATCATACACAGTGGACAGCTAATCATCGACATCGAATAACTTAGACTTAGGATTTTATGTAATTTTCGTTTACATAAGGGTAGTTTAGTAATTGTAAATAGTTGTTTGTATAGGCTATAAATAGCATACTATTCTAATCCTTTATAATCTTTTGTTGAACAATTAATACAAACAAGCAATTATGATCATTCAAGCATTCAATCACTAGCAATCACACACACACAATCACACACTGATATCATATGCATTGATTGTGGGTTTCCGCACCATGATTAATGTTTGTTGAACATTGATATAACAAAATGTTGTTCTATCATTTGAAAGATTAGAAAAAGATCCTTAGGGAAATCAACATCATCAACAACAGTATCATCCTATTATTTTTTGTTGTTGCTTCATTTTATTTCATCATCCTTAGAACAAGACTCTTAGAAGTAAGGTTGTGGAATGCATCATGTGTAGGCGTACAACTCATTATTCTAAGGATTGCATTTACAATACTAAGAGTACCATCCACATGAGCAAGAAGAAGACTTCTGAGAGGAGGAAGAAAATAGCTTCGGAAGGAAAATCACTTTCCTTCAGAAGCTCTAATATGAAAAAAGAAGATATGTTGAAAACTAACTTTGGAAGCAAGTTTGGTCTCGGAAGAAAGGAATGCTTCCGATGCATTGAAATCTGCTACAGTGGATGCAAAAGCTTCCGAAGGTTTAGTCTCCAACACTTTCAAACTCATAAAACTTCCAAAGTTTTGAAAGATAGTGTGGAAGATGAAGGAATGCAATGTGACTGAAGTTTCTTCATTAACAACAGCCAACGATCCTCAAAGCTTACATATAAGATAAAAAATATGTTCAAATATCTTTATTTACCTTGATAAGCCCAGGACCAGTAAGGCTTAGGTTTCCAAATGAAAATTATCATCTCTTTTTATGTGTAGGAACAACTGAAGACCAAAAGAAATTTATAGATCATTGATAGTGGTTGTTCCAGGCACATGACTAGCAATGTCTCTTTGCTTCAAGACTTTGAGAAAATTGATGGAGGGCCAGTTGCTTTTGGAGGTGAATAAGGTGGTTACATCATTGGTAGGGACAAGGTCATAAATGGTAAGCTCAACATTAAGAAGGTAAACTTTGTTAAAGAGCTTGATTACAATCTTTTGTGTGTATCTTAATTTTATGATAAGAGACATAACATGCTCTTTACTAAGCATGAGTGCATTGTTGTCAAGCTCGGGGTGATCATTAATCAAGAGCATATTTTGCTTAGAGCCCCCAGGTAAGGGAACATGTACAAGATGGATTTGTAGGAAACCTCCCTATCATAAGAAGTTTCTTGCTTTCTATCTAAAGCCAATAGTGATGAGTCTTTCCTTTAGCATAAAAGAATGTATCATATATGGATCTCATTGGCCCCACTAGTGTAATAAGTTTGGGAATAACTTCATATTGTCTTATGATCACAGATGACTTCACAAGATATACTTGGGTGTTCTTTCTTAGAAGTAAGGATGAGACCCCCGAAATCCTGAGATCTTTCATTCTGAAAATTGAGAAATAATATGATCACAAGGTTAAGATCACAAGATGTGATTAAGGAACTAAATTCTAAAATCAAATCCTTGATACATTTTATGATGAAAAAGGGAATTTCAAGACAATATATTTCTCCTAAAACTCCTCAACAAAATGATTTTGCTAAAAGGAGAAATATGAAACTTATTGAGGCTGTAAGAACCATGCTCTCCTACTCTAAACTACCCATTACCTTCTGGGTAGAGGTAGTCAATACTACCAGTTATGTGCAAATAGAGTTAGTAGTCAAAACTTATGGTAAGAATCCTTATGAATTGTGGCACAAAAGGAGACCTTTTATTGGTTTCCTTAGGTCATCTGGATGTCCATGCATCATCTTGAATACCAAAGTGCATATAGCCAAGTTTGCTGAGAAAGCAGATGATGGACATTTCATTGGATACTCCTCCCACATTAAGGCTTATAGAGTATACAATCTTAGAACTAGAGTAGTTAAGGAGTCAACCAATATGACCTTTAATGAACATACTTCCGATGTGAAAGGTTCTGGTCCTGATTGGCTATTTGATCTTAGTTTAGTTACTAACTATTTTAACAAAACTTGTGAAGATATTTTAGGAATAATAGGTAATACATCTACAGCAGATCCTGATCCAATATTTGAGCTGAGAAGACCAAATGATAGAATTCCTTCAGCTTTAGTGGTAACAAACCCTGCAAGTGGAAACCATGTCAGCACAACCATGACAAATTCTCCAGCTAATACATCTGAGATGCCAACAAATTCCAGCAATGCGGCACAAAACTCTAATGAAGGGATTTCAAATATAGGAGGAGACGAAGATGGTGAAAGTGATTAAGAATTTCATGATGTTGACAACCACTCACCTAAAGACAATATTAATGATGTCGCACACTCTCTGGACCAAGTTACACATGATGGGTGTGCTAAAGTGGTAGGTGATACTCAATCACCAGATCTAAATTTCATCAATTAGATCTATCAATTTAACTTGCTGTGACTCATCAACTAAGATCCACAAGTCACATCCTACCACAAAAATCATTAGAGATGTTGAGACTACAGTGATAACAAAAGAGGACAAACCCATGTTAAATATTTGTCTGCACTCTTGCTTCTTATCTCAGATTTTGCCAAAGAAAGTTGATGAGACTTTGAGAGACAGAAGTTGGATTAAAGCAGTGTAGGAGGAACTGCTTCAATTCAAAAGACAAGGTGTTTAGAACCTATTCCCTCTTCCACATGGGAAGATGCCAATAAGTACCAACTGGGTTTTTAAAAACAAGAAAGATGATGGAGGGCTTCTCATCAAGGACAAGGAAAGAATGGTACTCCAAGGGTGCACTCAAGAAGGGATTGACTTGTAACACCCGAATATTTTAAGAGTTGTAAAAATAAGAATAAAAGAAGGAAATACAATTTAACCTAAGTTGAGGGGTTAAATATGTCAAAAGTACAAAATTTATAATAATTTTGTACAAAAGGTGGCATGGCCACCTATGTTGTCTGCACACTTCATTTCATTCGAGATTTTAGAGAGAGAATGGCAGAATTTGGAATTTGAAGAAGAAGAACAATAAGAAGCCGAATTTAAGGTAAGACTTGGTGTTTTTAAGTTGTTCTTGGCTAGTTCGGGTGTGTGTGTCTGGTGGGTTTCTAGGTGTTTGAACTCATTGCATACGGGTTTGAAGGAAGTGGCACTAAAAGTTACATAAGGTGAGTTCTAGAACCCCCTTTTTACCTGTTTTATATGAATTTGGGGCTGGAAATGCATGTATGAATGTTTTTACAAAAATGGGTTTTCACCCGTATATGTGTGTGTGTGAATGCGGGTGGGCTTATGATATAGGTGTTTATGATGTTATGATGATGCCATGTTCTTGTTATGATGCTTAGAGTATAAGAACGCAGCTTGGAACATGTTAGTATTGAACTTGGGACTGAAATTATGCTGCCTAGTTAAAGTTAGATGCTCATGCGCCTAAGTCCCATGCGCTTGAAACCCATACGCCCAAATAGTGCTCATGCGCCTAGGATGACCTGAATTTGGTTGTGTGTCCCAAACACCTAGATTGCCCATGCGCCCAGGCACTCATGTGCCTGCATAGTGCCCATGCGCCTAGAATTTTGTCAGAATGACCAAGTGCTGGGCTATGCGCCCCAATAGTGCCCATGTGCAAGAACCTTTCCCATGCCCCTAAGTGTTCCCATGCGCCCAGAAGGCCATGCGCCTGCATAGTGCTCATGCGCCTAAGACTTAGAAATTTTTTTTTCTGAATTTTTAAGGCTGGAAGTGCATACTAAATGTACGATTTAAATGAGCAAGATTTTAATAGTTTTTAACAGCATGGCCCCAGCCAGGGGCGTTTCCCCTTGGACCCCACTAGGGGCTGCTGCCCCTAGGACCCCGCTGTTAGAGGCTGCCGCCCCCGAACCCCTGCTGTTCCACATAGGGTCAGTAATGTTCTATGATGAATTGTACTTGCTGTGCATGTGAATGAATGATGCATGATGTATGTTATGTATGATTATGTGTGACAATATTGTGCCTATGTATGATATGTTTCCTTATGTTCCTTATTATGTGTTTTTCCGTGACCCACGTATTATGGGTATGAAATGAACGTGAAGTATTATGTAACGTAAAGCGGAAGTTAATATTATGATATGTGGAACCTAAAGAAAGAATGAATGCATGCATTAATGAATGAACGGATGTAAGAAAAGTCTTGCAAGCAATGTATGGAGGTTCACACCCAATGAAGGGTGTTAGCTTAACTGTGTGTGGGTTAGCTACCTTGGAAGATGCACATTGGGGTCTAATCCTTATGATTGACCACACGTATGGGATCTTTGCCGCTTACCCCGGTACTGTGGTCAGGCCACCGAGCACAATGTATGGGAGTCTATTTATATACTTCAGCCCAGTACCCACTTTATGCAAGACGGTGGGGTATAGCACATGGCATTGGTCCGAATGAATTCACCCCGTACTGTGCTCAGGCCACCGGGCACAATGTATGGGAGTCTAATTCTAGACATCGGCCCAGTACCCGATTTATGGATGACGGTGGGGTATAACCCGTGTCATTGGCCCGGAGCGTAAGGAAGATAAAGATGAATGTACGTGACGTACGGTAAGGAAGATAAAGAATGATAACAATGACGTACGATGATGAATGAACGTAAGTTAATGAATGAATGATGATGTACATTGAATGAAGGATAATGAATGATAACGGAAGATAATAATGATATTATCTATTTGTACGTATGATGCATGATCGCGTATGAAAGTAAAGAAAGGTTTTAACGAAAACAAAGTATGTTATGCATTTTATAAAACGAGGACTCACTCAACAACGCTGACTTTTATGTATTTTCCAGTTGGCAGGTGATTGTTGCTGAGGATGGCACGGGGCAGCTACTAGGCATTTTTGTGATGACATCCATTTGTATAACATGATGTTTTTATGATGTAGCAGATTATGATATTTTATAACAGTTAACTACATTGTATTATTTTGCAAAAGTGTCATTAATATATGAGAGGCTTTTAAGTAATTCCGCTGTGATGTTTTAAATAAATGTATGATCTATGTGCGATGAATGACCAACTGTAAGCGTCCCGGGAACGGGGCCTTTCTAAGGGTGCACTCAAGAAGGGATTGACTACATAGATGTCTTTGCTCCTATAGAAAGACTTGAATGTGTAAAGATATTCCTTGGTAGCTGCATCCAAGGATTTGAAAGTCTACCAACTTCATATCAAGTGTGCATTTTTATATGGGGTGATAGATAAAGAAGTTTATGTCAAGTAACCACCTACCTTTGCAGATCCAGAACATCCTGATTATCTCTGTAAGCTTGACAAAGCTCTCTATAGGCAGTATCAAGCTCCAAGGAAGTGGTATGAGACACTGTTATAGTACCTAGTTCAACATGGTTACAAAAGAGATACTATTAACAGCACACTCTTCATCAAAAGAATAGCGAATGACTTGATGTTGGTTCAAATTTATGTTAATAAATCATCTTTGGGTCAACTAATTAAATACTCTGTAAAGAGTTTGAGAAGCTGATGAATAATAGATTTGAAATGAGTGCCATGGGGGAACTCATTTCTTTCTAGGAATTTAATTGAAGCAAGTTGACAATGGTATCGTTACAAACCAGTCAAAGTATGTACAAGACATACTAACAAGATTCATTTGACTGATTATAAGGTTACTAAGACTCCCATAGCTAGAAACCACTCCTTAGGACCTGATCTAGAGGGGGAGTGTGTGGATGAACATCTTTAGAGGGCTATGATTGGGTCTCTTATGCACCTAACAACCAGCAGGCCTAATATCATGTTTGTTACATGCATATGTGCAAGATATCAAGCCAACCCTAAGATGTCACACCTAGTTGGTGTCAAAAGGATTCTTAGATATCTCAAGGAACTCCTAAACTGGGACTTTGGTATCCAAGGAATTTTGACTTCAATCTGTATGCTTATATAGATAGTGACTATAATGACTATTTTTTCTGTTGTCTAATTTAACACCTATATAAGCCTTGTTTATCTTATGTTAAAGCCCTAGAAGATTAGCATTTAGTCTTTAGTTTTAGTTTTTGTAATAGTATAAGGACTTGTTTGTAAATATATGTTCCCTTTGTTTCTTTGTTTAGTATAAATAGGATTATATGTATTTTGTGCAGATAGAAGTTTAGAGTGGTTTAGAGAACACTTAGAACTCTCTCAATTATACACTGTAATCCTTTGCAACTATCAATAGAAACTACTATGAATTTTTGCATCTGTTGATTACTTTGTTCATATAATTGTTAATTGCTAAATTACAAAACAGAATTGATCCATTTGAACCTATCAAATGGTATCAGAGCCTTCAGTTCGGTCATTTGGAGCTTGAAACGACTTTTGAGCACCTGTGAATCACTTGAATCTGTATTTTGATAGCAATTGTTCAATCAATTGTTGATTTCAATTGTGTTTCATGATTTGAAACATGAATTGAATCTCAATTGAATCATTTGACACCTTCAGATCTGAATTTTCATCAGATTTTGGTGCAAATAGTTCTTCGTTGTTTGAACAAAAATTTCAGCAAAATTTAGATTTTTTGTTGTTAATTGAACAAAATGATGTTAAAGGATTGATAATCACTACATTCTGCACTTGATTGAAGGGTTTGAGATCAATTAATCTAGTTTTGAAAACTTTCTTAAGATCAGGTTGTTACGAAGAGGATGAATTAGGCGTCTGGTGTGTTGAACTCATCTGAAAATTTTGAAGTGTTTTGGCGCATGAACACTGTTCAGACGCTTTAGCACTGTTTAGGCTTTTCAGAGTGGGCATTTTGACACTGTTTGGGAGCGTTTTAGCACTATTTTGGAAGTTTTCATAAATAAAGTCCCAGGCGTTTTGAAACTGTTTAGACGCTTTGAAACTGTTCAGGCGCTTCATCACTGTGCACGTGTTTTAGAACTGTTTGAACGTTTTGCAATTATTCACGCATTTCTAGTTTGGGTGTTTTAGAAATACACTAAGGCATTCCCTTAGAAGTTTCCAAGTCAAAGTGGGCGTTTAACTACTATTCTGGCACATCAGATTCAGACTTTTCTTTCAACACTTAGAAAATTTTTCATAATCTAAAATCCAAAAATATTTTTATTTCTTTATTTAGTTTTAAATCTAAAAAACACAAAATAGTATATTTCTTAAATTCAAAGCTTAAACATGTTTAAGTCTGAAGATTCTAAGAATAGAGCACCAAAGTTGAAGAACAGAGTTGACTTCAAGAACTGGTCACTCAGGCTGAAACATCATTTGAATTCTATTTATACTGATCTATTGAAATCAATAGAAAAAGGATCTTACATTCCTGTCACCTCTGATGGTCCTGATAGAGGTTTTGTGTACAGAAAAGATTCACAAGAAACTTATCCAGAAGATGGATTACACGGGGATGATCTAAATAAGGTGAAAATGATATTAAAGCCTATTCTCTCATGTGTTACCTTTGGAAGTACTATCAAGGCTTGAGAATTACCAAACTGGGTACACCATGTACAAAGCCTTGAAAATTATCTTTGAAGGAGGAAAAGAAATTCAAGATCTTAAAAGACAGAAATTGAAAAGCCAACTTGAACTATTTGAGCATATCTCAGGAGAAACCATAAATCAGATGATGAATAGATATGTGCAACTTACAACAGAAATGTAAACTTTAGGGATTAAGAATGATCTTAAAGACCTAAATGATAGACTTCTGAATGCACTTCCATCAGCTTGGAAACAAAATGTGACTTTGTTAAAGCATACTGAAAAGTTTCTAATGGACCTTGATCTTCTTATTGCTAAGATTGGGTCAGTGGAAATTTATGAAAGCTCAAGAGATAATGACAGAAATGCATCAACTTCTCAATACAAGCATGTTGCTTCTCCAGTAAATACTGTAGAGAATGCTTTTCTTGCGAAGGATGAAACAACTCTTGAAGATGACGGTGATTTGCTTTTGGGAGAAGGATTCTTCATTAGCACACCTGTCTACTCAACTCAACCACAACCACAGTCTCCTCCAAAACCTCAAATGCCTAAAACTCAAAATGAGACTCCATCTTCAGCTCTGCTAATCCTACCAAAGTTAAAGATGTTATAAACATCCTTTTACAGGATGAAGAGTCCAAATCTGCCTTTACAGTCTTTATGGCAAGTTTTCAAGCATATCAAGGCAGTCATTTAACTCAAGTTGGTTTAATTTTGCAGGATTTGTTTGAGATGAACCCTGATGATATAGAAGAGATGAATCTTAACTGGTAGATGGTGATGATAGCCTACAGGACTCAAAAAGACTCTTATGCCAACAAAAACTACAAGCCAAGTGCAAATGAAACTTTTGGAATTGATAAGTCAAAGTCAAGATGTTTTAACTGTAACAGCTATGGCCACTTTTCTAGAGAGTGTAAAGCTCCAAGAACATAAGGAGGAAATGGCCAAAGTAGTTCTATTAGTCAGAAGTATCATCAACAGGCTCATAAGTCATTTCTAAAGCCTTATCAAAGTCTACCAATGCTAGAACTAAAAGAAGAAAAGACCATTGAAGAACCAAAGAAAGCATTAGTTGTAAGCATCAAGGATGGTTATGATTGGAGTGCTTATGCAGAACAGTTTACAGCTGATCTTACTTCTGGTCTAGCACTCATCACTGAGATGAACGATGAAGACGGGTCTGAAGACAAAGATCTAGAGATAAAGGTGAATCGGACGTTGAGGTAGAATATGACTGGAGTGACAAAGCTAACCTAAAGGGAAATTCTAATGATGTTGCAATTATGGCATAGTCAGAACAACCAAAAGTGTGAACTCATCATCTGACACTGAGTCTTCAAATTCTTATCCCGAAATCCCAGTAGAAGTAAGGAAAAAATGTGCACCAAAGCATGTTTTGAACAAGTAGAACACTACAGAACATACTTGTTTGATAAACTTAAACAAGAAGAGTCAATGCATAATAAGCTGAAAACTGATCATAAAATTTCTGATGATAAAATCATATCTCTTCAAGCTTCTTGGAACAAAACTTTAAAAGAACTTGAACTTGTAAAGAAACAACTTGAAGAGATGGCAAAACTTTTGAATATCAGAAATTGGCACATGCAGCAACTCAAATTGACTTAGCCAAAGTGAAAAGCTCAAAGACAATTGTTGAGAAACTGGTGAATGGAAGGAAAGATAAAGATAAAACAGGATTAGGATTCACACATAAACCTATGCCTGAATCTATTACAAATACCTTACCTAAAAATTTTAATACCCATGATCATTTACCAGAGAATAAAGCTAAACTTAAAGAATTTCAAGAAAAGAAAAATAGTCAATAAAATGTCGAGAGTGAAATCAAAAAGATAAACATTGAAATATTCAAGGAGAAAGATTCAGTAAAGATAAAGAATGGTCATCCTATTAAAGTAAAATCGTATGAACCTCGACAAACGAACAAAAAGCTATTTGTACCAAAAAGTGAGATTGTTATTGAACAGTGTGAACCTGAACAAAAGGTGAAAAAGCTAATGATATCAATAACCAAATGAAAGGAAAATGTGAACAAGAGAAATCAGACACTTCATGTTCTGATGATTCAAGCTCAAATGAGTTAAATCAAAACAAAGATTGTGAAAAAGAATCTTCACAAGATTCAATCAAAATCCAAAGCCCTAAAACTTCATCAAGAACAAGAAATCAAAGAAGAAGAAAAGCTGCTAAAGCTAAAAAGTCTGAACCAATCAATCAATCAATTCAACTTAAACCAGTGAAGTTTGTGTCAGTAGGAAATTTTGACATGAACACAATCTCTGAAACAACATCTAAACCTAAGATCAAATCTAACTCTGATCTGAAATAGGTTCAGTTCCTAAGTCTTCCGTTGTTCATAAAAGATTTGTATCTAACGAGTTAAAGAGTTATGATAAAGTTCAAAAGCAAAATCCTAAGAATCAAAAGACCAAATTCACATAAAAAACACAGCCTATTAACCTAACTACTCCTAAATGTAAACAAGAATCAAATATGGCTTCCACATCAAGAGTTAATAAAATGTTGTTTAATCATTCTCAAAAGTATTGTGATATATGTTATATGTACAATCATAACATATCTGAGTGTTATTTTAACAAGTACTGTCATATCTGTGATATGACAAATCACACAACAGCTGATTGCTACTTTAACAAATACTGTGCATTGTGTGATGAACGAAATCATAATACTGAGGATTGCTTCTTCAGAAAGAACTCACCTAGGAAGGATTTTGGTAATCAAGGATATGTTAATCCAAAGTTTCAAAGAAATCATAATAATGGTTTTCAAAATCTATCAAAACAACCTTCTCTGGGTTTGAAATACTTTAGAAGAATCAATTCTGATTATGATAATCAGTATACTGTTAGATCACAGCAGTACAATCAAGGAAATTTTATTCCACGTTCAGTGAGAATAAAAAATGAAACATTTAACAAGAAAAACTTTTCTAATGTTTCAAATTATGGGTTAAAATTTCTTGATGATGATCTTGAAAATAGATTTAATGCTTTGAGGTCAAAACAAAGAAAAGATAATCAGACAGTTTTTCAAAGAGGATTTGAAAATCCAAAATTTCAAAAGAAACTTGATGTAAACAAACTCCATTTTAAGAAGTTTACCATTATGGATAAATATGGAAAGCCCAAGACCATCTCGGCTTGGGTTACTAACTCAACTTAAATGTCTTTGAATGCAGGTATGCCCGTGGAGACCAGTAAACACATGGTATGTTGACTGTGGGTGTAGCCACATATGACAGGAAATCAAGCATTACTTTAAGACTTTAAGACAAAAGATGGTACTCATATAGCTTTTGGTGGAGATGCAGGTGGAAAGATAACCGGTGAAGGAACGATATCTAATGGAATTATAAGCTTTGATAAAGTCAACTTATGTGAATAGTTAAACTTTAATCTTTTAAGTGTTTCACAAATATGCGATAAATCATATTCTGTTTTATTTGATGACTCTTATTGTTATATTTTAAAGCCAGGATTTCAGATTAGCAAGGAGTGGGTGGTTGTTAAAGCTGTTCGAGATAGAGATGTCTACAAGTTAGATATGTCTCACGTTGATCCTTTAAAAGAAATAACTTGCCTCAGTGCTCACGCATCAAATGAAGAAAGCCTTGGCATAGACATCTCGGTCATTCCAACTTCAAAAACATGAACAAACTTGCAGCAGGAAGTCATGTAGTAGGAATTCCATCAAAAAGTTTGCTACATCAGATCTTTGTAAAGCATGTTTGAAAGGAAAACAACACAGAGTGTCTTATAAGTCCAAGCAAGTAAACTCAAATTCAATGCCTCTACAGATGTTACACTCGGATTTATTTGGTCCTGTAAACGTGTAGAGCATTGGAAAGAAATCATATTGTTTACTTACCATTGATGACTATACATGATTTTCTTGAGTTTTCTTTTTGCGTGCAAAATCTGAAACAACTAATTATTAAAAGAGTTTATCACTAAAGTAGAAAATGAACTTGATCTCAAAGTAAAAATAATTAGAAGTGATAATGCAACAGAATTCAAAAATGCTAATGTTGACATGTTCTGTGCAGGAAAAGAGATAGCTCATCAGTTCAGTGCTCCTAGAACTCCACAACAAAACGGTGTTACATAAAGGAAAAATCGAACATTGATTGAAGTAGCCCGTGCAATGTTAGCAGATGTTATGATTCCAATTACTTTTTGGGATGAAGCCATATCAACTGCGTTTTTCATTCAGAAACAAGTAGGTGATCTTGGATCGTTTAGTGACGATTCAGACTCTGATGATATGGATGATTCAAGCCCGAACTATTCATTTTCTCATTTGTGAGAGATCCTATATTTAATTCAGAGAATCACGATCAACAAACTCCTGAGCAAGAACAAGCTCCTGAAAATTCTGATGATTCTCAACCAATTCCTAATGATGGTACTGAATTTGTGCAACCTAGTTTGGAACATCATCTATCTCTGGTGATGCAGTTGTTACTCGTAACCTTTATTACTTTATCAACTCACCGACTGAAGTTCCAAATTTTAATCCACATTCTTCTAGCCTATTGCATCAGCTCTCTAACTTGAATCAAACAAATCTGGATGTTAATGTTCAAGGTGATGAGATTCCTACATCTCGTATTCACAAGAACCATCCAACATCTCATATTATTGGTCCACTGAATGAGAGAACAACGAGAGGCAAATCAGAACAAGCAAACATTTGCTTATACTCGTGTTTTGTTTCTCAAGTTGTTCCTAAAAACGTTACCGAAGCGTTAAAGGACAATGGTTGGATTGAGGCTACGCAAGAAGAATTACTACAATTCCGCAAATAACAATTGTGGAATCTAGTGGATTTACCTAAAGTAGAAAATGTTATAGGCACAAAATAGTTGTTTAGAAACAAAAGTGATGATCGAGGAATAGTCATTCGAAACAAAGCGAGACTTGTTGCACAAGGATACACAGAAGAAGAAGGAATTGATTGTTGGTCCATTTGATCGAATTTCTATTGGGTTTGTTGGACTTAATATCAAAGGTTTTTAACCATTTAAACATGAAAATGTAGCGGAATCAAACCTTAATAATATGTTTTATAAAGTGAAAATTAAGGTATATTTTGTATCATTAACAAACCCAATATCATAGGATCAAACATATATGAATGAACTAGCTATCAAGATGAAACAACAACCCAAAACAACACATACAAACTACCTTTGTAGAGCTACTGAAAAACATGTGATTTGATGAAGATGGGGCTGTTCTTGAACGACCAAAACACCAAGAACAGGTGTCCTCAAGCTACCATACCCTCAAGCATTAAGCAAGCACCCTTTTGCTAGGATTTTGGACACCCAAAACAACCAAGAAGGCTGCTGAAACAAGCTTCCAACCGTGAGTTTTTCTTCAAAAGAAAGGGTTCTTGGTCACTTTTGCATGTAAGAGAGAAAGAGGATTAAGTGTATGTGTTTTTCAAGAGTGTCTTGGACAAAGACATGGAAATGAACCAACCCCCTAAAAGGGGCGGCCAAAATCCTTTCAAAAAGGGTTTCCCCCCCTCAAATATTTTTATTAACATTTCATTTAACTAGTTACTTGTTAAGTTATGATATTAACCTTTTAATTTTATAACTCATACACACACACTTATATTATTTGATGTTATTTAACTAATTTAAATAATATTACAAAAAATATTCTTGAAAAAAATATCCTTATAAGTTGTTTCTTCTCATATGCAATTTATTTAGAAAACCCATTTTCTAAATTGGTGTAATTATTCAATTGCATGATCACATCATCAATTAAATATTTATTGGTGTTTACTAAACTTGTTATGAGTATGAACCGACTCGGATCATAACGTACTAACCACATCAATGTTCTATGTGTCTTGGGCATAAATAATCCTACAATTTCAGTACAAATGATATGTTGAATCATTCAATATCAGAAACAATAACAAAAAACAAAGATGAAGATGAATAAGAACAACCACAATGTATTTAAATATAAGCAATAAGGATCCAATACTATAAAAGATAACAAAGCTCAATATATTTTAGTAAAGAACCAGCTTACAATATCCTCTTGCAACAAAAATATTCGATTAGGGTTTTTGCAAGGATGCCCAACAATGAGCAAGATCAAAAGTATATATAGTAGTCATATTTTCATAGACAGTTTCGCTATGAGCGAAACTATGCTGCCGAAACTATAGTTTCGCCCGGCAGAGACAACAGTTTCACCGGGTGAAACTAAACAGCTGACTATGAGCGAAACTGCAGTTTCGCTCATAGTTTCGTTGGACTGCAAAACTTAAACTAAATAAACAACATTGAAAAGTAAACTAACATTAAACCTATTACAAACAATATAAACATAATCTAATCTAAGGTGAGTCCAACCTATATGTGATCTTCAATACTCCCCCTAGGTTGGATCTTACCGTCTTTATTAGTCTTGATTTGTCTGATCGGCTCCAGTCTCTACCACCGCCCCTGATTATTGTTTTGTAGTTCCTGCAGCATCTTCCTCAGGGGTTTTACTCACAGATTCTCCTTGGTTAGCTTCAGTCTCCCCCGCTGCCTCTGATATATCTTCATCAGCTCCTGCAGCATTACCTCCCCCGGGAGGAGCACTAGTTTGTTTAAGTTGTTTTCTTAAGTCCCGGACATCCATGTTCAAATCATCTTGTTTTCTCACCTTGAATGCCAACTCCTTCAGCTCAGCTCTCACACCCCGCACCTTCTTTGCCACATTCATAAACCAGCTGGCTTCTTTTATAGTCTCCTCCCCTGCTCCTGCTTTGATGTGATTCTCACAAAGTACCAGCAGGTCCTCATCACAAAAGGTGAATAGGTCCATAGGATCAAACAGTCTGTACTCAACCTATCCTTTACCCTGATCACTGCCTCCCCCGTGTTGTTGTCGTAGATACCATTTCTCAAAATCCTGTAGTCGTTAGGGAAGGGGAACCGACAGCCTAACTCTGTTCACTGTTTTTAGGGGTTTCACCCTCAGCACGATCTTCCTTTTTCATGTCTCCCAATCTTTATCCTTCTATGACCTTCTTCGTTCAGCCTTCATAAAACCGAATGATCAAAATTATCATTCATTTCATTCTTGATCTCCTTCTCTAACAATGTGGCCCTCTCACTGAGATCAGCATCCAGCAATGGCAGCACAACCAACCTTCTCAATTCCCATTTCGGCAAGATCTTGAGCGCCTTCCTCTTATGCAAGCATGCAATGCCTCCCCCCTCCTCTTTATCATAAACATCTTGAGGCTTGGGTTATACTTCCAACTTACGATTCTCTTATCAGCCTCTTTCTTGCTCAACCCTTCCATGTTTTGGAATAGGGGAGTTAACTCTTCAGGCTCTTTCTCTCTCATAAACCATTCCTTCTGCGCCATCTCGACCACATCATTCTCATTATCTCCTTTCTTGACTACATAAGTTAGTGGTCTTTCATCCACTTCATAATACTCGGGCTTAGAGTCATAATACACTAGCTATTCATCATCCTCCTCCTCATCAATAAATCCCTTCTTAACAACCTTCTCAGCACCTCTAGTCTGTTCTGGGAACATTTCTTCTCCTCTAAGATCATCAATGTTCATCCCTATATCAACAAATCCAGCTTCAAACACCTACTCCACATTCTCTTTCTCAGCTTCCTGCCTCATTCCAGGCCCCCCTGCCTCCTCAGTTGCAGCACCAGACGTGCCCTCTCATGCCTAGAAGATGTACCCACATTCAGAAATGGGTACTTGGAGGTGTCAGCCAAATCATCTAACTCAGGTTGAGTTAGCTGATAGGGCAGGCCGACAGCTTTCTTGTGCTCATTCACCTTAGTCAATACTCTTTTGATCAGTCTTTGTTGATCCATCATCATCTTTGTCATGCCTTCAATCATCTTATCCTTCTGTTTTTCCCTCAGTTCTTGGTTTGTAAGTTTAGTCTTGTTCATGCTTAACTCGTTAGCAACAGATGTGTTGAGGTTTCTTATCACATCCTAATCAAAACCTGCTCTCTCCTTTGTTCTTTAGGGCTTAATAAAATACTGATGTCTTTGTTTGGTCCTTTTCTCAGTTTCTCCCTCATCTGCTTTCTTCTTGGGTCACTTTTCTTTCTCAACTCTGTCCTCAGATGCCAACTCATGAATTTCCAGCTCAAAATCATAATCCTTCTCCTTCGCATACCTCTTCCTTTTCTTAACAGCTTTAGTCTCTTTCTACCTCGTCTCTTCTACACTTTTCTTCTCCGACTCATTTACCCTCCTTATATAGTTCCAACATTCTGGAGGGTACATGTTTTCCCATAGATGAGTAATCTTCCTGCTGAAGTCATGTCTAATAGCACAGTAGTCTGCAAAAATACAGGTGTTCATCTATTCTAATCTTTTGATCTCTCCATGTCTGGGAATATTAGGAATAAGATCATCTATAATTATCAGAAGGAATCGAGGGTACAATAGCCACTTGTCTTTTTTTAGTGCCATCACATTCTCTGCCATGCAATCCAAGATCAATCTTGCAATATTGGCCTTCTGCCCTCTGCAGCAAATCACCATGGCTTTGGCCCAGTCTAGGTTTAGCCCGTCTGATCCACCTTTTCGGTGATCTAAGCACATGATAAACGCATGGGCTATGTATCTCCGCTCCTTGGAGGGAAAGGACTTTTTGATTTCCTTTCTCATGCCAAATGGAGGTCCCTCATATCCCATAGATCTAAAAGCATGAAACACCTCCTGATCTGATAGTATAACCTCCTCTCCAGTATCCTCATCGAGTCTCAACACCCTCGATATAACCTCAACACAGTGATGACCAGGTCATTCTCTAGCACTCTAGCCACAATCCTCTGAAGATTGGCTCTCATGTCATACTCTGCAAAGCGCCAGAAATCTCTAATGTGTAAATCATATACTATAGAGGAATATGAGATCTCATAGGCTATTGGAGATCTCTTTAGCCAATGGATGCAGTCTCTAAAACCGTTTGCTTTTGAATGAGTGTCATCTAGATGAGCAGTGATATTATTCCTCTCGTCAAATTTTAGATTAGCCATAGAATCTGAAAAACAGATGAAACGTATTAGTACGGTATGTGAAAAACTAATATTAAACAAAAATAATTAAATGAAGAAAATGAATGAAATTCAATTTAATTTCGCTAGCCAAAATTATAGTTTCGCGGGATAAAGTATTAGTTTCGGCAAGCAAAAATATAATTTCAGCAATAATTATTAATTAGTTTCGGCAAGACAGTGTAGTAGATTCGACAGGCCGAAACTATAGCTTCGGCGCAACGAAACTGAGATTTGATCAGTGAAACTGTTAAGTTCGCTTGGACAGCATGACTGCATAATTTCGCTGAAAACCTTTGAACTTTCGTTCAGTTTCGCTGGACTATCGATACTTTCGCAGTAAGAACTGCGAAGGTACCGAAGAGTCTCAATCGAATAAACATTAAATGAAGCCATTAAACCTAGATTAAACTATGGTCCTTTGTTCGAAACTCACTTGCGAAGATAAAACAAGGGTCAATCGAGAATCATAAAGACAAAATCTCAGATTCACTAAATAAGTGTACAGGAGGGTTCTCTATAACCTAAAGTTGTGATTGTGCAAAAATAAGAAGATAATTTTGCAAGTTGAGTTATATAGGACTTAGTTTCATAGCCAGCGAAACTATAGTTTCGCCCGTGTAAGGTCTTGTCGAAACTGACCATACAACGTGCGAAAGAGCCAGCGAAGCTATAATTTCACCCTGCGAAACTACCAGCGAAAGTATAATTTCGCTACATACTTAAAAATTAAAATTTTCATTTTCCTTTAAAAATAAAGTAAAGAACAATTATTTAGAAAAGAATAAAACAAAGTAAGCAAAAATAAAAGAAATCAAAAGAAATTTGTCCCACAAGACCTCACCACACTTCACGTATTTTTAAACAAAACAAATAGTGGAAAAAGGATATGAACGAGAAGCTGAAAAGATCTTCTGGAGAATCAAAGTTTGGCGGGATTGTTGATATACTTGTCCCTTTAAGTCCATGCCTTCTTCGTTTCAACAAGTGCACTGCAGCTACTGTTATCATGTTTTGGTTGCTTTAAAGAAAACATTGAATGACTCAGTACCCATAGACATTTGGCAAAGAAACTTATCATGTTCTCATGATATATTGGACAAATGACACGCTCTACTTGATTATTCCTCTCAGAAGCAACGAATGTCCTTTTTCATAAGAAGGAAAGCCCTTATAGACATCAAATGTGTAGGATTCTATATGCCCAAGACGTATAGAATATTGATGTTGTTAGTACTAGTACGTTATGATCCAAGTCGGGTTATACCCAATAACAAGCTTAGAAAACACCAATTAATATTTAATTGATGATATGATCATGTAATTAAATATTTACACCAATTTAGAAAATGGGTTTTCTAAATAAGTTGCATATGAGATGGAACAATTTATTAGGATATTTTGTTCAATAATATTATTTGTAATGTTATTTAAGTAAGTTAGATAACCTTACAAATTAATAGTGAGAGTATACTACTTATATAATTAATTGGTTAATTGCATAAACTAGTTAAAAGACTAGACAATATTTATATGTGTGTAAATATTTATTTTGTGAGATAAAACATCCATTTTGCTTCAATGTGGCTGTTTCCCACATGCATGTGAGATGGTGTTTTATTCACTTGAGTGGAAGACAAACACATGCATGCTTGTCATATGTTTCCACTAAGTTATTCCATGGGAAACACAAACACATGCTAGTTCCACTAAAGAAAAAGTATTCAGCTCTCATCTCTCTATAATTCATACGTGCAACACAACAAAATCTCCTCTCCTTTCTCTCTCTAAGTTACGAACAAGCGGCAGCAGCTATGGAGGTTTTGATGAGCAATTTTGTGTTCATTTTGATGTTTTCTACCTAGCAAGAAGAGGAGTTTGCATATAAGCTTGGGGTATACACACTTGAGGGTTCCTCCTCTTGGAATCTTGGTTAATTTCATCCTGCCATCTCATCAACATTGCTGCTGAAAGTTCACGGTTATGAAGACCTTTTGGCAGCTTACCTTTTGGAATTTTGGTGTCCAAATCCAAGGAACTAAGATGTTTACTTAGAGCCTTGTGGGAGTGAACACTAGAGGACTTCTAAACTTGAAGTTTTGGACACTTTTTCAACCTCATATCCATCCCTTTTGGTCGACGCTTGCTGCTCGAAAGGTAGTTTTGGCAGCCCCTTTGTGGCTTCATATTGTGTTGTTTTATGTACACATAGCATTTTTATTCACATGTAATGATCCTTTGATTTATGGGTTTGTTTTATACACTTGTATGGTCATCTTAAGAACATAATTTTCAGCTTATAAAAGGGTTTATAAAGTTGTAATTCCGCTGCGTTTTCAGAAAGTTTAAGAGGTTAAACTATGATTTTATGTTCTAACAAACCCAAACAATGACATCAAGAGCCGGTTATGTGAATAGCTTGCTTGTTCTTACCCTTTAAAAATCATTTTAAAGGATGTTAATCAACTAACTAGGGGCTGATTTTGGTTGATTTAATAAACCCCAAGTCTTTCAAAGTTATATCTTCATGCTTATGATTAAACTTTGAAAGATAGGAATGTCAATTGGTTGATATATTTGGATGTTGTTTGTTTGGAAAAACAAACCCTAATTTTTAGTTTATGTTGGCTGAAAATTTGGGGTTTGGTGGGGTTTATTTTGTTTATTGAATAATATTTATGATTGTTCATATGTTAGTGTGCATAACCTAGCCTTTGGCCTTTTGATTTGGATGATTGGAATGGTTGTTTTAATTTATTCAATTGGGCTGTAATATTTATGTTTATTATTTGGGTTGTAATTATTTATTCATTTGGTTATGTGATAAATAGATTAGGTGCATTTCTTTTATTAGAAAAATGTATTAGGATATAATTTTTGTAAAAGGAAGATGCACAAGATCAAGACCCAAAGATGGACATCAAAGACACAAAAAAAAGGACTTGAAGCATATGGATGCAAGTTCAAGTGGGAGTCAATGAAGACCTCAATTTTGTTTTGTATTCAACCCTTAGGAAAGACCAAATGACCACACTTGTGATGGCAAACAAGTATGGTCACAATAGTAGCTATGGTTATGCACATTGTGGTTGTTTATATTATGCTTGTTTGATTGTGATTTTATGAATGATTGTATGATATTTGGATATGATAAACAATCCTAATAAAAATGATCTTAACAAGCTAATATAAAATGGTTCTTAATCATTAAGTGTTAATAAATGGTTATTAAAAGGATTAATGGTTTTATAATAAAATGAGTATTATTAAAAGAACCATAGGGTATCTTGTATTTGAAAGCATGCAAATACAAGTACATAGAGTTTTCAAAACTAGAATTAATGAAAACCAAAAATCCCTTTTCAAACAAGTTTAACACCATCCTTTTACACGACACTCGAATCACTTGAGAACTATTTGTGGGATAAAGTCACCTAACCACTTTTAGGGAACTTGTGTTTTGAGGTGGGCTTAACGTATTTGTGGGATAAAGGTCACCTAACCACTTGTATGAGTAAACTCACACGTGTGTGTAAGTAGGACGACTTGAATTGGAAACCATGTGCATAGGGTCACCGAAGCATGGCGTACAATGGTGTTGATGGGATTAAACATGCCAACCAAACATAAGATGTTTAACCGATCCCATAAAGACTAGAAGTTGCAAAAGGTTGCAATTGTCAAATATTGACTACCTTGTTAAATTAAATAATGGGATAAAGGTCACCTAACCATTATTTGAATGTGACACTGGATTCTAGATTTTAATTATTAATTGTCTATGAGACATAAAAGGGTATTAATAATTAAAATAAAATTTTAAGAAATACTAATAAGAACTTTGTAAATTTTGTAGAATGGCCGCAAACAATAATGCTACCACCCCGACCGTCCATACCCTATCACTGAGAATCGTTATCAAAATGAGTAAAGGCCTATGTCCTTGACGATCACATGTCTTACCAACCAACGCTGTTGATGTTAAGGCCTTTTGATGATTGGCTTAAGCACATTAAGGATTCTGTGCTAGTTTCCTACCTCATGTTGGGAATATGATTCCCGAACTCCAAAAGGGTTTGGAACATCACAGGGCATATGACAGGATAATCTAGTTGAAGATATGTTCCTTCAACAAACTTTAATAAGATTGCTTCGAAAGATTCAAGGACTTTATGCATGTCACATGGAAGAAACCCAATCGATATCATCTTATATATTCTTAAGATGAAAAGACACATTGATAGCCTCAAGATGCTTAAATGTCCTGTCTCAAAGTAGTTGGCCAAGGATTTGATCCTTGATTGCCCAACTAAAAGTTTGAGACATTCATAATAAACTGTAATATGAACGGGTGGGACAAGAGCATCGGTGAAATTCACGCAATGCTCAAAGCAACCGAGGCAGGGATGGGTAGAGAGGTTCTACCTACTCTCGAGATCAATGAGGGAGACGATAAGAAATGGCCAATATAGATCCTAAGGCAATTATTGCCAAAAGAAAGGAATACATCAAAGCAAAGGTTAAAGCGAAACCTTAAAAACCTAAGCTTATGAACCTAAAGTAAAGGAGAACAATCCATGCTTTGAGTATGGAGAGATAGGACAATAAAAGAAAATTGTCCCTCCTATCTCAAGGAGTTGAAAAATAAGAGGGATGCTAGGCAAACCTCGAAACAATTTTCATGATTCACATTGTATTAAATGTCATTTCTTCAAACACATGGGTATTGGATACCGAATGTGAGACTCATACTTGCAATTGTTGCGAAGGGGTTCAAAAGAAATGTGCGCTTCAAAGAGGGAAACTCTATTTTGAGACTTACAAATGGTTTGGAAGTTGTTCTCAAAACCTTTTGTATGCACCTAGTTTGACTAGGAACATAATTAATGTTTCCTATTAAAACAATATGGTCATGATTTAAAATTTGTATATAATGGTATTAAGTTTTATGGATGATGTATTTCATTTTAAGGATATCCTTTAATGATATTCATGAATTGGTTCATGATAATTCATCCTATAATAATTCATTATACACATTAAGCACCAAGAAACTTAAAATCGGTTTAAGTTATTATTATCTTTGACATTGACATCTTGAAGAATTGGATTCAAACACTTCAAAAGAATGGTCTTTTGGAAACAAATGAAAATGTTTCATTTGATAAGTGTGAACCAAAAGACTTATTAGGAATGATACATTTGGATGTATGTGGTCCTTTTAAGACAATGACAAAGATTGGTGAAGAGATACTTCATTACTGTTACCGACGATTACAGTCGCTATTATTGTGTGCACTTGATGACACATAAGAATGAAGCTTTTAAAATGTTCAAAATCTTCAATAATGAAGTAGAAAATCAACTCTACATAACTATCTAAGTTCTTCATTCTGATAAAGGAGAAACTGAACCCTATTTCGATATGATTCAATTCATTAAGGCTATGAGCTTACCACCTTTATCATCTTGGGTTTTCGCACTACTCTCCACGGCTCGTATTTTGAATATGGCCCAAACCAAGAATGTGGGTTCGACACCTTTTGAAATATGGCATGAAAGAGTTCCATCACTATCTGTTTAAAAGGTATGGCTAGTAAAGCATATGTTAAACTTAACACCCAAAACAAATTTGAAAGTCGATCCACTAAGTGTATATTTGTTGGATATCCCACAGACTGTATAGGATACTACTTCTTTGATCCAACAGAGCAAAAGGAAGTTATTGCTCGAAGGGCAGAGTTCTTGGAAGCCAAGTTCCTTATGGAAGGAATGACGCATAGAACAATGGAGTTTGATGAAGATCAAGATCCACAAGCCGATACACGTTTGGTTGACACTAGCTGTCAACAAGAGGTTGTTGATGATGATCAAGAGGTTGATCAATACACACAAAACGTTCACAGATCTGGTAGAGTTAGCATTCCACCTGAAATATATGGATTTTTCATGGATGGATACTATGTGGTTGACTTCGATGAGCCAACTACATACCATGATGCAATGTCCAATTTGAATTGTGACAAATGGCTAGAAGCCATGAATGTAGAGATGCAATCCATGTATGACAACCAAGTTTAGGAATTGGTTGACCTTCCACTTAACTCCAAACCGGTTGGGTGTAAGTAGGTTTTCGAGAAGAAAACAAATACGCATGGAAACTTGGATACTTACAAGGCAAGACTTGTAGCAAAAGGTTTCATTCAAACTCAAGGGGTTGATTATGATGAAACCTTCTCACCTGTTGTGATGCTAAAGTCTATAAGGATATTGTTTGCCACAGCTGCTCATTATGATTATGAGATTTGACAAATGGATGTCAAAACCGCTTTCCTAAATGGATACCTTAAGGAAGATGTCTATATGGTTCAGCCTGAAGGTTTTGTCGATCCAAAGCATCCTAATAAAGTATGAAAGTTAAAGAAATCAATCTATGGATTGAAACAAGCATCGAGAAGTTGGAATCAATGTTTTGATGAGGAGATCAAGAAATTTGGTTTCATCAAGAACGCTGACAAGGCTTGTGTATATAAAAGGGCTAGTGGGAGTGTAATCACATTCTTAGTATTGTATGTTGATGACATAGTACTATATGAAAAGACATTCCAACCATGTAAGGTGTTAAAACCTGGCTTGGAAATTGTTTTTCCATGAAAGATCTCGGTGAAGCTGCCAATATTTTGGGAATAAAGATTTATAAGTATAGATCGAGGCGGTTGATAGGTCTAAACCAAAGTGCATATATTGATAAAATCTTGAAAAAGGTTCAAGATGGAAAACTCTAAGAAAGGTATGGTACCTATTCAAAGAGGGACAATATTGAGTGCATCTCAATGTCCAAGCTCAAAGGATGAGCATGATTGTATGAAGGACATCCCATATGCGTCTGATATAGGATCCATCATATATGCGATAATATGCACTAAGATCGGACGTGTCATGCGCGTTAAGCATGACAAGAAGATATCAGCAGAATCCAGGTAATAGCCATTGAATGGCTGTTAAAAGTATATTGAAATACCCTAGGTGGACTAAGGATATGTTTCTAATATACGGATCTGAGAAAGAGGAACTCGTTGTAAAGGGTTACACGGATACGAGTTTCCAAACTGATCGAGATGGTCCTCGATCACAATCGGGGTATGTCTCCATTATGAATAGGGTAACATTGTCCACTACAAAATACGAATACATAGCCGCCTCATTAGCAGCTTTGGAAGCTGCATGAATAAAAGGTTTATCGCCGATCTAAGGGTTGTCTCTACCATTCAAGACCCCTTATAAATCTTTTGTGATAACAAGGGTGTGATTGCTCAAATCAAGGAACGCCGTGCACATCAAAAGATTAGGCACAATGAGCGGAGATTCAACTACATAAGGGATGAAGTTGAAAAGAGAAAGATATGTATTCGCAAAGTTCACTTTGATCAAAACATTGCGGATCCATTCACGAAGCTCCTAGATAGATCAAAGCATGAAAGTCACACTTGTGCCTTAGGACTTCGATATTCTAGTGATTGGAATTGATCAGTTTTAGTATTAATATTGAAAATATGGAACAATTGTAATATTCAACTCATCTATATATTTACGATATTTTGAGGCATGTTCCTTTTAGCATGTTTATATCCATGAATATGTTTATTATTCTAAATGTCCGTAGTCGGTCATATTTGTGGGAACAAATATGAACGTAAGACTATTATGAACTTGGATTGGCGGATACTCATAAGGCATGAATATAGAGCAATTGGTTGCTGCCAAGGTTCATAGATATTTGTGGGATACAAATATTGGACTAACCCGCATCTCAAATTTTACTACATGGAATCTTATCGATTGATCATAAGTAAATTTGAGTAAAGGCGAATATAGTGGACAGTACATAAGGGTATGTTCAGGTATGACACGAGGTGTTTGTGAGAAACATATGTAGTCAAGATGGAATTTGTTCCTCTTATTCGTTGAGAGTTAGATGTCTAAGGCCTGATTAAGTTAAATCAAGGAATGATCATTCTGTGTCCTTGGATTTAACATGACATCTGTAACAAAAGGATAGATGATTGATTCACCTAAATCATTTCAAGTAGGGTACTTGAATAGGATGATGTTATTGAATGGCCATAAGTCATGCGTATTAAGGGTAGTGAACCGTTGTTAGGCGTTATTTACTGCTTGCATCAATCTTCTATGAATCTTGGGCAAGTGGGAGATTGTAGGATTCTATATGCCCAAGACGCATAGAATATTGATGTGGTTAGTACGTTATGATCCAAGTCGGGTTATACCCAATAACAAGCTTAGCAAACACCAATTAATATATAATTGATGATATGATCATGCAATTAAATATTTACACCAATTTAGAAAATGGGTTTTGTAAATAAGTTGGATATGAGATGGAACAATTTATTAGGATATTTTGTTCAATAATATTATTTGTAATGTTATTTAAGTAAGTTACATAACATTACAAATTAATAGTGAGAGTATACTACTTATACAATTAATTGGTTAATTGTATAAACTAGTTAAAAGACTAGACAATATTTATATGTGTGTAAATATTTGTTTTGTGAGATAAAATATCCATTTTGCTGCAATGTGGCCGTTTCCCACATGCATGTGAGATGGTGTTTTATTCACTTGAGTGGAAGACAAACACATGCATGCTTGTCATATGTTTCCACTAAGTTATTCCATGGGAAACACAAACACATGCTAGTTCCACTAAAGAAAAAGTATTCAGCTCTCATCTCTCTATAACTCATACATGCAACACAACAAAATCTCCTCTCTTTTCTCTCTCTAAGTTACGAACAAGAGGCAGCAGCTATGGAGGTTTCGATGAGCAATTTTGTGTTCATTTTGGTGTTTTCTACCTAGCAAGAAGAGGAGTTTGCATATAAGCTTGGGGTATACACACTTGAGGGTTCCTCCTCTTGGAATCTTGGTCAATTTCATCCTCCCATCTCATCAATATTGTTGCTGAAAGTTCACAGTTATGAAGACCATTTGGCAGCTTACCTTTTGGAATTTTGGTGTCCAAATCTAAGGAACTAAGATGTTTACTTAGAGCCTTGTGGGAGTGAACACTAGAGGACTTCTAAACTTGAAGTTTTGGCCACCTTTTCAGCCTCATATCCATCCTTTTGGTTGACTCTTGCTGCTGGAAAGGTAGTTTTGGCAGCCCCTTTGTGGCTGTCATATTGTGTTGTTTTATGTACACATAGCATGTTTATTCACATATAATGATCCTTTGATTTATGGGTTTGTTTTATACACTTGTATGGTCATCTTAAGTACATAATTTTCAGCTTATAAAAGGGTTTATAAAGTTGTAATTCCGCTACTTTTCAGAAAGTTTAAGAGGTTAAACTATGATTTTATGTTCTAACAAACCCAAACAAAATGATGAGGGCTCCAGGTGTATAATTACGTATAACTGAGGAGTTGATCAATTGAGTCTTATAGATGAGAGATTAAGGACTATACTTACGTATAACAGAGAAGATCATCATTTTGTGCCGATGAGAGCTCCAGGTCAGTACTATCGTACAGTAGAGGAGATTATTACTCTAGGTCAATGTTCATACATAGCAGAGGAGATAAGCAAAAATAATGTAACAAGGAGCTTTTTAGATTTGAAGATGACTAAGCATGTAGCTTTTAAGATAGGGTGGAATATCTAGACACAAAGATACTTTAGATAAGAATGACTCAAAACAGAGATATGACGTGGTTCTCAATCCTTTTTGAACAAGGACTTGAATCTTTGTGAAGGCCAAAAATGTCTAAGGAATAATCTAAGTCATCAAGTTTCTTGTTCTTATTATTTAAGCTGGAAGATTACTGTCTACTTCGCTTTCTGGCTGAACCTATCAAGCCTATCCCACACAATACTATTAACCTCCTTTAAATCGTCCAGTATTCTCATTTTATTCTGCAAAAGAAAACGAGAAGAGTATTTAAATATATATTCTCCCCCGAAATTTCTACAAAATAAGCAAGATGTAGAAATTTCATATTTAATATATATATATATATATATATATATATATACATATATTAATTTTTTTTTTATATGAATGATGAGGGACGACTATAGAGGGAGCAGAACGGAAAGGAAAGAAAGAAAATAAAGAAAGAAATAAAATAAAATAAAATACATAAATAAGTAAAAAGTAAAAAAATATACGTACGTTAAATAATTTTTAAAGAAAATATGTTTAAAATGATATTAGACCTAACATAGAGATCAATTCATAAAAACGAGGTTATCAAACGTTTTAGCGAAAAGATCTGCTTTTTGATTTTTAGTGACAAAGGGAATAATATCAATAAAACCCTTTTCCTGAGCATCACGAATTGCATGAATTCGTGTCTCAATGTGCTTGGTGGGGGAATGATGAATAGGATTCTTGGCAATGCCAATACTGCTTCGTTGTCACAAAACAACGGTGTATGGAGAAAGTTGACCTCGTAGTCAATCATCTGATGTCGTATCCAGAGCACTTGAGAGCAACAGCTTGAAGCAGCAATGTATTCTGCTTCCCCTGTAGGAAGAGAAACAGTGGTTTGTTTCTTGCTCTGCCATGATACCAGACAATTTCCTAAGTATTGACATCCTCCGGTAACCCACTTTCTATTCAACGTGCAACCATTAGAATCACTATCAAAATAAGCATGTAAGTCAAAATTCCCACCATAAGGATACCAAAGCCCTAAACAAGAAGAGCCTTTAAGATAACAAAAGATTCGTTTTACAGCCTTTTCGTGAGACACTTTTGGGGCAGATTGGTATCGAGCACAATATCCTATAGCAAAGGTTATATCAGGACGACTTACTGTAAGATACATAAGGGAACCGATCATTGACCTGTAGAGATGAGGATCAACAGATTTCCCATTCTCGTCAGTAGTGAGACAAGTTTGAGCAGTGAAAGGAGTGAGTTCAGGAGAGGCATCATCTATCTTGAATTTCTTTAGAATCTCTTTAATATACTTCTCCTGATGAATGAGAATTCCCTCTGGCTTTTTTTCAACTTGCAACCCGAGGAAAAAGCACATCTCCCCCGTCATGCTTATTTCAAAGCGACCACACATGACTTCCTCAAACACCCGACGTAACTTTGGATTGGTGGAGCCAAAAATAATATCATCGACATAGACTTGCACAATCAGCATCTCACCATCCACTTCCTTCTTGAATAATGTCATATCGATAGTGCCACGAGAAAAAGCATTGCTTAACAGATATTGTGTTAAAGTCTCGTACCAGATTCGAGGTGCCGATGAAGACCATAAAGGGACTTATCAAGCTTGTAAAATTTGTCAGGAAAGTCAGGATCCTCAAAACCTGGTGGTTGACACACGTATATCTCCTCGTCAATGTCTCCATAAAGAAATGCACCTTTGACATCCATCTGATAGACTTTGAACTGCTTCTGTGCGGTATAAGCCAAAAATATTCTGATAGCTTCAAGACGGGCTACAGGAGCAAAAACTTTCGTGTAGTCTATTCCTTCATCTTGGGCAAACCCCTGAACCACCAAACAAGACTTATTTCTTATCATAATGCCACGATCATCGGGTTTGTTCTTGAACACCCATTTCATCCTAATTGGATATTTGTTTAGTGGAAGATCAACCAGGGTCCACACCTTGAGCTTCCTAAACTGTTGCATCTCTAATTGCATCGATTCAACCCAGCAAGGATCCTGAAGAGCTGCATGAACATTTTTCGGTACGATTTGGGATATAAAACAAGAGAATAGACAGACATTAATCAAACCAGATTGACTCCGCATCCAAACTCCATCAGTTATAGATTCAATAATGTTATCATGGGGGTGATCTTTCAAAGTTTTGAAATCAGTGGGCGTGGGTAGAGTAGTTGAAGTTGGTTGGCTGATGGGTTGTTTGTAGGTAGATGAATGTGAGGAAGATGGTAAGGTAGACTCAATTGGAGAGGTGGATGATACCGGCTGGGATGAAGTAAATGTAGATGATGAGGGAAGAGATGCAGAAACAGGTGAAGGTGGATGGTCAAAGGATGATGAGGAAGATGGAATGTCAACTGATGTAGCATTATTTGTTGATGTATTGGGATGAACTTTAGAAATGACAGGTAATGGATCTGGAGGAATGATGTTTGTTTAGACATTGGAGAAGAACGCATCATCATCAAAAATTGGAAGATTAAATGAATCGAACACTGTATTAGAGTCAAAGAACCATGCAGGTTCTGATCGCACATCAGGGAAATTATGTTCCTATCAATCTACATAAAAGGACTCTTGTACAATATGAGTTCTCTTGTTGTATACCTGATAAGCTTTCTGAGAGGATGAGTAACCGACGAAGTAACATTCATCAGACACAACACCGAATTTCGTCTTTTGCGACTGCGTATTCAGTAAAGTGCACGAGCAACCGAATGGTCGAAAGAAGTCAATCAAGGGCTTTCTCTTATGAAACAATTCATAATGAGTCTTCATTTTTTCTTTGATGATCAGCACCTTGTTTAGATCATACGAAGCATAATTCACAGCCTCTGCCCAAAAGATGATGGGTAAAGAGGATTAAGTCAACATCATACAAGCGGCTTCAATGAGGGTGCGATTCTTTCTTTCTGCAAGACCATTCTGCTGAGGTGTTCTCGTAGAACTAAATTGTCTTAGAATTCCTTTACCAGCACAGAAAGAATCAAATATTTGATTCCTGAATTCGGTACCATTGTCATTTCTAATCGCCATAACCTTCCTCTTGCATATCATCTCAATAGAAAGAATCAACTTCTGCAGCTCCTCAGCAACCTCTCCTTTGTGGGCAAGAAATCTCACCCAGGAATATCTGGAAAAATCATCTGTAACCACAAGACAGAAAGATTTTTTAGTAATTGATTTAACGCTGATTGGGCCAAACAAATCAGTATGTAACAACTCGAGGGGATTAGATATGCTATTTTCAATTTTTGGTTTATGTGGTTTCTTATGTTGTTTTCCTTTGGCACACGCCATTCATTTTTCAACCACTGAAAAGTCCTTTAAAGGTAATCCCCTTACAAGAATGTTTTTAACTAATTTGTTTATATTTTTGAAATTAATGTGGCCCAATCTACGATGCCATAGGAAAGACTCAGAAGTGGAAGCTTTGGATAAAAGGAAAATGACGGTAGACATTGACTCCCTTGAACCCATGCCAAGAAGATAAGTGTCATTCTTTCATGGAGCCCGCATTAACACCATCTCTTCTGGAATATCAATCTCTGATTTCAGAAAAAGACATTCATTGGACTTGAACAAGACCGGAGTGTCTTTATCACAAATCTGAGAGACACGCAACAGATTAAAAGCAAGTTCAGGGACATAATTGACTTTCTCTAGAGTAAGAAAGCCGTTGGAAACCTCCCTTTGGCCAACCATTTTCCCTCCTTTCTTGTCACCAACAAACGCGACATAACCTCCATTGATTATTCGATAGTTGGTCAATAGATCTTTTAGCCCCGTCACTTGTCTGGAGCATCCACTATCAACATGCCAGACACTGTTTACAACATTAGTGGATGACTCCTGCAAAAATGTCACAGAACAAATTAACCAGGTGAACAGGAACCCAAGTTTGAACCACTTTTGGTTTTAGGGAGATTGGCTTCCTATAAAAGAAATTATTAACCAATTGAGTCAATCTATTCTAAAATGAATGCCTATTAACATTTCTATGATGTAGCTCAGGACAATACTTAACTACATGATCATCTTTACCACACTTGAAACAATGTGGTTAATCTAGGTCTGTTATGCTTCAAATCAGGAATCTTATCTATGAGTGTTTCCTCATTGCATTTAGACAATCTAGAATCATCATCATGATAGGTCTCATACACAACATTGGGCCTGTTTTATTTACAAAAGAATATTTGTTTACAAAAGAAGATGAGTTTTTATCTGAAATACATGTGATATTTGTACCACTTGTACTTGCCTCAGATGACGACATTACCCTTTCAAAAGAGATATTAGTTGGGGTAAAATGGGATAGGGTGAGAAAAGAGTTTTTTAAAACAATTGTGTTTAATTTTCTCGTTACTCTTCATAGTGGAATCATTCACAATATTAACGCAATAAGAAGAAGTATCATCATTACAATCCACATAACTTAAAGAGGAAATAGAAACATAACTTGAACAAGATGAGACAGTGTCTATTACAGATTTACTTGAAACAAAGATAAAATTTAAACTAGATTTATGATCTAAGACAAAATGTCAAGATTCAGGTGTATTAAGACTAGGGCATCCAAGCACGCTAGTCGGTCCATAATCGTAGTCCTCACGAACATGCTTAGTATTCACACCTTCTAAACCTGAAAATATACTGTTAGTATATATTGTGATCAAATCATTAGAAGGATGAGGAACAAGCATAGGTGAATAACAGTAAGTACTAGGACGAGGATAAACC
Organism: Flaveria linearis; assembly: GCA_024085815.1. Lineage (NCBI taxonomy): Eukaryota > Viridiplantae > Streptophyta > Magnoliopsida > Asterales > Asteraceae > Flaveria > Flaveria linearis. Next base: position 39,040,109 of record CM044011.1, read on the forward strand.
TTAGCATTTTCATAACCCAAACCTGTTTTAATCCTAGCCCCCCTTTGAGATTTGCATAAATCATCATGTTTCATCCGCGATATTGCCCATTTACCAAGCTTTGACTGAAGTTTGCTTGTTTCAAATTCAGCAAGTGCAGCCCTTTCAGTCAAAGTGTTAATCTCAACATTTCTTTCCAAAACTATTCTTTTTAGATGATCATTTTCTTTCAGGGCTTTATTTAATTTAACAAAATATTTAGACTCGTTTATTTTAAGTTCATCATTAATTCGTTTTAAATCTTTTTCATTGTCTGTTAACAAACGATTAGCTTTGTACACCCCAAATAACCTAATTTTGCATGCTGAAGAACACATATCCTGAATTACCTCATACGGGAGTCCCATCACCACTTTTTCCGCTGCTAAAGCTTTCTCACATTGGCACATCGGAGTACTCAACTTGTTTTCCTCGACAGTGGCAGCAACATCATCCTTTCCATTACTGTGCTCAGTGGTTTGACTTCCCTCCTTCTGCATCTTCTCTCTTACTTTCTTTCCCAATCTCATCCTCCTCAGTTTCAGCGACTTCATTTCTAAATTCTTTAAATGGATCAAATTCTTCCTCACTGTTCACTATCTTTTTCTTTACCACAATCTCTGCTACCAACGCTTGGTTAATTTCTTGTCTCGTCTCTTCAACTTCCGCACTCCAGTCAAAATTAGAGATCAAGGCCGTCTCTTTCTTCTGTTTCATTTCTTCTTTATCCCTACTTGAAACCAGCTTTGGGACTCCTGAATTGCTAGGATCAGTGATGATCGACAATAGACATTCACGTTTGAAGTGTCCCAACTGTTTGCAATTAAAACACCTCAGATTAGACTTATCAAATCCTAGTCTGGAGTTAGAGCTTTGAACTCCAAAGTTCTTCCTTCCAGTGCGCTCCATGAATCTTCGGGCTCTGAGAGTCAACATTGCATTTGCCACTTAATGTCAGTCTCTTCAAGATCATCAGGATCCACCTGATACATGTCCTCTATTGTTACTCCTTTTCCTTTCAACTCCCTAGCTACCAAAGCTTCATAACTCCGAACAAACATACCAAAGAGGGCCATCATTTCAGATGGAATTGACGTTTCAGTATTTGCTTTCAAATTGGCTTTGTCACACCCTCAAAATCCACGTGGAGTTTTACCGTAAGGCGTGTGAACAAACCAGGATCACATTCAATAGTTACTCGGAACGACTCAATATGCTACTTTAACGTAAACCGAAGCAGAGTTCAAACTTTAAAAGTCACGCGGAAGCGTAAAGTAAATAAAACAACCCAAAACATGTGAAAGTACCATATGGCAAAACAAGTGCCAAACATGTGTTTTAAACCATAAATAAAAGACGAGTAATTATGTTTGAAGTTTAAATCTCTAAAATGGATGCTGACTCGTGTAGTGCTCCTATCAGCAGTTCAGATTAACGACCTGAGAATAGCATATTAAAAAGTCAACACATGGTTGGTGAGTTCAAGAGTTTGCGTATAAACATAACAGTTTATCAGTAGTGTATAAATAAGCATGTGCATTGTAATAGATAGCTAGTCCATTAACAAATTCATATTAATACATAGTGATTTCACAATTGAAGCTGACTGTGTTATGTTTGCCTCCCGTCACCACTTCACCATATCGTGACGAATAATCATAGGACAAATTGCACCCGGTTGACCTCGAGTCACACAGGTGGGGCTCGTCAGACCCAGTAGTACTACCCAAGTTTCCCTGCTATCCAATATTAACAATTCGAAAGTGTGAGGACTTTATCATAGTAAACAACACTATATTAATATCATACACATCTTAAATATAAAAGCGTTTGTAACAATACCAGTATGCTATCTCCCCCAAAAGAGATTTAATAAAACAGTGGGGCATGAACTCACCTGATACGCGTGATAGATATCTAGGGCTTAACTTGACAAGAACGAGTGGAAAGACAACCTTCAAAGGTTACCTAGAACACACAAGTACATAAGTACATGTACACACAACAATCTCAAGAGAAACCCTAAGTGTTCTACAAACAAAGAACTCAAGGTTCTATAAAAACAACATACATGTGACCTAGTTGACCCGTTTGACCCGTTGGTGACATTATGTGTTGTAAACCATTTAAACATATATAAGCATATAACAACATGGTTAACATTCCAATGAATCACATTTGATGCTACATTCCCAAATGCGCGTATCTTACAAGTTATGTAAATTCTTAGCATCTAGCATGCTAAGTGTGTTCATAACATAACTAGAGTATCATATAACAGGTCAGATCATGCATAACCTACTTAGATGACCTATAGCCATGATTTAGCATATATGGGTCAAAACAGATAATTTACAAAAAGTCATCCATACTATCCACAACACATACAAGATGCCCAATACATGCAACATACATCAATATGCTCAATTCCAGTCCTAAACATGATGTCCTAGTTACTAATCAACATACCAAACCATACATGACCATCAAAGTGCATAATTCACCCAATAACCAAATAAACAATCCATACAACCCAATTAATAGATTCAACCACTTTAGACATCCATAACAATCATTCTAGCATGATCCTAAGGCCATGAATATGTCCAATTCTCAATATTCAATGATTATCCAAAATAAAGTTTCCCTTTTGGGAAAGTAATACCCAAAATCTAGTAAACACCCAATGTGTATCTAATTCATCATTAAAATATTATTTCAAGTTCATAACATTCATCCTAACATGCTAATCACCTCCAAACATCCAAATTTCCAAACATCATACACAAAAGTTTCTACTTTTAGTAAGTCATGATCAACATCATAATTTCATGGATTTTCTTGCACAATTCAATTAAACTAACATCTAAGCATTACATCCAACATCTTAGAATCATCAAATCATGAATTCCAAGAACCAAAAAGATCCCTCTTATGGCAATGTATGAACTAGATGATCAAACCCTAGATTTCTTGCAAAATCAACATCATTCAACATTCATGCAACCCAACTAACATCATATAATCATCTAACAATCATCAATTCCATGTTATCATCATCAATTTCAAATTAGGGTTGCCTATAATCAAAGTTCATGATCAATCCACTAAAAACACACAATTCATGCACAATCAACGTTAAACAACATTCATACAATCAAACTAACTCATTATCATCAACAAAACATCAAGATTTCAGCAACATTAACCCCAATTCGCAGCCCTAGTCTCAGTTCTATAGATATTCATGCAAAACCCATAAAAAAATTTTACCTTTAAACTTGTATTGGCTTGCAATTGATGATTCTAACGTGTTATGTTGTTGAAATCGATCAAAATCAGGTTCTAATGCTTGGTTCTTCGCTGAAATCACAGAAAGGAGGAGAGGGATGGCTGGTCACGGTCGAACAAGGGAAGTGGGGGCGAGGGTTATTTTTTTTGTTTAGTTTAATTAAGCACATGTACAATTTTAACCCTTCTAACTTGTATTTTATAAAAATTCAGCTTTTAACTTCTTTTTAAAAGTGTTTTTAACCATCTAACAAATATATAAACTAGTAATAACCATTATATATTTTTATCTTTATAAAACGCGCAACATACGAATTAACACACGCGTTCCGCGTTACACCATAAAATTCCCAAATAGTCTTTAAATCGCGTAAACACATAAGCATAAAATAATAATCATCTTATCAACTAGATTATTATTAAATCAACATTATTAATTATTTTTAAGTCACCAACGTCAAACGACAACTAGTGTGTGCTTACGACACGTGTATGCAAAACTTAACAGAACTAACATAGTTTGGTAACGGAAAATTACCAGATGTCACATTATCCCCATGTTGAAAGAATTTTCGTCCCGAAAATTGCGTTACATGGTGAGAGTGTTCCATCACTGGTCTACTGCATTGGCATACAGAAATCGAAATCGAGTGACTTTTGGATGAGTTGTCACATCATCCCCGTGTTAAAAGAAATTTTGTCCCGAAATTTAAATCAATACCGTTGTCTGCAGGATCGTCTCGAACAGTTGAGGGTACTTAAGCTTCATTTGATCCTCACGTTCCCACGTGAATTCCGGTCCACGCCACGAGTTCCAACGAACTTTGACTATAGGTATTTTGCTCTGCTTAAGTGTTTTCACCTCACGATCCATCACCTCGACGGGTTCTTCAATAAAGCGCAATTGGTCATCCACTTGAACGTCTTCTAGTGGCACAATTAGTGTCTCGTCAGATGGACACTTCTTCAGATTAGAAACGTGAAACACGTTGTGGACTCCACTTAGCGAATCAGGCAAGGCTAGTCGATAGGACACCGGACCTATTCTTTCCAGTATCTCAAATGGTCCAACATACCTCGGATTCAGCTTTCCTCGCTTGCCAAACTGAACTACGCCTTTCCATGGTGAGACTTTCAATAACACTTTGTCGCCAATTTGGAATTCTAGAGGTTTCCGTCTCTTGTCAGCATAACTTTTCTATCTATCTCTTGCTGCAGCCATACGGTTCCGTATCTGCACAATCTTCTCAGTTGTTTCATGAATGAGTTCGGGACCCGTTAGTTGACTATCACCAATTTCAGGCCAGCAAACCGGTGATCTACACTTTCTCCCATACAAAGCCTCGAAAGGTGCTGCCTGTATGCTAGTGTGATAACTGTTATTATAGGAAAATTCCACCAAAGGTAGGTGAACTTCCCAGTTGTTCCCGAAATCAATCACACATGCACGTAGCATATCCTCTAAAGTCTGTATGGTACGCTCACTCTGTCCGTCGGTTTGTGGATGATAAGCAGTACTCATATCCAATCGTGTACCCAGAGATTTCCGCAGTGACTGCCAGAAGTGCGACGTGAAGCGAGCATCGCGATCAGAGATAATTGAGATTGGTACGCCGTGTCTCGAAACGATTTCCTTAAGATACAATCGGGTTAACTTCTCCATCATATCCGTTTCCTTAATTGCAAGGAAGTGAGCGGACTTGGTCAACCGATCCACAATGGCCCAGATTGTGTCACAACCAGTATTAGTCCTGGGTAGTTTAGTGATAAAATCCATGGAATTTGTTCCCATTTCCACATCGGTATCTCGGGTTGCTGTAACAGTCCAGATGGTTTTTGGTATTCCACTTTGACTTTTGAGCAGGTCAAACACTTGCTCACATACGTAGAACATCTGCATTCATGTTAGGCCACCAATAGTGCGCCTTTAGATCATGATACATCTTGTCAGATCCAGGATGTATAGAGTATTTAGACTTGTGTGCCTCGCTCATAACCAAATCCCTCAGATTTCCATAAACAGGCACCCAAAGTCTATCCATGAAGTACCGAATTCCATCTTCTTTCTCTACGAGTTGTTTATCCATTCCCCGTAATGACTCAAAAACAATCTTTTCCTCTTTCAAGGCCTCTATTTGTGCTTCCTTAACTTTTCAGGCAAATGGGTACTGATCGTGAGTTGCAAGGCTCGCACCCGCCTTGGTTTAACTGTTTCTTTTTGGCTTAAGGCATCGGCAACTACGTTCGCCTTTCCAGGATGGTACTTGATAGCGCAATCATAATCGTTTAGAAGTTCCACCCAACGCCGCTGCCTCATATTCAACTCTTTTTGCTCAAAGATGTGCTGGAGACTCTTGTGATCGGTGTAGATAGTGCATTTGGTACCGTACAAGTAATGTCTCCAAATCTTTAAGGCAAAAACTACTGCACCCAACTCCAGATCATGGGTAGTATAATTCTTCTCGTGAACCTTTAGTTGTCTAGAGGCGTAGGCTATCACCTTATCGCGCTGCATCAGAACACAACCCAATCCTTGAATGGATGCGTCACAATACACCACGAAATCATCTGTCCCCTCCGGCAGTGCCAATATCGGTGCACTACAAAGTTTCTGTTTCAATAGCTGAAAAGCCGCCTCTTGACTTTCTCCCCATTTGTATGTCGTTCCTTTGTGGGTCAAAGCGGTGAGAGGTTGTGCAATCTTAGAAAATCCCTCTATGAATCGTCGGTAATACCCCGCTAATCTCAGAAATTGTCGTATCTCACTCGGTGTTTTAGGTATAGCCCAATTCTTTACTGCCACAATCTTGGCAGGATCAACATGTATACCCTTCTTATTAACAATATGACCTAGGAATAGTACTTTGCGTATCCAGAAGTCACACTTAGAGAATTTGGCGTACAGTTGCTCATTTTTCAATAATTCCAAGATTAATCGTAGATGCTCTTCATGGTCCTCTTTGGTCTTAGAGTATATCAGTATGTCATCGATAAACACAATAACAAACTGATCAAGATAGGGTTTGCACACGCGATTCATGAGATCCATGAACACCGCAGGTGCATTAGTCAACCCAAAAGGCATGACCAAGAACTCGTAATGACCATAATGAGTACGGAATGCGGTTTTGGAGATGTCCTCCTCACGGACTCTATGTTGATGATAGCCAGATCTCAAGTCGATCTTCGAATAATAACTGGATCCCTGAAGCTGATCAAATAAGTCATCGATGCGAGGTAAAGGGTATCGGTTCTTAACTGTGACTTTGTTTAACTCCTATAATCGATGCACATTCGAAACGTGCCATCCTTTTTCTTTACAAAGAGAACAGTGGCTCCCCAAGGTGATGTGCTAGGTCGAATAAAGCCCTTATCTAAAAGCTCCTGAAGTTGTGATGACAACTCCTGTAGTTCGTTCGGTGCTAATCGATAAGGTGCTATAGCAATCGGGGCTGCACCGGGAGTCAGTTCAATTTGGAATTCCACTTGACGATGAGGTGGTAGTCCAGGAAGATCCTCTGGAAACACCTCTGGAAAATCACGTACCACAGGGATGTCCTCTATTTTCTTTTCCTCTGGCTGCTTATCGGTGACGAGTGCCAGAATAGCCAAACGACCTTTTCGCCGTAACTTCTATGCTCCCATGTAGGAGATAATGCCTATCACTACACCACTCCTATTGCCTCGGACTGCGATAATTTCATCACCAACAGGAATTCATATGATCTTCTTGTGACATATGACTTCCGCTTGCTTATTTGAGAGCCAATCCATGCCTACCACAACGTCAAAACTTCCTAGTGTAACAGGCATAAGATCTATAGCGAAAGTATGACCAGCGAGTTCTATCTTAAGAATGTGTGTCACATGGATCTGTTTACCGTCAGCCAATTCTACGGTATATTTGGATTCTAAGGCAGAAGGGATATCACTTAGGAGACTACAGAACTTTAAGGATATGAAACTCCTATCAGCTCCAGTATCAAACAGTACTGTAGCGAAACATCCATTAACAGAAAACCTACCAGTAACAGTAGTAGGGTCATTTAAGACTCACCTGAGCCAATGACGAAGGCTCTCCCCTTGGCTCCATTATTATTACCACCGTTACCATTGTCGTTCCTATCTTTGTTGTTGTTGTTACCTTGGTTGTTGTTGTTTTGGCCATTGCCATTACCGTTCTTCCTCAACTGTGGCAGTTTCGCTTGTAGTGCCCCTCCTTTCCGCCTCGAAACAACCTTTGGAGTCTCCTGAGGTTGCTGTGGCTTCCTAACCATCTCACCACGGCAATCCTTAGCCAAGTGTCCCATTTTACCACACCACTGACATTTGTAATTGTCACATCTCTGAACATGATGATAGTTGCACCGCGTGCACATCGGTGTTTACCACCATAGCCGCTCGGTCCTTGATTGTTTGAGGCTATCTGGTTGAAATTATGATTGTTGTCAAACCTTCTTTGTTGTTGTTGTTGTTGAGGTTGGTGTTGACCGCTGGATGATGATGCCCTATTGTTGTTGGTGGTGTTGGTGTTGTTGGAGGCATCCCACTTCCTTTTGTTGTCGGGCACGCTTGCAGCAGCGCCCCGTTTTGGCAACCGTCCTTGCTCCACAGCTTCGTCAGTTAGTTTGTGGGCTAGTCGGATAGCTTGTTGTATAGTGGCGGGGTTAGAGGAAGTCACTATGCTCCTAATTTCGGGCGCCAAAACCCGAATGTAGTGTTCTACTCGTTTGTGCATCTCATTCACCATCCCTGGACATAGGGTGGCCAGCTCAAGGGTTCTTGTGGTATAAGCCTCGATCTCTGAACCTTGCATTTTTAACTGCCAAAATTCCATCTCCAGCTTTTGGACTTCGCTTCGAGGACAGTATTCCTCAGTCATCATCTCTTTAAACTCATTCCACGGGAGCTCATTTGCCATGGCTTGCCCTAGCATTTGCACTTGAGCATTCCACCAAGGCAGTGCAGCACCATCCAACGCCCCGGTTGCGTATTTCACTTGGTCAGCAGGTGGACAGTTACACTTTGAGAACACAGATTCCGTCTTCTCAAACCACCTTACTAACCCTACAGCACCCTCGGTTCCACTGTAGGTGTGAGGTTTGCAGTCCATGAAGGACTTGTAGGTACATGCTGGAGGTCCTGCTTTATCACGATAAATATTGATTAGACATATTATTTGGTTAACTAGAGTATTTGACAAACTTTTCCAGTATTATTTACCTGCGGCCTGTCCTACTTGAGCAGCAGCTAACGCTGCCTGGACTTGTGCATTTATTAGGGCAGCCAGTTCCGCAGGGGTCATATTTATGGTACCGGCGCCTTGGTCACCGGCACCTTGGGCACCAGCACCTTGGTCACCGGCGCCTCGTCCACGCCCGCGCCCGCGTCCTCGGCTACATCCACGTCCTCGTCCTCGGGCGTCCATTATTCTCTTTACATTCACAACACAATAATGAGTAACATCAAACATATTCATCTCATTGAAGTATAGTAAACAATAAGAAATAATGAATCATCACATCCACAACATTCATAACAAAAATGATAACCAAGATAAATAAATTGTAAATAAGTCACAATGTATTCACCAATGTCAAAATTTAAGTTTCTAGTTCAAGTGGGGAAACAACCCTTCCCACATAGGTTCCAAAAGAAGAAACGCAAAATGAAATAGAATTAATCAACTATGTCTGAATTGTCACTATCTTCTTCCATCTCCGCTGGTTCTTCCTCAGGTTCTTCCTCTCCTCTTTGGGTTCCACCTCCTCCTCGGGGGCCTGTGCAGGAGTAGGAGCTGAGGCTATCTGAAGTGCCGCCAACTGGGCCTCTATAGCAGCAATCCTGTTGTCAGTTGCTTCATCGCGCTGCTCTCGTGCGGTCACGCGTCCACTCAGCGTCTGGTAACCATCTTGCATTTGGTAACACCCCTCCAAGGTTTTACCATGATGCTCCACAGTTCATCCAGTTGATGTCGCAGTGTGTACACTTCGTGCTGTAGTGTACAGACATTGCTAGTGAGTCGCCGGACCCGGTGTTGCTCCGTGTCCAGTGCTGCTACCAATGCAGCAATAACCTGCTCGTTGGACTGCGCCGTCCGCGGAAGTATAGGTAGTGGTTGCTCTGTGCTGGTCCTAGTTCGGGGTCTTGATGTAGGCACACGTTCCCTGTATATAAGGTGATCCACAAACTCAGGGTAGAAACTCCAGTCTCGTGGAGGGTCACGTTCGGGTGGCACAAATGGTTGATCCCAGTCAAACTCACCTCATGGATAGTCCAAACGAGGTCAGTCTAGTCCATCGTCAGGTACCGATCCAGGAGGTGGGGACTCGGATCATGTGGGTGATGCTGGTCGCTTACCACGTGCTCTCGAGGACGATGCCATGCTGCAGAGAGTGTGTTGTGTATGCCAATGAGTATACAGTAGAAAAATCAGGAACAAGTAACTAACTAACTGTGTGCGGTTATAGTCTAGTGTGTATGCAACCTAGTTCTCTATAACCAATGGCTCTGATACCAATCTGTCACACCCTCAAAATCCACGTGCGGAGTTTTACCGCGAGGCGTGTGAACAAACTAGGATCACAGTCAATAGTTACTCGGAACGACTATATGCTACTTTAATGTAAACCAAACCAGAGTTGAAACTTTAAAAGTCATGCGGAAGCGTAAAGAAAATAAAACAACCCAAACATGTGAAAGTACCATATGGCAAAACAAGTGCCAACCAAGTGTTTTAAACCATAAATAAAAGACGAGTAATTATGTTTGAAGTTTAAATCTCTAAAATGCATGCTGACTCGTGTAGTTCTCCTATCAGCAGTCCAGATTAATGACCTGAGAATAGCATACTAAAAAGTCAACACATGGTTGGTGAGTTCAAGATTTTGCGTAAAAACATAACAGTTTATCAGTAGTGTATAAATAAGCATGTGCATTGTAATAGATAGCTAGTCCATTAACAAATTGATATTAATACATAGTGATTTCGCAATTGAAGCTGATTGTGTTATGTTTGCCTCCCGTCATGACTTCACCATATCGTGACGAATAATCATAGGACAAATTGCACCCGGTTGACCTCGAGTCACACAGGTGGGGCTCGTCAAACCCAGTAGTACTACCCAAGTTTCCCCGCTATCCAATATTAACAATTCGAAAGTGTGAGGACTTTATCATAGTAAACAGCACTATATTAATATCATACACATCTTAAATATAAAAAGCGTTTGTAACATTACCAGTATGCTATCTCCCCCAAAAGAGATTTAATAAAACAGTGGGGCATGAACTCACCTGATACGCGTGATAGATATCTAGGGCTTAACTTGATAAGAACGAGTGGAAAGACAACCTTCAAATGTTACCTAGAACACACAAGTACATAAGTACATGTACACACAACAATCTCAAGAGAAACCCTAAGTGTTCTACAAACAAAGAACTCAAGGTTTTATAAAAACAACATACATGTGACCTAGTTGACCCGTTTGACCCGTTGGTGACATTATATGTTGTAAACCATTTAAACATATATAAGCATATAACGTACATGGTTAACATTCCAATAAATCACATTTGATGCTACATTCCCAATACATTGCTTAAATCATCATACTATGCACGTATCATACAAGTTATGTAAATTCTTAGAATCTAGCATGCTCAGTGTGTTCATAACATAACTAGTGTATCATATAACAGGTCAGATCATGCATAACCTACTTAGATGACCTATAGCCATGATTTAGCATATATGGGTTAAAACAGATAATTTACCAAAAAGTCATCCATACTATCCACAACACATACAAGATGCCCAATACATGCAACATACATCAATATGCTCAATTCCAGTCCCAAACATGATGTCCTAGTTACTAATCAACATACCAAACCATACATGACCATCAAAGTGCATAATTCACCCAATAACCAAATAAACATTCCATACAACCCAATTAACAGATTCTACCACTTTAGACATCCATAACAATCATTCTAGCATGATCCTAAAGCCATGAATAAGTCCAATTCTCAATATTCAATGATTATCCAAAATAAAGTTTCCCTTTTGGGAAAGTAATACCCAAAATCTAGTAAACACCCAATGTGTATCTAATTCATCATTAAAATACTATTTCAAGTTCATAACATTCATCCTAACATGCTAATCACCTCCAAACATCCAAATTTCCAAACATCATACACAAAAGTTTCTACTTTTAGTAAGTCATGATCAACATCACAATTTCATGGATTTTCTTGCACAATTCAATTAAACTAACATCTAAGCATTACATCCAACATCTTAGAATCATCAAATCATGAATTCCAAGAACCAAAAAGTTTCCTCTTATGGCAATGTATGAACTTGATGATCAAACCCTAGATTTCTTGCAAAATCAACATCATTCAACATTCATGCCACCCAACTAACATCATATAATCATCTAACAATCATCAATTCCATGTTATCATCATCAATTTCGAATTAGCAGTGCCTATAATCAAAGTTCATGATCAATCCACTAAAAACACACAATTCATGCATAATCAACGTTAAACAACATTCATACAATCAAACTAACTCATTATCATCAACAAAACATCAAGATTTCAGCAACATTAACCCCAATTCGCAGCCCTAGTCTCTGTTCTATAGATATTCATGCAAAACCCATAAAAAATCTGACCTTTAAACTTGTATTGGCTTGCAATTGATGATTCTAACATGTTATGTTGTTGAAATCGATCAAAATCAGGTTCTAATGCTTGGTTCTTGGCTGAAATCGCAGAAAGGAGGAGAGGGATGGCTGGTCATGGTCGAACAAGGGAAGTGGGGGCAAGGGTTATTTTTTTGTTTAGTTTAATTAAGCACATGTACAATTTTAACCCTTCTAACTTGTATTTTATAAAAATTCAGCTTTTAACTTCTTTTTAAAAGTGTTTTTAACCATCTAACAAATATATAAACTAGTAATAACCATTATATATTTTATCTTTATAAAACGCGCAACATACGAATTAACACACGCGTTTCCGCGTTACGCCATAAAATTCTCAAATAGTCTTTAAATCACGTAAACACATAAGCATAAAATAATAATCATCTTATCAACTAGATTATTATTAAATCAACATTATTAATTATTTTTAAGTCACCAATGTCAAATGACAACTAGTGTGTGCTTACGACACGGGTATGCAAAACTTAACCGAACTAACAGAGTTTGGTAACGGAAAATTACCGGATGTCACAGGCTTGATCTCTACAAGCACTACCACTACCACCAGAATAATCACCAGAATTCATTCCACTTTGTCGAGATGCCTGCATTGAAGAGCTTGCAGCGGAAGACAGTAATGCAGCAATCTGAGTGATACCAGATGTAGGAATCATGGTTTGGTTGAATTCCCTTCTCTTCATGTCTAACTCGAAGGAATTAACTTATTTATGATGTCCATAAGCTTGTAGTCAGTGAAACCTCTTTCCTGCTTCAACATTCTCACCTAACGACTCCACTGAGGTGGAAGAGAGTCTAACAACTTGTTAACTTGCTCGCTGTTGGAAAGTTTCTAATCATATTTCTTTAGTGTACTTGAAAGTATAAGAAAATGATTTGTATGTTCTGTGAGACTCTCATTCTTGTATCCCACAAAAGAGTTGAACTCCTTTTCAGCTTGGATGCTCTTGTCTTTTACCAACTCATCATTTCCATCATAGATCTCACAGAGAGCATCATAGAGTGACTTAGCATTCTTATGTTCAGCAAATCGATTATAGATGTCAGGTGCAAGACATAGAGTTAATACTCCAAAAGCTTTCTAGTCTCGATCAATCAGCTTCCGATCCTTCTCAGTGAACGTGGCTGGGCCTATGTTTTGAGACACGACATCACCAACAGTGAGACTTGGTATGTGTGCACCGGATATAATAGACTCCCATTGGCTGTGGTCGGTGTAGAAGAAAAAACCTTTGAGACATCTCTTCCAATCTTCAAAGTTGTCTCCGTTAATGAGTCTCGGAGGTCTGTTAGGAGCTACGCTTTCTAAATCTGCAAGGGTGAGAGAAGTCATCTTTGACATCGTAGTTTCACTGAAGAATTGATAATTTCATAGAAATGAGCTAATTTCGCTGAGAAGATCTAGTTTCACTGGGCTGATAGTAGTTTCGCTGGAAATTTTGGTAGAAATGATAATTTCGTTGAAGTGAGCTAGTTTCACTGATAAACTTCGGCAATAGTTTCGCTAGCCAAATGTTTGAAAATGCTTAGTTTCACCACCAATTTCGCACGAAACAAGCTTGAACTTTCATTCAGTGATAATTTCAATAGCAATTTCGCTTGAAATATGCACACAAGCACTGTTGAACTTTCGTTCAAGATTACTACTTTTGCTGAGTTGCTGAAATTAACTACAAAGCGTAAAACACTTTTAATTTCGCTGGAATATGGTGTAATTTCACTGGATGAATTTGAAGTGTCGCTGGATGAGTCTGAAAGCCTTTTTGCACACAAAATCGATTTGAAATCACCTAAATCTCAATGGATATGAAATCTGATGATTAACAAAGCTTTTCCAACCAATAACAAGCAAAATTCAATCAAATTCCATATAAAATACACTCAAATGTGATCCGAAATTGATGAAATATTGATATTGAACAAAAACAACCAAAAAAAACTCAAACAATCAAGAGAACAAAGGCTCTGATACCATTTTGTTGGTTCATTTGATCGAATTTCAGTACAAATGATATGTTGAATCGTTCAATATTAGAAACAATAAGAAAAAACAAAGATGAAGATGAATAAGAACAACCACAATGTATTCAAATATAAGCAATAAGGATCCAATTCTATAAAAGATAACAAAGCTTAATATATTTCATTAAAGAACCAGCTTACAATAGCCTCTTGCAACAAAAATATTCGATTAGGGTTTTTGCAAGGATGCCCAACAATGAGCAAGATCAAAAGTATATATAACAGTCATATTTCCGCAAACAGTTTCGCTGTGAGTGAAACTATGCTGCCGAAACTATAGTTTCGGCCGGCAGAGACAACAGTTTCGCCGGGTGAAACTAAACAGCTGACTATGAGCGAAAGTGCAGTTTCGCTCATAGTTTCGCTGGACTGCAAAACTTAAACTAAATAAACAACATTGAAAAGTAAACTAACATTAAACCTATTACAAGGAATATAAACATAATCTAAACTAAGGTGAGTCCAACCTATAAGTTATCTCCATTGCTTATGATGAAGTATTTACTCCAGTTGCAAGACTTGAATCCACTCATGTCTTCCTGGCTTATGCATCATTCATGAAATTCAAGGTGTATCAAATGGACGTTAAAGGAGCATTCTTGTGCGGTCCAATTACTGATGATGTGTACGTGAAGCAACCTCCAGGTTTCGAGGATGCATAATTTCCACATCGTGTGTACAATCCTAGCAAAGCTCTGTATGGACTTCATCAAGCACCTGGAATCTGGTATGAGACACTGTCACAACACTTAATCCAACATGGATACATGAGAGGGAAAATCGATCCAACTTTATTCATAAAGAAGGATGCTGATGATCTCTTATGTGTGCCAGTGTACGTTGACGATATCATATTTGGTTCAACAAGTTCAAAACTGTGCAATGAATTTGAAGAAATCATTAAGTCTCGATTTCAAATGAGTTCTATGGGAGAAATCAATTTCTTCCTTAGACTACAATTTCAACAATCTGCAGATGGTATATTCATCAATCAAGAGAAGTTTGTTGACAAACTCTTAAAGAAATTCAAACTACATGACTGTCAGTCCATAACAACTCCAGCTGACATAAACTTCAAGATTGAGCCTGTTTCAAAAGAAAAATCAGTTGACCAAACCTTATACAGATCTATGATTGGTTCTTTGATGTATCTTACTACATCTAGACCAGACATAATGTATGATGTTGTGTATGTGCCAGGTATCAAGCGGACCTGAAAGAATCCCACTTAATTGCTGTCTAAAGGATATTCAGGTATCTCAAAGGTAAACCGGCTTTAGGGATATGGTATCCTTACAAGGGAAACTTTGAGCTACATGGATATACTGATAGTGATTATGGAGGATGTTGTCAGGATAGAAAATCCACAACGGGTGGTTTTTAAGTTTTTTTTGGTTCTTTGAGTCTTAACATGATCAGAACCCTTCCTATCCAAAAGGTCATAGCAAGATAAACTGTCAAAGTTAATTGCCTGATTGTAGTTTGTGTGTTTGTTTTCTTTTTACCGAAAAACAAATTAAAAAATTAGAAAATTCAAAGTCAAAGATAAAAATATAAAACAAAAACTACAAAATTAGATTTTTTCATTGTTAAATTCATATTTTAGGAATGAATCTATTTTTGCAACAGTGAGAAATGATAGTACATTAGTGAGATCAGTTACATATTTCACTCAACAATAAAGTCTGACATGATCAGATATGATGTGTAGACAATCTCATGCTACTATACTGAAAAAATAAATTCTTATAATTAAACTAAATCATCTATGCATGTATGTGTGTTCATCTGAGTACTTTTGAGTTATATTAGCTTATCAGATTGATTGCTTGTAAAGTTACAACACTCACATCTGGTGGTGATATGTCTAACCATGAGATCTGTTACAAGCATCATCTCACTTCTTTGTTATAAGTCATCATAGACCTGAAGTGATGAGATATCGTCTGTTGTAAGTGATTACAGACCTGGATATTCTCCTTTGATGCAAAAGATGCCAATGAGCACAACCTATTCAAATGGATGGTTAGAGTAGATCAAATGGTTTATCCATGATCGTTCTCTGCTAATTATTAACATGAACTCTGGTTATGAATATATGTCCGGTAATAAGTTGAGAATTTGTGCTTTCTTGCATGTCTTGATGATAGTTGATCTCTCTATGTCTTTGTATGATTCACATCGTGTCATATCTAATTCCACCCTAATCAATCCAAGAATTGAAAAAGTAAGTAAGCTGATTTTCTTGTCAAAAACACTCATTGTCTATCCTTGGATCTTGTGTCTCCTTTGCTGTGAAATCACTGACCTGGAACACACTTGATCAGGATTTATTCATTGTCTATGACTATTCACACTTTATTTTACTTTAATGTGCTGATCTTTACTGATATGATCTCACTGCAGCCATTTATTCTATTGAAAATATTAGATTTTTATGCTGCTTTCATTTTGATTTTATGCATGTTTATGTGTGCAGGAAATTTAACAATGATCAGTGTGATCTTCTTGTGACAACTTGGGAAACTTCTAAATTTGTAAAACTTAAAAGTTTAGGGGGAGTAATAAAAGTAAGAGTTTGTAAGAAAATCAAAATTAAAATGTTTTGAATGGAAAGAATGAAGCTAAAATATTGAACCAAGTGCATGTTTGATATGTTTCAAAAATGAACCTGAAATGATTTCAAATTATTTTGAATTATGGAAAAGCTTCTTGCAATTTACAATAAAAGAATTGAGATTGTTTGTAATTTTTAAAAGTGAAATAAATAAAAAGTAATTAAAAAGTAAATAAAAAGGTCAAAAAGTCAAAGTTTGGTCAAAAAGTCAAAATCTTAGTCAAAAATTCAAAGTTTGACCAAAGATTGAAAATTTTCATAAAGAATAGTGAAAATGGTCAAAATTAGGGTTTGAATGAATTTTGTAAAAAATTTCAAGTGTTAGACGTATGGAAAGGTCTCATGCGCCTAAACAGTTGTCATGAGTCTGAAATTCTAGTTAAGTGTTGGGCGTTTCAACCAAACCTCATGCGCCTAAACAGTACCAGACTTTTCATGTTGAAAATAAACCAAGTGTAAAGCTCATACGCCTACACAGTTCTCATACGAACTAAATATTTATGTTTTTGCACAAGTGTTAGACGTTTCAGAATGGGTTATACGCCTGAACAGTGCTCATGTGCCCAAACAGTGCTCATGCTTCTGTACAGTGCAAATGCGCCTAAGTCCTTGAACAAAATTCACCAAGTTTTACTCATGCGCCTAGAGCTCATACGTCCAAACAGTAGTCATGCGTCTACACAGTTTAAATGCGTCCAAGAGTTTTTCACTCATATAAATTCAGCACTTGACTAAACTCTCAAACACTGTTCATATTCTCATATATTCACCGAGCATCATTTCATCTTGTTTACACTGATAATCTAAGATTTTTGGTATTCTAAGGTATAATCAGTGATTCGAAACAACTTACTGAGTGTAGTTCATCAAATCACAGTCTATAATTTTCACATTCAATCAGGCGTTTGAACCCTAGTCGGGCCTTCGAACCCTAAGTGAATGAATGAGTTGAAAATTTGGATGAAAAAAATGATTATATTGAACCTGAAATTGTTGATAATACATGATTTCGACTTGGCTAACATCAAATAATCTGCATTTCATCACAAAAATTTTTTGATGATTCATTGGTTCATCAGATAAAAAAAATAAAAAAAATCAAAAAGGAATCGAAAAATTAATCTTTCAAATGAATCTTACCTGTTAATATTCAAATCTTAACTAATTTTTTACAAATTAACAAGAAACAAGTTACTTTATAGTGGAAAGACTCGCCACCATCTAACCCTCCCGGACCCTGCTCTTGAGTGTGATTTACTGGGTATGTTTGTTTGTTTGTTTGTTCAAAAATCAGTAAGGGTTCAACACTTAGAATTTTTTTTAAATGATCAAATTTTGAAATATAAAATATATCAAGTAAACATTTAAATTTAGTGAAGGATCATTCTTGATATTATTCCTTCATACTAATTCATGCTTCTTTGTGTATTACAGATGGCTGAGTTAAAGTTCGAACCAAAGCACAATATGGCAGCTTATCTAAACGAAGAAGCTAGAGAAGCAGCTGGATATGAAGAGATTATCAGATTTCTTCTATGAACTAAGTATGTATGTGCCATGTGTGCAAGACCAGCTATCAATGCCAGATTGATAAAGAGATTTTGGAGAACAGCAGAGATAAAGAGAGATGATGAAGGAAATAAAGTACTTAGAGCTTTTGTGACCAATGATAGAATGACTGAGGTTTCTGAGCAAGCAATTAGAGTAGCTCTTAGACTTGGTGAGAATGAGCCTCAAGACTTAGTTGAGTACACATTTAGTGAATGTAGAGAAGTTTTCATGATGATGGGTCACCCTGACAACTTCCCTAAGAAATAATTCCTCAGGGGAAGGGTGTACAATCACTAGAAGTTACTTTGTTACATATTCCAACACTGCATGTCCAAGAGAAGTGCTGGATGGAACTCATTCCCAGTGGACATTGCATCTCCTATCATTGCCTTAGCCATAAACAGAAGAGTTAACATGTCTAAATGGATCATGAATGGATTCATATTCAATCTAGAGAAAGGCAAAAGGAATAAGTATTTGATGTATCCAACAGTTGATCATCAATGAAGATCATCCAGATCTATATGTACATGTAGTAGAAGGTGATAGACTTGAGCTTGAGCCATGTCAAAGATTGTGTACAAGAGATTAGCTATCATTACTAGAGCTCCACATGTTCCATTGTTTGATTATATGAGTAATGTTGCAACGGATGAAGTTGATATTCATCAATGACATTTTCATTTGACTGAGGAGGAACCAGTAGACCCAATGACTTAATTGATGATGTAGTTGAAGAAATCATTGAAGAAGAAGAGGATGATGATGATGAGGATGAAGAAGTACAAGAAGAGAATGATAATTCTTATGATGATGGTAATGATGATGGTGATAGAGATAATCAAGGAGGTGAAATTGAAGTAAATGAAGAAGATGTAAATCATGAGATGGATAGTGAAGCAACCTTATCTGATCAGCAAGATGAGACTGCTGTTCATGATAAAGGACATGATGAAAATGTTGATGCTAATTCAGATCAAAATCAACGAACTGATTTTGAATATCTTGATGCCATTCTATCAGAGCCTGTCATTTAGAATGTGATTGCTAATGAACCATCACATATTCAAGAAGCTCAGAATGTGATTGATGAGTCAGTTATGAAACAAACCAATGATGTTCGTGTTCAAACAATGATTGATAGTGATAACGATGTGATAGATGAGTTAAAATCAAAGATAGTTGATCAAGATGAATTGATAAAAAGATTACAAGAAGGGAATGCTTTGTTAAAAGCAAATGATGAAAAGAAAGAATTGATGATGAATGATCTTGAAGATAAAGTTAAGAGATTATCTGAAGAAATTGAAAAGTTGAAAGAAAGTATGACTGAAAAGGAGAAAGAACCAGAAGTGATTGTGATTGAGAAGGTGATTGAGAAAGAGTCTCAAGAAGATGTTATTGTAAAGTTTTCTAAAGCTGATAAGGGTAAAAGAAAAGTAGATGAAGTTGAGACACCCATTGCTCCATCAAAGATTCAGAAGATTGTTGATGTAGATGATGTTGTTGAAGAAAATGTTCAAGAACAAATAGAACCACTGGATGATATTGATTCATGTCTACTAGATGAATCATATGATGAAGTCTTGGAAGATGCAAATATATGTGATGTAGTTGATTCTCCTATCACTAATGGTCAAGATGATATCCCAGTAGATTTTGAACACAGATATAACTATCTGGTCAAGAAGAAATATAACAGGGTATTCCTTGATGGTCTGACAGTGAGTCAAATAAATGAGGAATATGAAAAGTGCATAATTGCAGAGTCTTCAACACCTATTGATCCCAATGAGATTGTTTTAGAATATGATGAATGGGCTCCTATGAGTGAAAGTGTAAATGTTGATGATATTCCTATGACTAAATTGCACCATCTAGATCCTGAAGATATGAGTATTCCAGCTCTAAGGACTTGGTTGCAATCAAAGAATTATCCATGGAAAAGGCTCAAAAGACTTCAAAGTGAATCTTTAAGAAGATTAGTCAAAAGCTTTCAGGAAACTGAGAAGATGTACAACAAAATGATCATACTAGACATGGACAACCCACAATATCTGGAGATTACAAAAAGAACCAGAATCCTTAAACCTCAAGATATTAAGTCCATGGAGTTAGTAAAAAGAACTCATGAAAAGAGAAAGCAGTTGATGGCTATGTTTCCACACACAGAGCAGAGTGCTTATAGAGTTGATTTAGATCAAAAACAACTGTGGAACAAGGCTAGATCTGCTAGAGATTTGGTACGAAATGTGTTACAAATAGGACAATCAATTTCAGAGCTGTTAAATGCTATGATTGTTCTTGATAAGACAAAAGAAGTGAAGATAGTGGCATGGAAGTATGATGAGGTATTTGATGCTTTTCTGATTAAAAGAGTTAATACAATATGTGATGTCTATCACTTTTATTCAAGCATCATAAAACTCCTTGTTCAAGATTTGAAAGAATTACATAAGTTACCTCTCATTAATCCTTCAAAGGCTGCAAGGGGAGAGAACTTTGTAAAAGTACTTGACAGAGGAATTTCGAGAATTCCTGCTTTTCTTCAAACTAGATGCGATCAAGAAGACAAAATGTATTTTCAAAAACTAAAAAGAAGAGACAAAGGAGAATCAAGTGCATATACTTGATATAGATTATTTAGAAGCTTTTGGAGATACATATTTTGAAAAGGTGACGAATCCAGGATTAAAGATTATAGATGGTACTCAAACATCCAAACCAATCTTGAGATGGTTCTATGATTCCACAGACTTTCACCTTAAGCTGGTTAGAAATGAAGATGACTGGGATGAAGATATGATTAGTTTATTTGGAGTATTTGAGTTGAAACACCTTCAGCCGAGCTACATATATTTTTGTCTAATCAAAAGTTTGAACAAGTGACTTCTGTTTAAGCTGAGCATGATAGAAAGTATTTCATGACTATCATTAAAGTCATGAATGCTGCAATGGAAAGCATTTCATTAAGAAAGGCGATGGCCTATGCAAATACAGTGAAGAAAAACTTAGAAAACATAGAGTTTATGAGAATATCAAGCAAAGGAGTGCTGGAGATATATACAAAAGATAATACAAATGTGGATATAGCTGGCTTATCTAAAGAAACACTGTTAGTGATGGA
The DNA here is from genome assembly GCA_024085815.1 of Flaveria linearis. NCBI lineage: Eukaryota > Viridiplantae > Streptophyta > Magnoliopsida > Asterales > Asteraceae > Flaveria > Flaveria linearis. The sequence goes on from CM044011.1 coordinate 39,061,482, forward strand.
GAAAATGGAGATAAAGACAAACAATTTAAAGCCAGAACAAAGGATTTTGGCTGAAAAATTCAAGTCATCAATAAAGAAGGCACTGAGAGAACTTGAGTTGTATAAAGAGAAGCCAATGTTCAAAGTGAAAGAAGAACCAGAAGATGTTTTTGACTGAAGAGCGATGCAAATCTTAGGGGGGTATTATTAAAGCCCTAGAAGATTAGCATTTAGACTTTAGTTTTAGTTTTTGTAACAGTATAGTGACTTGTTTGTAAATATATGGTCCTTTTGTTTCTTTGTTTAGTATAAATAGGATTATATGTATTTTGTACAGGTAGAAGTTTAGAGTGGTTTAGAGAACACTTAGAACTCTCTCAATTGTACATTGTAATCCTTTGCAACTATCAATAGAAACTACTATGAGTTTTTGCATCTGTTGATTACTTTGTTCATATAATTGTTAATTGCTTAATTACAAACATAGAATTGACCCATTTGAACCTATCATCTTGGAAGAAATTTTTTAAAAGTATATTTTCCTTAGAATTATAAGAAGTATGGACATATTTCCTTAGAAGAAATTGATTTGACTTTGGATGAAAATTATGTATTCAAAACCAATAAATTACTAAGTGATTTAACCGGAAGAAATTGTAGTATATCTTCTGAAGCTTTTGTTTGCTTCTAAGTACTTATATGTTTTGAAAGACAAATTTCTTCCGAAATCAATTAAGTCTTGGAAGTTTTATTTTCTCCTTCAGAATAACTTCTGAAGCATAATCTCTTCTGAAACCAAATCTGTCTCGGAAGCAAAATTACTCTAAGTACATTTTCCTCCGAAGCACTTCTTCTCAAACTAAGGTATATCTTTCGAAGCTAATTTAGCTTTGAAAGCTTTCTTTAAGCTTCTAATGACAAATTAACTTAGGAAGATTTTAAACTTCTAAGATAATTATCGTTTTGGGCAGTTTTTTAGAGGTGGGACAGACATCCGGATTTTGAAGTTTATCTTTTGCAATAATGTTGTCTCACATCCAAGCATATTAATGGCCTTTACAACGGATCTCCTTCTTTCATCTTCCTCTTTATATGCAATCTTCTAGCCCTAAATTACCCACAAACGCTTGTTTTCCTTCCATTCTCTTTCATAAAAGCTTCAAAAAATGGCCAACCCTGAACCCCAAAACTAGCCAGCCTTTGTTATGCACCTCTACAGGCAACACAACACGTTGCTTAGTTATCAGTTGAGAACGACACATGTTTCTCAGACATTTGCCACTTTCTTTCTCGCTTATCTTACCTCACCGCCCTTAGCATAGACCCTCCAATTTATGAAGATCAACTCCTTGAGTTATGGAGGACTTGCCAAGAGGTCATTATGGACGGTGAGAAGGCACTATCTACCAAAGTACAGGGGAGGATACTGTTCATCACTCAAGCCACCATCAACCAACATCTAAAGCTGGATGATAAAGTGGGTGAGCTTCCTTTCCAAAAGAGGCAGTCAACGGACCATTCCTCCAGAAGGGCTATGAAGGTAGTTTCTCTATCAAGACCTTCAGGAAAGGGAAGGTCTCCTCTCAGTGGAAGTACCTCCTTTATATTGTCATCCACTCCTTATCAAACAAGCATGGAGGATGGGATTAAGTTCCTAAAGACCTTTCCTACATAGTTCATGGAATGGTCAAGGGAATCAAGTTCTGGTATTCATAATTTGTATGTACAAATTTACTTGCCAACTTAGATTTCTTAGAATATTACATGTTCCCTAGATATATACAACACATTCTTAACTATGAACTAGGCTTACAGTTGAGGGGAACAAGTAATGTTCTAAAATTTGGACAGATAAAGCCCAACATCTTTAAGATAATGAGGAAAACCACTATTGGTTTTCCCAAGGTTGAAACAGCCCTTGTCGTAAAAATGTTAGAGCTCCCTGCTCAAGGTGACAACTTGGTAGTCCCAGCCAATATTGAACCCACACCTTCTTCATCTTCAACACTCCTAGAGCCATAAACAACCATCACCTACCAAGAAAATCCAAAGAACCCCTGCTTAGTGTATTCAGATTGAGCAGGTCGCCATATACTCACCCATGAAGGAGGAAGTGGAACAAAAAGCCCTCACTTTTCATGAGAGGCAAACCATTCCATTTCTTTATATGATCAATACTGAGGTTCCTCATGCTTAGCCTAATGAGCTCATTACCCTAGCCACAAGCCTTCATCATAATTCTCAAAACTCAGATTAACAACCTGTAGAGGAAAGCTATCGTCTTCAGCCACTAGATTTTAACCAACCAATCCCTAACTTAGAATTCTATGATGATGAGGATATGGGATTCAATGAGTACGATGAATCTCTCTTCTCCTCCCCTACTCAAGGAAAGACGAGTGATCCTGCTACTCTCATATCTATCCCACATCATCCACCCATGATTGATATGGGCCTCTCTGAACAAGTTCAGGAGGTCCATGTGTAAGAGGCTCTTACTTCTACAAGTGATTACATCTTTAAGACCTCAACCATAGCAACCCAGCTCCTTGCACTTTTTATGATGCTATCATTGAATAGGGTAAATCTAGAGACCGAGAAACAATATTTGGTGGTGAGGGGGATGACTTTGGTCATGGACACTCGTCCCCTGTAGGTCTATTTAGTGATCGATTTCAGTGCTAATGAATAATAATCACAGTGATATCCCAAAGAAATTGTATCAACAGAGCAAAATATATAAATGAGTTTCAAATAAAGCCATAAGATCCAAACTCAAACAATACTAACAAATAAAGGCTCAATGATATGAAACTAATGCAATTCCAGCCCAGAAGTGCTATGAAAATAGTAATGCAAAAGTGTATTTCGATTAAGGTTCTGCAAAACTTGTTCCCAAAGTTATAAGAGTTGTAAATATATAAACAGTGCTAGATTCGCTAGTAGTTTCGCTGGGGCGAACTACCCTGACCAGAAATGCAAGTTCACCCGGCGACGAACAACAGATTCGTCGGGTGACCTTTATCAGATGACTACGAGCGAATCTATAGATTCGCTCGTAGTTTCACTGGGTCGGAGCGAAACAAAGATAAAACTAACTAAACATTACTTACATATATGTAAATCATCTAACATTAGACCTATTACATATAAGACAAAATAAGCTTAACTAATCTAGGTGGGTCCAACCTACCTAGATCATCAATACTCCCCCTAGGTTGGACCTCACCTAGAGGCGTCTTCTCAGTCAGCTCCAGCTTCAACATTAACTTCGGCCTCAAATTTCTCAATGAATGCTCCTACCCTTGACTCAATCTCGGCCAATGGATTATTAACATCTTCAAATCATACCTCTGATTCATTATCAACAATAAAGTTCTCAACAAACGCCGCTTCATGACTTCTGCATCAGGTGAATCTATAACTATAACCTCCTCCTGATTTTGGACAGTTTGCTCCTCAGTACAAGCCCCAGACCCACTAGCCTCATCTACACAGGCTTTTCAAACCTTCTAGAAATAGTTTGAACCAACTGTTTGGTTAAATCATCCACATCCATCCTTCTTTCGTCCACTTGAATAATTTTTCTAGACAGCTCCCGAACTTCAGCTCTAAATCCCCTTGCCTTGTTAGCCACCCTCATAAAGAGGCTAGCTTCTTCCAAAGTTGTACTCTTTTTCTTTAGCATACCTTTTTCTCTTTTTAACTGTTTCCTCCTGTTTTTCCCTGTTCTCCTCAGCTCCTTTCTCTTCTGTTTCTATCACTTTCTTGATATATGCCCATCTCTCAGCAGAGTACATGTTTTCCAATAAATGGGTAATCTTCCCACTGAAGTCATGTCTTGCAGAAACACCAGTCTGCAAAAATCCTTGAGCTCATCAGGGCAAGTTTCTTTACTACTCGATGCTTTGGGATGTTAGGAATCAAATCATCAACTAATATTTGGATGAATCTGGGATACAGTAGCCACTTCTCTTTCTTAACAGCCATGATATTATCGGACATGCATTCAAAAATCAGTCGGGCTATATTTGCTTTCTGACCTCTGCAAAATATTACTATTGCTTTGGCCCATCTCAAATTGAGACCATCTGATCCTCCCTTCCTGTCATCTAAGCACATGATGAATACGTGTGCTATGTATCTCCATTCTTTAGATAGCATGGACTTCTTTATCTCTTTCTTCAAACCGAAGGATGGTCCTTCATACCCCATACTTCTGAATCCTTCCATGACTTGATTATCAGAAAGCTCTACTTCGTCTCCCTGATCACCTTCTAGTACTAACACTCTCGCTATGATTTCTTCGGTAATGACAATATCATTCCCTCCTACTCTTGCTCGAATGCGATTTGGATTGGCTTTGACATCCAGCTTGGCTGATCTCCAGAAGTCTTGAATGTGTAAGATATAGATAGACGGTGAGTGAGTGATCACATAGTGAATTGGAGATTGTTTTAGCCATTTAATGCAGTCTCTGAACCCTGCAGCTTGAGGACTATCCTCGTCTAGAAGTGCGACAATGTTGTTCTTTTCATCAAACTTGAGATTAGCCATGATCACTGAAAACAAATTAGAAAAGTGTAAGTATACAACAGAACAAATATATGAGAGTATCTAAAAGCAAAACAAAAACAAAAAAAATTGCTGAGGTGAATCTATAGATTCGCCAGAAGATCAATAATTTCGCTGGGGTGAATCTATAGATTCGCTCGGTTCATGTGAACTTTCGTTCAATTTCGCCTGAACATCAGCAAATTTACTGCGGTGAATTTATAGATTCGCTCGATACAAGTGAACTTTCGTTCAAATTCGCCTGAAGATCAACAAATTCGCTGGACGAGGGTTCCCGAACCCTAACCCAAGTGAACCTGCAAAATCTCACAATACGAGGAAGAATACACCTATTAAAGCATTTAGCGTGGTTCGCGACACCTACCAACACACTTTATAGCAAACGACATGAACTGAGCTCAACACTGAAAAGGTAATCTGAAATTCGCACTAAGAACACTAGTTTTCAAGTCTAGAGTCATTGTGAAGAATTTACCCATTCACTGTGCATTTTATAGGAAAAGCGAATCTATAAATTCGCCCGGTAACATCAACATATTCGCTTGACTTGCAACTGGTCGAGCCTACCAGCGAAGTTATAAGTTCGCTATGGCGAATCTTAATTTCGCCCGACTCAAAGACAAATTTTAAATAAAAATTAAAATTAAAATAAAATAAAATAAAATAATAATAATAAATAATTTCCTTTTGAATACTTTACTGCCCCACGATATCAACACTCATGAAAATTAAATAAGAATAGAATTAAAAGTAAAAAAATAACAAATAAAAATAAAAATAAAAATAAAATAAACATAAAATTAGATAGTAAAAGAATATAATATCATCTTTTTCTCGAAGTTTTTCAGAGGGTCATGACTTAGCGAGATTGCTGATATGTTTGTCCGCTTAAACCCATTCCCTGTTCTTTTCAACTTGTGATCTGCAACTGTTTATCATGTTCAGAATTGTCTTAGAAACTCAGCAACTTGGTCCCCACTGATATTTGATAAAGAACTAGTCTCGTCATCAAGGTTTTTTGAGCATAATCATTGATTTTGCCTGATCATTATACTGAATTTACTTAAATGCAACCACAATGACTAGCATAATATACATATGAGACACTATAATGTACAGATGCAAACACACATATATGCAAGGTATACACATGAGACGCAGACTAGACCTACAACTAATTGATGAGAGCTTCAGGTCAATGCTTTAGCATAGCAGAGAAGATCATCTAGGCGTGTTGATGAAAGCTTCAGGTCAATGCCACCGCATAGCAGAGAAGATCATCACTCCAGGTCAATGCTTTCACATAGCAGAGGAGATAAACACACATCTTTTCCTATCTAATGTACATACAATAATAGGCTATTGAGATTATTTAATGTTTGACTTAGAGGGCATTATCACTGAGTCACCATCCCAGTGGGAAACACCATAAGCTTCACATCGATAACCTAATCCCAAAAGTAAACTCTGTACTGGTGCAAAACAACAATTACCAACTCTCAACCAAGTTTTAGACAAGACTTGTATCTTTGTGCAGACCAAAATATCATGAGGATAATCCTTATTACTGAGTTATGATCTTTAATTTGGCTGCATGATCACTTGATTACTTCGTTTTCGGGCTGAGTCTACCATGCATATCTCAGCATAAGATGTTCCCCTCTTTCTAACTTCATTTTCTTGAATTCCTGAGAGAATAAAAATTTAAAAACTTATTATTATCATTAATCTCCCCTGAAATTTTCATTTGATAGATAATTTAAAATAAAATTTCTGTTTTTCATGATTTCTTAACAAACAAAGTAAAAGAAAAGACAAAGAGTAAATAGATATGGGACATAAGAATTCTCAAGGCAGACAACAAAACAAGACAAGAAAGAAAATATGCATATATATATAGGTTAAACAGATTCTATTTCCAGGAAAAGATTTGTCAGAAAGATATCAATCCCAACATGGAGATCAGTTCATAAAAACATGGTTTATCAAAAGTTTTTGTGAAAGGATCAGCCTTTTGTTTTCTTGTTTCAATTGGAATGATATCAATGAATCCTTTTTCTTGGGCGTCACGGATGGCATGAATTCTTATTTCCATGTGCTTGGTTCGAGTATGATGAATAGGATTCTTGGCAATTCCAACTGCAGCTTCATTGTCACAAAACAATGATGTATGAAGGAAGTTGATGCCATAATCCATCATCTGATGTTGGATCCAGAGCACTTGGTAGCAGCATCCTGGTGCAGCGATGTATTCAGTTTCCCTTGTGGATAAGGAGACGTTGTTTGCTTCTTGCTTTGCCATGAAACAAGACAATCACCCAGATATTGACATCCACCAGAGACTGATTTTCTGTTTATCCTGCAACCACCATGATCACTATCAGAATAAGCATGTAAATCAAAGTTCCCACCATTTGGGTACCAAAGACCCAAGCGGGAGGAACCCTTAAGGTAACGAAAAATGTGTTTAACAGCTTTTTCATGTGATTCTTTAGGGTTAGCCTGGAAACGAGCACAGTAGCACACTGCGAATGTAATGTCTGGATGACTAGCGGTAGGGTACATGAGAGATCCGATCATCGAGTGGTAACGATGAGCATCCACGGACTTCCCATTTTCATCAGGCGTCAAGCATGTTTGAGCAGTGAGGGGGGTCAGTTCTGTGGCTGAGTTGTCCATTTGAACTTCGTGATGATTTCTTTGATGTACTTCTCTTAGTGAATAAGAATGCCTTCAGATCTCTGTTCCACCTGTAAGCCTAACAAGAAGCACATCTCCCCCATCATGCTCATTTTGAATCTATCCTTCATCACTTCTTCAAATTCTCTACACAACTTCTCATCTGACGATCCAAAGATAATATCATCAGCATTCACCTGAACTATTAACATTTCACCATCAACTTCTTTCTTGAACAGTGTCATATCTATATTCCCGTGAGAGAAACCTTTGCTAAGTAGATATTATGTCAGGGTTTCATACCAAATATGGGGAGCTTGATGCAGCCCATACATGGATTTGTCTAACTTGTACACTTTGTCTGGATGGTCTGGATCCTCAAACCCGGTGGTTGACATACATAGATCTCCTCATCAATGTCTCCATATAGAAAGGCACACTTAACATCCATCTAAAAAACTTGAAGTTCTTGTGGGCTGCGTGTGCCAGAAAGATTCTGATGGCTTCAATGTGCGCAACTGGAGCGAACACTTCTGTGTAGTCTATTCTTTCCTCTTGAGCAAAACCTTGAACAACTAAACAAGCCTTGTTTCTAATAACTATACCACGATCGTCCGGATTATTACGAAACACCTATTTGGTACCAATAGGACATTTGTGGGAAGGAAGGTCAACTAATTCCCAAACCTTCAGCTTTCTGAATTGTTGCAACTCCATCTGCATAGACTCGACCCAACTTGGATCTTCAAGTGCCTGTTTATAATTCTTTGGAATAATTTGAGATAAGAAAGCAGAATAGAGACACTCATTAATCAACCCACTTTGACTTCGAGTCCTCACACCATCAGTAATTGATCCAATGATGTAATCATGTGGATGGTATTTCAAGGTCTTAAAGTTTGTGTTAAGCGTTGATGGATTGGATTGGGGTGTAGACGTGGGATTGGATGGTTAAGATGGAATGGATGAGCTTGTCTGGGAGATGGAATCAGAAAGTGGAATTGGGTTGGTAATGGGAATTGGGTTGGAATTTGATGAGGATGGAACATCTAATAGAGAGGTTGGGTTGGATAAAGATGAAGGATTAGATGGTGGTGGTGGAGAGGATGGAATATCAAATGATACGTGAGGTAATGAAGTGATGTTTGGCTGTGGTTGTGGTGGAATTGGATTAACAGATGTGTGAGGAGTGATGTCATCATCATCAGGATTTGGAGATTGAATGATTTGAAGACGGTGGTAGAATCAAAAAACCATGCTGGTTCACTTCCAATGCTTGTGGAGTTAGATTCCTGCCAATCAACATAATATGATTCTTGCACAATCCGCGTTCGTTTGTTGTACACACGATACGCTTTTTGTGTCTCTGAGTACCCCACAAAGAAGCATTCATCAGAAACTGCTCCAAACTTCGTCTTCTGATCTTGAGTATTCAGCAGAGTACAAGAGCATCCAAATGGGCGCAGAAAATCAATCAAGGGTTTGATACCGCGAAACAGCTGATATGATGTCTTCATCTTGTCTTTGACAATTAGTACTCGATTTAGAACGTAAGCTGCATAATTCTGCTTCAGTCCAGAAGATAATTGGAAGCTTGACTCAATCAGCATAGTCCTGGCTGCTTCCACGAGAGTTCTGTTTTTCCTTTCGGCGACACCATTCTGTTGTGGTGTCCTTGCAGCGCTGAACTGTCTGAGAATACCTCTTTGCTCACAGCAAGAATTGAAGATATGATTTCGGAACTCAGTTCTGTTATCACTTCTGATGGCTTGAACCTTCCACTTCCCCAGAACCTCAATCAATGGAATTAACTTCATTAACTCTTTAGCTGTTTTGTTTTTGTGTGCAAGAAATCTCACCCATGAGTATCTTGAATAGTCATCTGTGACAACCAAACAATAAGATTTCTTAGCAATTGACTTTACACTTATTGGGCCAAATAAGTCAGTGTGTAACAATTCAAGGGGATAAGAAATTGAGTTTTGAATTTTAATTTTGTGTGGCTTTTTGTGTTGTTTTCCTTTAGCACAAGCCATGCACTTCTCTACCACTGAATAATCTTTCAGTGGTAGTCCTCTTATTAAATTGTTCTTAACCAACTTATTTAAAATTTTAAAGTTAATATGTCCTAAACGTCTATGCCACTGAAAAGATTCATGAGATGAAGCTTTAGACAAAAAACAAGTCACGGTAGAAGTTGATTCATTTGATCCCATATTCAGCAAATATGTATCATTTCGCCTTGGAGCTCGTATTATCACCAACTCCTCAGGATAGAAAACTCGGGCTTCATGAGTAGGTATTTGTTTGCAAGAAATAGCATTGGAATGTCCTTATCACAGATTTGTGATACACTAAGAAGATTGAATGCCAACTCAGGAACATAGTTAACTTTCTCTAAGGTCAGTGAACCATTTGAGACATCTCCTTGGCCAATCATCTTTCCACCCTTCTTTTCTCCAGCAAAAGCCATATATCCTCTATTAATGATTCTATAATTTGTCAACAGATCCTTCAATCCAGTCATATGTCTGGAACATCCACTATCTACATGCCAAACACTATTTACAGCGGCTCTTGATGATTCCTGACATTTGAGAAAAAAATAATAATTAGACTTTGGAAATTAGGACCCAAGTCTTAGTGTACTTAGGTCTTGGAGTAATAGATCTTCTGCAAAAGAAACCATTCACAAAATCTGTCAATCTAGTTCCAAAAGGTTTAGTCTGCATACTGTTACTACCAGATTCAGGACATTGCTTTACTAAGTGATCATCCTTTCCACATCTAAAACAATGAGATCTCAACTTTGTTTCGGAACAGTTTGATGAAGGAATTCTATCAATATATATTTCTTCATCACATTCAGACACTTTTGAATCTGAATCACTGTACGAGTCATATGGCTCTTTTGACTTCCCTGTGTTGACTTCCACTTTAACTGATTTTTGTTCTATTTTATCCTTGTTATTCTCAGTGGAAGAAGATATTTCTTTATCTTTTGGTTTTGAAATCCTTATCGGTTTAAAAGATGGAATTGGATGAGAGAAGAATTTGTTAAAGCAGTTTGTTTTTGTTTTACATTTAGAGACATGACCTGAAAGTTTAGTTTTATCATCCACACAAACATCCTTAGCAACATCATCATTTGAATCATCACAGTCAGAAACAGAACATCCTGAATTACCATTACATGTACTATTGTCTGAATTTAAAATAGTACTTGACATGACAAATCTACTTAGACTAGAGTTACTAGAGCTGCCAAGACCAATACTGCCACCATAATCATATTCCTCTCGCACCTCCTTATGGCTTACTCCAACTAAACCTGCAAAGAGACTGTTAGTGTCATTCTATATAATCTCTTGTATCCACTCATTGGAAGGATGAGGAGTGGGTGTAGGAGAATAACAGAAAGTACTAGGTGGAGGATGGACACATACATTATGCTCATGACCCAACCCGATCTTGATTTTAGCCCCCTTTGTCTTTTGCATAGTTCCTCCTGTTTCATACCCGAAAGAGTCCAATTTTCCAACTTATTTTTAAGCTTTCTTGTTTCAAACTCAGCAAGTTTAACTTGTTCAGTCAAGTAATTGACTTCACAGTTCTTTTCCAAAAGAGTTCTTTTCAAATGTTCGTTTTCTTTTAAAGCTTCTCTTAATTTAACAAAATATTTTGATTCATTCACCTTAAGTTCCTTGTTTAGCCTTTTTAATTTATTTTCATTATTCATTAATAATCTATTAGCTTTGTATATGCCAATTAACGTATTTTACAAGCAGAGGAACACATATATTCTACAATATCATAAGGAAGATCCATTACCAGTTTTTCTGCCACGAGAGCACGATCACATTGGCATGCAGGAACAGTTCTTTTGTATTCCTCCACAGCTGCTTGCTTGGCTTCTTAAATCATTTCTTCCATGTTTGGTTCTGATTTCCCTTCTTGATTAACTTTAGCATCTGCAGTCTTTGAGTCATCAGCAGCTATCCCAGTTTCCACAACATCTTCATGTTCCTCATCAACTTTCCCTGGAACCTCCCCAACTTTATCATTGACATCCACAGTTTTACAAACCAGACCTTCATGACCGACTTCATCCTGAACCAAATTAACTCTCTCTTGAACTTCAGCTTCACTTTCTTTTACCTTTTTGTCATCACCAGCTTTGTTATCAGCAACATCGTCATCATTCTCTTGAATCATACCAACACAAGCTTCTCCACTTGAATCACCATTAATAATATCATCACAAGCTTCATCTTTGAATTCTCTAAAAGGATCAAAACAATCAATGTAATCATTATCAGTATCAGGCATCTCCACTACCTCCGCAATTAAAGCCTGGTTAATTTATTCCTTTGATTCTTCAATTTCAGCACTCCAGTCAAGTTTAAGAGTAGAGTAGTTTCTTTCTTTGGCTTGACCTCTTCCACCTTTTCCGTGATTGGAATGACCTTAGAGTTGCTAGAATTGACTGGTTCTGAGACAACTGGAGATGGACATTCTCTCTTGTAATGACCTAGCTGTTTGCAGTTGAAACATCTGAGCTTAGATTTATAATACCCAAGCTTGTTGTTCTGACCCTGATTCCCAAAAATTCTTCTACCGGTTCTCTCCATAAACCTTCTAGCACGAAGAGTTAGCATTGCCATTTGATACTGAATGTCAGTCTCCTCAAGATCATCAGGATCCACCTGATACATGTCTTCAACAGTCATACCTTTACCTTTCAATTCACCTACAACCAGAGCTTCATAGCTTTGAACAAACAACCCGAACAATGCCATAGTGTCAGATGAAATCTGAGTATTGACTAATGCCTTTGAGCTCGAACCCATGTGATATGTACCACCAACCGACTTATCTGAACTGACATGACCAGCTGATCCTCCATAATCTCCAAAGGCTGCACCATAAAACTGAGAGTTTGCAGCGGATGAAATAAATGCAGCATTTTGAGGTTGAATTATCCCCGGCATCATTCCTTGGTTATATTCTCTTCTCTTGAGATCAAGATCAAATGACTTAAGTTTGTTGATTACATCCATGAGCTTGTAATCAGCAAAGTTCCTTTGAGCAACTTAATTTGGATACTCCACTCTGGAGGAAGTGAATCAAGTAGATTAGTAACTTGCTCATGGTTTCCTAATTGCTCATCGTACTTTTTAAGAGTGCTTGAAACTATAAGAAACGGTTTGTTATTTCAGTGAGGTTCTCATGCATGTATCCCATAAATGGATTGAACTCCTTCTTGGTTTGATCTTTCTTGTCCTTCTTCAGATCTTCATTACCATCATAAAACTCACACAATGCATCATACAGATCCTTAGCAGTTGTGTGTTTGGCAAATCTGTTGTAAATGTCCTGATGCAAACAAATAGTCAGTGCTCCAAGAGCTTTCTTGTCCTGGTCAAGTAACTTAATGTCAGTCTCAGTATAAGTACTTGGGTCATTTTTTAGTGAGGTGACAGCACCAACAATAGTTGTCGGTTTGTGAGGTCCATTTACGATTGATTCCCACTGACTGTGATCTGTGTAGAAGAAGAAAGCCCTCAAACATCTTTTCCAGTCCTCAAAATTCTCACCATTATAAGCCTAGGTGGCCTGTTAGGTTGAATACTCTCCAAATCAGTCATGGTAATATTTGTTGAAGTCATCATTTTTCAAATGGTTTATAAGTTCGCTTAAATCACTAAATTCGCTGACTTTCTGTAAATTCACTTGTAAGTTCGCCAGTAATTTCGCTTGTAGTTTCGCTTGGCAAACTAGGAATAGATTCGCTCTCAGTGCTATGGAAGCTCTAGTTCGCTCAACAAGTTCGCAGAACTAGTAGAACTTTCGTTCTAGTGGTAAATTCGACAGCATCTTCGCTTGAGAACTAAGCAAGAAAGGTGAATTTTCGTTCAGTGAGTCCAGATTCGCAAGAACCACAGGGAGAAATCTAACAAACACTTAGAGAGATACATTCGCTGGAAATTTGATAGAATCGCTGGATAATCGATAGATTCCCTCGATGAACAACAACTCCTGTTCGGTCAGAAAAACAATCTGAACTCATCCAAATCGCTATGAATTAGTGATTGAATGATTGGGATATCTCCCTACAACAAGAACAAAGGTTTTTCTGTGGATTTCTGAAAGCAAAACACACTTTGATGATCAAAAATGAATGGAACAGTAACTTTTTCTTCAAACCCACTCAAAACCCCAAAAACTCAATAAATCAAGAGCACGAAGGCTCTGATACCATACTGTAGGTGCATTTAGTGATCGATTTCAGTGCTAATGAATAATAATCACAGTGATATCCAACAGAAATTGAATCAACAGAGCAAAATATATAAATGAGTTTCAAAATAAAGCCATAAGATCCAACTCAAACAATACTAACGAATAAAGGCTCAATGATATGAAACTAATGCAATTCCAGCCCAGAAGTGCTATGAAAACAGTAATGCAAAAGTGTATTTCGATTAAGGTTCTACAAAACTTGTACCCAAAGTTACAAGAGTTGCAAATATATAAACAGTGCTAGATTCGCTGGTAGCGAAACTACCCTGACCAGAAATGCAAGTTCACCCGGTGACGAACAACAGATTCGCCGGGGTGACCTTTATCATATGACTACGAGCGAATCTATAGATTCGCTCGTAGTTTCGCTGGGTCAGAGCGAAACAAAGATAAAACTAACTAAACATTACTTACATATATGTAAATCATCTAACATTAGACCTATTACATATAAAACAAAATAAGCTAATCTAATCTAGGTGGGTCCAATCTACCTAGATCATCATCCCCCATGATTCTTCTAATGAAGATGAGGGCAGTATGCAACTATAGTTGCACAAATTATCGAAAACCTGCACCTATCTAGTCTCAAAGGTTAGTCATCTATAATCTCATGTGGCTACCTTACAAAGGTAGGTGTTTAGTCAGCAACTTGAGATCACCGATCTGAAGGGCAAGTTAGCTGAGAGGCCTGCCAGACATGATCAACCAAGTCCATAAAAACTTGTGGATATGGTGGACCTAACCTCCAGTTCACCAGTGCAAGTAGGTGATGATACCAAAAGAGGAGAAAGTCATCATAGCCAAAGAACATAGGAGCATTGCCTAGATTATAGACATTAAGGATTCACCACCCTCACTTGTAATTATCCAGACTCACCAACCTCCTCTGGTCCATATTAATATGGATACCATTGTTCAAAGTTTATTTGAGGAGGGTATTATACCAACGGCTCTGTCACCTCCATCCCACCCTGCTGACAATCTAATAGTAGGATGGAGGTATGACACTAATAGAAGCGCCCTGGTGCTTTTTAGATATTACGTTTAATGGTGCTTGCCAATAGTATATATATTTTTGATAAGGATTTTAGCACAGATTCAGTTTTAGTTGGTTATTACTAATACTAAACTACATAAACAAAAGGCAAGTGAGTGTGGTAATATAATGATATTAAGTATCGAGTATCAATACGTGGACACATCGAGCCTACTCAATAACCTTTATGATTGACTATCAAATTTGATTTTTGTTTTGAGAAAATGATAAGTTGCATTAATTTACATTAATATTTTTAGGGTTTAAAACAATAATTAAAATAAAAGTAAAATTAAGATTGAAACTTTTGGGTTTTAAACCAGGGAATAATGGCTATCATCCTAATTAGACTACACTTATGTAACTGCGATGAATATCATGGTGTGAGTAAAGATATAAGTTTAAGTAGTTATGTTAATATTTATAAACATGAGCCAACGCTGATTTCTCGTCTGCCAGGTCCATAGTGACTAGGACACCAGCATTAGTAACTTGCAGTACTGATCAATCAAAACCACTAGTAATGTAGGTAAATCTAGTGTAATCTTTTAACATACGATTTTTTAAAACATAACTTAATGTTAGAAAGAGAGTTAATTAGGTTCCTCTTTACACATACTATTAGTTTTAGAAAACCATAACAAATACAGTAGATTTCTCAGACTAATAAAAGGGAACCCGCAAATGATTAGAAAGCTAAAGTTATATGATTTCTAATAACTATTTCTAGTTCATTAGCCATAGATTTGTTATGAATATCGGTTTCACAAATAAAAGTTAGTTCATACATTTTCAACATTGTATAACATTCACAAATACAAATCATAAGTTCATAACTTTCCGTTCAAATGTTAGATGTACCCATCAAAAGCTTACTGAAGATTACCATATCATTAACATAACATAAAACACACCATTAATTCATCACATATTTCATTAGTTTCATCCAATTAGGATTATAATGGGAGTTTAACTCATAATGAGCTTGAACATAACAACAAGTAACATAAAAGATAGATATGTAATCATCGGTGAAATAGAATAATCAAACTTGTGATCCATAATGGATGATGTTTAGACAAACCCGAGCTTCTTCTAAGTGTTGTATGCACCTCTTGAGTCTCCAAATAACCTTCAAGTCTTGATTCCTGAGAGAATTCAGTAGAGTAACTCTCCCACCAAAAGCTTTTTCGAATGATGAACTTAGGCCTCTATTTAAAGGCTTTTTGGAGTGTCTAAGCACGACCCCGTGCCTAAAACGCATGGCCCCGTGTTAGTACAACGCTTACAAAACTTGGTCGATTCGTACGTGAAGGAGCTGTCAGGCACGACCCCATTGTTAAATGGGGCACAACCTCGTGTTTAAGGTGGGGCACGACCTCGTGACTCATGGGGCATAACCCCGTGCTTACTTTTAAGGGACAATACTTTTTGTCCAGTCAGATATCCAAACATGGAGGTGTGCCAATTTAAGCATGAGGCTGTGTTTCAGGCAAGTCATGGGGCGTGCTTAATGATGCACGACCCCATGTTTAGACTTTAAAGCTTGATTTTCTTCAGATATTTGTTAAATCTGCCTCTTTTGTCCATCTTGCTCTTTTGAACACCTGAAAACACAATTTAATATTTTTAAGTATATAATCACCTTTTTAGGAAAGATATTAAGGAATAATTGATTTGCTTTTGATATGATTTTTATGTATAATTTAGAGCACATCAAACATCCCACATTTAAACTTTGCTTGTCCTCAAGCAAGCTCACATAAAATGACAATTCCACCAAAAACCAAATAAATTAAATGATAGATATATCTTTGGGGAAATACATAAGCAAACTTATTTTATCTAGATATAAACATTTTTAATATGTAGATTGATATCCTAGCAAGCAAGAGATTAGTTAGTAAAGATTATTAACATGTAAAAATCCACACTTCTCATAAGATGCACTCACATTCGGCTAAATATATGGAGTCATAATAAAGATTAAGTATGAGTAATACACTCAATTTCCTAGTATGAATATGTGTGAAATCATATGCTTGTTAAGAGATCAAATCTCCACATCCGTAAATCCAAGGATTATTCAGGGAATTATCAGCTTAGTTAATGACAAAACAATGATCATGGAAATATCATTAATTGTTGTTTGATTAATTAATTGTGTAATAATGAACAAATAAATAAATCTTGAAGAACAAACTCAAACTAATGAAGAACAATTGAATAATCAATGAAAGACAGACACAAATGTATCAAATGTTTTTTCACTAATGATTGAATAAATGATTACAATAATCAATCGATAAATGATATTGCTAATGCTAGGGTTCTAATGCTATGCGTAAGTATTGTTGTATGCAATAGCGGCTGCTAGCGTTTGATTGATGTTTTGATTCGTAGTAGTTGTAGGCAATCGCTCTCTGTAAAATTGTGTTACTAAGCCTCGTATTTATAGGCTTAGTGTTTTACTGATTTGGAAACAATAACTTCCTTATCGGGGTAAGGAAGTTACTCAGAGAACGTTCTGATGTGATGTTCTTTGACTAAAGTAGAAGTCATTCGTAGATGTTGAATTTTTACATGAGTTAACTTCTCTGGACTTGATATACTTGATAAAGTACATCAAGTTGATCTTCCACAGGGACTTTGTCTTCAGCAGGAATTATTGTTCTTCCGCAGGAATTATTGTTCTTCTGCAGGAACTTTGTTCTTCCGCAAGAGATTTACTCTTCCACAGGAACACTTGTCTTCCGCAGTTGTTTAACTCGTTCATCCGTAACAAGTTAGTCTTCCTTAGGAGTTACATTAACTTAATGATGTTGTAAAGCTTCCTTAGGAGTTCCATGGAGTACTTGATTTGTTCCAGCGGATCTACGGAGGAACATTTGTTCATCCATAGATGTTTCCAGCACTTGGTCAATTTCTTGAAATTGACCAAGACTAATGATTTTCCTGTAAATATACATATAAAGCAACACAGAATATATGGGTTAACCTATACACATATGTTGCATACATAATGATGGAAAATGTACAAGAGTTATTACAATGGTTGATTCAAGAACTAAACATATATAAAATTCTAGACCTAACAATACTCTTCCTTAGGTTTAGCTTCTTCTAATCTATGCCTCAGGCTTTGTAGCTTTTTAACTCTTTACAGCATCTTCTTATTGAAGTATGATACAGCCTCCTTTTGATCATCATACTTGTACTTGATCTCCATTTGGCTCATCTTATTTAGAGTATAAAACTTTACTCCTAGGATGTCTTCTTCAATGGTCAAAGTTGCAACAACACTATTGTTATTGACAACTTCTAGCTCATCCTCTTCAGAGAATCTTAGCTCGGTAGTAGAAGGGATTTCAGATCCCATAAGCTGGTCCGCCTCAAATTTCTTCTTTTACTGGCTATGGCATTGAGCTTGTCTATTACTTGAATCATATGCACATATAAACATAAGTCGTTTTATGCTTGTTCATTGTTAAGCTTTGGGAAGAATTTATCATACAGATAGGCTGTGTAGTTGGTATGCAAGAGCTTGATTTCTAGTTGATCAAAAATCCTAATGGTCGATGCTTCCTTCCTATCTGCAGTCCTTTGAAGTCCCAACTCCTTTGATCTCTTAAAATATCCTTATTGTGTTATGGGATGTAAGAACAGGTTTCCCTCAAATCTCTTTATGGATGTAGTTCTTTTATTGGAATAGCCAACCCTGATAAAAAATTCATCTTCTAGAGAGATTGAGGAGCTTGACTATGGCCTTCTTTGCCTATCCTTTCTTTTGATATGCTCCTCATCTTCTCTTTTAGCTTCCTTGAGCACATTATCCTTGAATTTTGATAGCAGCTTTCCAATCATCCCTGAGAAATCTCTCCCTCTTAGATGAATTGGATAGTTGGTGATCTGTAAGCTCTGGAGTTGTTGGATATCGACATCTGGGAGTGATATAACTAATTCAATCAAAGAAAAGTATTGAATCATCCCAGATGCCCTTTTGATTATTGCACTATCCCATTCAGCATCATATTTCTAAGCAATGATCTGGCATTCTTCAGCTGTCATGGGAGTAGTGATATGATCAAATAGTTAGAACAATGTGGACTTCTTCTCAGTAATCTCTCTCATCATGGTTCCAAGGGGCCATACTTAGCCTAGAATGACTGCCCTAGGCTCTCTGATCATTTTCTCCTTGCCCTTGTGCATACCTTTGCTCTCAATAATGATGGGCTCTGAAGGAGTTGTTGCACGGGCATGGCTTGGATTTGGAGCTTCAGTTCTAAATCTAACTCCATTTTGCAGCTCAATCTTCATCACATATTCCATCATTAGTCATACTTCTTTTATAGATCTGTCTCTTAGCTCATAGACCTTATGGTTGTGATTTTGCAACCAGCAAATAATGTTGTTTCCATTTAGCTTCTTGGTGTCATAATGACCCAATTCTTTCTTTAGTTTTTCTGTTTCTTGGAATTTAATGACAGTATCATGTTTGTAATCTGGAATCATTAGCCTAGCCACTGTGAAATCCTTGATGTCCTGCTTCATCTCATTCGAGTTCATCCTTTCTACCAAGTCATAAGGAAACCTTTTGTTAATGAGTTCCATGAACATGGTAGAATAGGGTCTTTCTTCAAGGATATCTTGAGTAGTGAGCATTTTAGCAGCCTTTAGAGTTTCTTCTCTAGTCAATTCCTCCCATTTCACATCACTTTCATCACTTTCATCACTTTGTTAAGCAGGCTCTGATGTTAACAGTCTAGCTGATGGGGTGTGTTCAGTAGAAACTGTTTTTGCTCTTTCAGGGGAGTCTCCACCACTATGATCTCCTTTTCTACCGTCCCCAAATACCTCCTCTTTCTTTTGTAACATATGAGAGTGGCCTGTTATTGAGCTTGAACAGCTTTTGATGATGATTGTTCAGTTGCAGCATGCACTACTAGTTGAGAGGTTTGGCAGATTCAAGCTCACTAATTCTTTTTCTTAACCTCTCAATCTCATCATCTTTAGCATCAGGAGACCAACTTGCTTAGAAATGGTGATTTTTGCATTGTTTATCTCTAAGACACCCTTCTCTGTTTTCTCTTTCTCCTCAGCTTCTTTTAGCTCTCTTATTAATTCATGCAAGGCATCTATCACTTCATGATCTGTTTGGGCATCCTGTCTCAATCTATGGATAGCTCCTTTTTGCAGAGTTAAAACCACATCCTTCTCTTTCCTCTCTTCCTCTATCTTACTCAGTCTCTCCTTTCTCTTGTTAGATTCAAGGATCAGTTTGTTGTATTTTGCCACAAGGAAAATCTTACTAACATCAATCTCTTCATCTTCCAGATCATCTTCATGGTAAGCAATAATATCAACAAACTAATCTCTACTTTCATTCTCAAGCTCATCATGATGTTCAACCTGATCTACCTCCTAATCTTTCTCATTTTCACCTTCTAAATTCACTTCTTCAGTAGCATCACCCTGTATTTTCATCACACTCTTCTTCTACGTTCATCACTGTTGGTACACATGTCCCCAGTTCTAGTCTAGTGAGCTTAAATGTAATAGACTTTCCTTTCTTGTTGCACTTATTCTAGTCTAGTGAGCTTAAATGTAATAGACTTTCCTTTCTTGTTGCACTTATGTAATGTTTGATTAATACAAATGAGAAACTCTTCTATATATGCTTATTGGTTGTTTAAAGTTATATCTATTTATATTATTTATTGTTACACACATATATGACAATGTTAAATAGGTTTATAGTTAGACATAGTTTAAACCATTAAAGGTTTAAGAATGTGTTTAACTAAGTGTCCAGATTCAGTCGCACGACTGGACCATGCGAATGGGCCAATCGCAAGACTGAACCAGGTGATTGACTCAATCGCCGATTGAGTCATGAGACTGACTCAGTCGTACGAATGAATCAATCATATGACTCAGTCGCAGGACTGAGCCAGTCGCTTGGCTCAGTCGTACGAATGAGAGCTGTAACCTATAAATACCACTTAATTCATGGAAAAACGTAACACTTCGAATATTAATAACCCTAGTCGACCCAGAGTGTCCTGTTCATCCATTCCAAGTTCATAGAACGTCTCAGATCATTCCTAGTCCGTTTTTAACGTTTTCTAATCGTTAGGTTTGATCTTGTTAACGTTCTCCCTGATTGGATCGCCAATCAAATAGGATTCCGCACTATTTGATCCGGTTTAACGAAGAATCAGTTGGTACTCCATTCGTACACGGTCCTAACAAGTGGTATCAGAGCATAGGCTCTTGATTCTTCGTGGATTCAATCAAGTTTTTGGTAAAGTCAATGTTTTTACGTGAAAAAATCCAATCTTTCTGCTAAAAATCAAGTCTTTACGTGTGCATTTTCTGAAAAATCAATATTTTTTGACTTTCAGCCGTCTAGGGTGTAAAAAATTGCGTTTTAGGTCAAATTTTGCAAAAAACCAAGATTTCAGCAGTCTCAGTCGCACGATTATCTCACTCGTACGACTGAAGTCTAGTCGCCCAATTCAATCGTCCGATTGAGTCAGTCGCCCAGTTCAATCGCCCGATTGAGTCAGTCGCCCAGTTCAATCGCCCGATTGAGTCAGTCGCTCAGTTCAATCGCCTGATTAAGTCAGTCGCACAGTTCGATCGCCCAGTTGAGTCAGTCGGTTCGTTCAGTCGCCCAAGTGTCTCAATCGCCTGTTCAATCGTCCGATTGAGTTCAATCGCATACTGTTAGTGTCAGTCGCATCTCAGTCGTACTCTCCAATCACACAGACAGTTTGTTATTCAAGTTAAAACAAAGATAATGGACTCGAAAAACTTTGCTTTCTCAGCTGGAAAGGACTCTAGAATCCAGAATCTTCTGTTACTGGAGAATGAAATTGGAAACCATAATAAACCACCGAAACTACTGTCTATAGATGAATTTCTACAGATGAATTTCCTCAGTGGAAACAAAGATTTGAAATTCATCTTAATGGTGTGGATACCAATTTATGGAACTCGATTGAGACTGGATATAACATGCCCGTTAGTGCTGATGGTATACCGTTGACTTTAAGTGGACTTAGTGATGCACAGAAGGTTGCCTATAATGCAGAAAAGAAGGCTTACGCAATGTTAACCCAGTCAATTCCCAAGGATATCTTTCATCAATACTCAGAGCATAAACAAAGCAAAAAGTTATGGGAAGCTCTAGAGAAGAGATATGATGGGAATACAACTCTGAAGTCACTGAAGGCTAAAGCGTTGAGGAAAGAGTTTGACAACTTTTCATCCATTGGGAATGAAAGCTTGGATGAGATCATTGATCGCTTCTACCATTTGATGAGTGAACTTCACACTCATGGGGTTAAGACGTCAAAGGAAGATAAGGTTACAAGCTTGGCTAATGGTTTACCAGAAAAGTGGGACTCTTTTATTTCCACTTTGCGTTATAATTCAATTTTAGAGACTTTAGACATAAATGACTTCATTTTGAAACTGAGAGAGGAAGAAGTGCATCACAAGTACAGAACAAAGAAAGGAGCATACACACAAGACCCTTCACTCTACAATGTCACTCCTACTTCTACTTCTGCTACCAAATCTTCTCAAGCATCTCTGCAAACAACGTTTGTGTCAAATGCATCCCTATCTAGTGATCAAGGCTCATCATCTGCAAGTCACTCACATGGTGCATCTGGGTTCTACAAAGTCCAATAGTTACTCAATCTACAAAGTTAATGACTGAAAATTTAGGAAAAGTAACAGTGGAAGTTGCAAAGGAGCACATGGATCTACTTGCTGCGGTAGTACACTCCTATGATGGTTTAGTGGCTGGTAAGATTGGAAACTGCCACCTAGCCGATGAAGACTATGAGCAGGTAGATGAGAACGAGCTGGAACGTATGGATATTATGTGGGCTCTTGCAAGTGCTGTGCGAAGAGCTAAGAAATTTGTGAAAAAGACAGGACAGAATCTCGTGGCTACAAAAGATACAACATCATGTTTGCTCAAGGCGACGAAGGACAGGATTGGTCCTTCCGATTCTTATCTGACGGTGAAGCCAACATAGCATCTGTTGAAGACCTAAATGAAGACCCAGCGAGTGAGGGGGAGAGCTCAGCTGAGATTGATACTGCTGAAATGGAAGAGACTTTAGCTGCTGTTAATCAAATTGTTGAGAACGAGCTGAACGCTGAATCTGAAGCACAACCAGAGTCTCAAAATGCTTTCATGGCCGAACGTCCACATCTGCACAGGTAGAATCGAAAGATGAACTTTTTGCTAAACATGCTTGTGTTGATTGTGAAAAATATAGGGAAAGCATTGACTTAAAATTTGCTAGGTTATTAGATCACAATGATAACTTAGTAAATGACTTAAAATTGTGCTCAGAGGCTAACAGAGTGTTAAAACAAAATAATAGCAGTTATAAGGAAAAGATTGAGGCTTTAAAGAAACAATTAAAAGAGACTGAAGTTGTTGCATTCAACCAAGAAAATGATATTAAATTCTATTTAAAGACCATTGAAGAAACTAAAAAGGATAAAGCAGTTTTACAAGTTGAAAATGAGTCTTTAAAACAAAAACTTCATAGTCTTGCGAGCTCCTCGCACATTTTGAAAAACTTGGTTAAGGATCGCAACAACGGGAAGGTTTGGGTTATAAAGTTGTGCCCCCACCACATGAGACTCTATTGAACACCAAACAACGTCCAATCAATAATAATCCAATTAAAGATCATGTGGTGACAACTCCTCTAGTCAGTGACCCGGACACAGCAGTTAAACCTGTTTCTTCGGGTGCTGATCAGAAACCCTCAACTTCAGGCACAACTGGAAATGAAAAACGGGTGGAAGAGAATGTTCAAGCATCTCTTGGGTTGGGTTCTAATTCTACTAACACACAATCCAAGATTTCCAAAACCACTCAAAATAAACCAGTTAAGAAAGATAACACTCATCTTCAAAGGCAAATAAATCATAATGTTAAACATGTTAAGTTTGTCAAGGAAGGTGAACATCAAAAGACCGAGACCAAAGAGCCCATACCTGAGGTCTACTCCCCACCCCACAAGAGATCTTCTAGTCCTTTTGAAAGGAGATCCTGTTATGCTTGTGGTAAACGAGGTCACATATCTTCTAGTTGTCCCGCTATCAGACACCTAGGGTTAAGGTTGAACTGGACAAAGAAGTTTCTCAGTTTCCAAAACAGAGATCTAAGACCCCTGTTAGGTCTAACACACCTGCTAGGTCTTACACATCTCCTCAACACCATAGACAACACAGACAAGTCAGTGGCAAGTCTGTGTTGCCTGAGGTGAAACCAGTTCTGGAAACTAAACCAAAGGTTCAAACTGTTAATCAATCAACTGTCTATCACAAACAATCTTTTCATAAAGATGGTATGTAGAAAGCTAAAATGTCTGATGTGTCTGATAGCAGTGACAAACTGAAGGTTGAGGTCCCACAAACTCAAAGGACAGTGGGTAGAGTTCATAATGTGTGATGCCTCTAGGAAACCCAAGCCAGTTAAGGCTTGGGTCCCCCCCTTAACTATTGTTTTCAATTATGTGCAGGTTGTCCGCTACAGTGCTTCTACCAATACATGGATTGTAGATAGCGGAGCTTCCAGGCACATGACAGGAAATAAGTCTCTCCTTTTCAATGTCAAACAAATTAAAGGGGGACACGTTTCCTTTGCTGGTAACAAAGGAGGATACATTACTGCTCAAGGCGAAGTAGGTAATGCGAAGGTAAGATTCGACAAAGTCAATTTTGTTCAACAATTAGAAAACAATCTGCTTTCAGTGTCTCAGATATGTGACAAGGGCTTCAAAGTGATGTTTGACAACCGCAAGTGTTACATACTGAAGAAAGAGATAGAGATTCCAGAGGAGCAGGTCTTAATGTCAGCATCCAGGTACAATGATTTATATGTATTGGATATGTCTAATGCTTCTTCCTCTGAGTCTACAGTTCACTGTTTCTTATCCAAAGCAACAGAGAAAGAATCTATCTCATGGCACAGAAGAATGGGACACATTAATCACAGGAAGATGAATCATCTGATTCATAACAACTTAGTTGAAGGAGTTACTGTCAAGAACTTCCAACTTCCTGATTTTTTTGTCTCATGCAAGAAGGGAAAGCAGACCAGGAAATCTCACAAGACCAAGCATGTCAATTCAATAGAGATGCCCCTGGAGCTACTGCACATGGATCTATTTGGTCCTGTAAGCACGAAGAGTATAGCAGGAGACTGTACTGCTTTGTAGTCAAAGATGACTACTCACGCTTTACTTGGGTGATGTTTCTGAAAGCTAAGTCAGAAACGTTTGAATCATTCAAGGTACTAGTCACAACGCTGGAGTCACTCTACAACCTGAAGGTAAGGAAGATTCATTCAGACAATGGCACAGAGTTCAAGAATCAGTGGATGGATGCTTTCTGCAAGGAAAAGGGAATTGTTTATCAGTTCACCTCAGCATACACGCCACAGATGAATGGAGTTGCAGAACGAAAGAATCGGAGCTTGATCGAGACTGCGAGGACAATGTTGGCAGATTCTAAGCTTCCAGTACAGTTCTGGAATGAAGTAGTTGCTAATGCCTGCTACACACTTAACCGTGTGTTAGTAGTCAAAAGGCATGGCAAGACTTGCTATGAATTGCTTCAGAAGAAAACCTAACTTGGAGTATCTGGAACCATTTGGAGCTCCATGTACCCTGTTGAAGAAGTCTCAGGAAGGCAAGTTTAGTGAGAAAGCTGATCAAGGGATTTTTCTAGGATACAGCATACCAGACAAACGAGTTTACAATAACTCGACAGGTCAGGTTGAAGTGTGGTGCAACGTAGATGTGCAACGATACACCCCCCCTGCTGGAAAAGGTCCATCGTCATTCTTCGATTACGATGGCTTTTTCAAATCCTTTAATCTTCCTCAGCTTGATTCAGATGATGTGATTGCTACTCAGATGATGTACGATGTTCTAAATACACCAAATCTGGATTCTAGCAACACGAACCTGCAGATGGTGCTTCAAGTTCCTCGACTTCTGCTCAGGACGAGTGTGATGATTCATCAGATGATGAAGTGGCAGCTGAAACTGATATTGAGCATAATGTAAATCAAGATGTTGGCTCAGAAGCTGCTGAACCGGCATTAGGAAATCCGGATACTGAACCAGTAGTCACAAATCTTGATTCTGAAGTTGTTGTTCCTACAACACCAATGACAAGGATCAGTATGAATCATCAGCTGTACTCTGCTGATTATACTGCAGTCATGGAAAAGGGATACGTCAATGACGGGGCTTTCTCATGTTTTGTTTCACAAATCGAGCCTAAGTACGTCAGTGACGCCCTGAAAGATGAGGCCTGGGTCAATGCTATGCAAGAAGAGCTACTCCAGTTCAAGAAACTTGGAGTGTGGACACTCGTTGACAGACCAAAAGGTGTGAAGTAATTGGTACCAAATGGGTACTAAAGTGCAAGAAGGATGACCAAGGTGTTGTTATCAGAAACAAGGCACGGTTGGTTGTTCAGGGATTCAGACAAGTCGAGGGAGTCGACTACAATGAAGTGTTTGCACCAGTGGCACGAATGGAGCAATTCGGATATTTCTTGCCTATGCATCGTATATGAAGATCAAAGTTTATCAATTGGATGTGAAGAGTGCATTCCTTCATGGGGAAATCCGTAGGAGGTATACATCAGTCAACCCGAGGGATTCGAGGATCCCTATCATCAGACAGAGTCTACAAGTTAGACAAGGCTCTGTATGGGCTACATCAGGCTCCTCGAGCTTGGTATGAAAAGCTCTCCACCCATCTGTTGAAACACGGCTTTCGCAGGGGTGTGATTGACTCTACGTTGTTCATCAAAGAAAAGGATGGTGATTTGCTTATGGTGCAGATCTATATGGATGACATTATCTTCGGTTCCAGAAACAAAGAGTTGTGCAAAGAATTCGAATCTGTGATGAAGGCAGAGTTTGAAATGAGTGCCATGGGAGAAATGAAGTTCTTCCTAGGATTACAGGTGGATCAAACTCCAACCGGTATTTTCCTGCATCTGACTAAGTATGTCGGCGACATTCTGAGTCGGTTTGATATGGAAAATGTTACTGTAGCCGGTACCCCTCTCACCACAAATCATGATGTGGCTCCTGATGAGAATGGGGATTTGGTGGATACAACTATGTATCGTGGGATGATCGGATCTCTCATGTATCTCACTGCCTCGCGTCCAGATATCATGTATGCCACATGTTTATGTTCCAGATATCAAGCGAAGCCAAAAGTGAATCACTTGATTGGGGTCAAGAGGATTTTCCGTTATCTGAAGGGTACTCCAACACTGGGGTTGTGGTATCCTCATGATGATGACTTCGAGCTAACGGCGTGTAGTGATTCGGATTATGGAGGCTGCAAAATGAATTACAAGTCTACGTCAGCAGGATGTCAATTTTTTGGGAGGAGATTGGTGACATGGCAGTGTAAGAAGCAGACATCAGTTGCTCTTTCTACCTGTGAAGCCGTATATGTTGCCGCCACCAGCTGCTGCTCCCAAATCATATGGATACAACAGCAAATGCGGGACTACGGTTTGCATTTCTCTTCTACTCCTATATTTGTTGATAATTCTGTTGCAATTGCAGTGACTAAAAATCCAGTCCAACATCCTAAAACCAAACACATCGGAATTAAATATCACTTTATACGTGACTGTTTTGAAAAGAATTTAATGTGATAAAAACAAACACGGATTTTCAACGCGCTGACCTCTACACCAAACCATTTGATAAACCAAGATTTTTCTATCTGCTAGAGGTCAACGGGGTTAAAAAGAAAAGTGATGTTATCTTAGAAGAAACAGATACATAGTCCGACACATGTTCATTTTTCAATTTTTTATTATTTCTTTTATTTTATTTCTTTTAATTTTCTTGTCGTATAAAAATCAAAAAACACAAAAAGATTTTCTGTTTTAGAATTTTAGGGGGAGATTATGTTCAGTATTCATTTACTTAAAAAAAAGGGGGGGAAGGTTAGTAAAGCTGAAAAGGCATAGACAACAAAACTGGAAATGTGACTCGATATAATTAGAAAGTGATAGTACACAGGCATCGAGTTACTTGGAACACCAAAATGATTTTCTATTCAGCAATGCTAATTAAATCACAGAAAAATTATAAATCAGAGAAGTCTAGGTCTAACATATTAGGAAAATGATAGTAAGCTTGGTTGGTACTGTGACTACCCGGAGAAAGTAGATCCAGGGTGGTGCAAGTGCATTAGACGACGTGTCGGTAGATTCAACAAATAGATCAGTAGACAACATCAGTGATTTGGCTTAAACTTAAATAATTCAACAAGTTGTGGGTTTTCATGGTATCCCTGGTATGCACAATCAATCAAGTTCCAATAAGGGTGAGGAGCAAGTAAATGCCACAAATGTGAGCAAAGACCTGAAAACAGAGCAAAAGATGACAAAAGTCACTGAAAAACAATGTATATTCAAATATACTGCTCTAAGAAGAAAAATAGGTATTGCGCCTCTCTGCTGTGCGATGGCACTGACCTGAGGCTTAGCATAACCTATTCGTTCTAAGAATTCATTGCTGTTTGTGCCTCTCTGCTGTGCGATGGCACTGACCTGAGGCTTAGCATCTCTTTGAAAATTATTAGAACCAAATCTTCCAAGTCCCTAGACCACTCAAAAATCTCCTGAGGAAGATTGATTACCATATACCTGTGGAACACACAAATATTTGTTGACCTAATTCAACTAATTAATTACTGATGTTTGTCAAAAATCTATGTATGGATTTAAGTGGACAAGTATACTTACAATCGTCGTGACTGCATTGCCTGAAGCTCAAAATCAATGGGTGTTACTTATCATATCAAGTATGATTCCCAGTTAGATCTTAGAAGTCTTAGATGAGTGAAAAACTGTGATATATAATTTATGCATGTGTTTAAAGTTAACTACAGATAAAAGGTTCCAAGAAATGGTGATTATGCCTGTCTGATTCCATATGAGTCTGTTCTTGATATAATGTCAATGCTAATAGGCTACACTAACCTGCCCTAACAAAAATCACAAAAAGATGTCTATTTTGTTCGTACGTTTAAACTTTTCTAGTTAGTTGTATAGTGTGTCATTGTCGGACTGTGCATATTGTTCTCTGTTAACGTCACCAAATAAGCTTAACATTTATCTAAACAAATTGTTTCTGAAAGGTTAAAAGGATCATGTCTGAGATGATCAGGTGGATAAATGGATTGTGTCTGAGGTGATCGGGTGGATAAATGGATCACGTCTGAGGTGATCGGGTGGATAAATGGATCACATCTGAGGTGATTAAAAAGTCGTATTTTAAATGGTCATGTCTGAGATGATCAACCAGCTCATAATGATTATCTACTATTAAATGAAACTAAGTGTCGTATGGTAAGAATGTCAAAATGTCACAAGTATGGCCAGTCGCACGATTGAACCATAAGTATGATCCAGTCGTACGATTGAAGCGTACGAATGAGTCAAGTCATACGAATGGACAATACGACTGAGCCCAATCGCACGATTGGAGGTGACCGACTGTGATAGTCGTAAGAGTGACCCTCAATCGCACGATTGGAGATGACCGAATGGGTGAATCGCACGACTGAAACTCAGTTGCATGCTCTACTCATGCGACTAGGCTCAGTCGCACGACTGAACTATGCGACAGGGCTCAGTCGCACGACTGGGAGTTGCCCTAGTATAAATACAGGTCGTATCGGTCTCAGTTGCCCATTCACCTAAATCTCCCCTTGATACGTGCGACTTAAAGAACCTCTGCCAAAATTTCACTTGATTCACTTTTGCCATATATTTGTGTGTTCTGACTTTCTATACGGCTTGTACAGGTAATATTTGAGGTGGTTCATCAATAAAACTGAGCAATGACAACACGAATCGCTCGAAGTTTGACCTAACAGTAACCGTGACTTAAAAGAATCAAAACATCATCAAAACTAAAGTAGATGATCAAATTAATGGTATAATAGTTTTAGTCGGCGGTTTCTGAGTATAGTGAGCCTAATTTCGAAGTTTAACATCAAGTATAGCTCAAAACTCAAATTTTGAATGGACAAACAGTCAAATGAACGACTAGATATGCTGATGAACTTCAATCGTACGACTGAGCTGTCCGATTGGCTCAATCGTACGACTGAGATGGACGAATGACTCAATCGTACGACTGAACCATGTGTATGAGTTCAGGCGCACGACTGAGATAGTCGGATGAGAAGTCATGCGACTAAGTTCAATCGTTTGACTCAGTCGTACGAATGAATTCAATCGTACGATTAGATCTCAGTCGCACAGTTCATATGCACGACTGGAACTCAGTCGTTTGTTCAGTTGCATGACTAAACCAAAGCTTAAAGTTCATTAATTGAGATTCATTATCCTCTACATGTATTAACGTCTAGTTGTTTCATGTGAACAGATGGCAAGCAGATGGCCGGTGAGCTCTAAGCACAACATCTGTGCTTATCTCGAACTGACTTCACGCAATGCGGCAGATTTCACAGGGATCATCAGCTTTCTACGACGATCGAGGATATATAGAGCTATCTCAGCTCCATGCACACCCTATCTCTCGATTCAGAAGGCGTTCTGGGAGAACGCAGTGGTGGATAGGTCAACTGATCCCTATTCCATCAGGAGCTCTATACTTAGGGAGCCGATTCAGATTACGGAGGAGGACATACGGACGGTCCTCGAGCTAGGGGATGATGCTGATTGTCTAACACGTCTGCATCCCCTTACCGTCCGAGGCTGCTTTTTGAGGGCAAAGTACTCGGGGGACATAAACTTGAGTATGCTCAACAAGAGCAACTTGAGCCCCAAGTTCAAGTACCTTGCCCATATACTTTTGCGATGTTTAGCCTCAAGGAAAGGCGGGTTTGATGAGTTGTCAGACCAGACGCAGAGTGCATTTGCTGCTCTGGTGCTGAACATCCCCTTCAGCTTCTCTCAGATGATCTTCACCTATCTGGTGGAGAACATCGAAGCTAAGGGAAAGGAGAGATTTTGTATGTACCCACGATTCATCCAGATGATTATCGACCAAAAGCTTCCTCAACTGCCCAAAGCTCAAGAAGATGCAGTCGTCCTAGAGGTTATGGACGATACTACATTGGGAGGATGAAGGTCTACCGGGGGAAGCAGGTAAAACCCCCGGTAAGGAGATTGTTTGGGCATCTGGCCCGGGAAGAGTATGTGGCGCCTTCAAAGAAAAGGTGGCGCCACGAGGACAGTGACTCGGATGTAGAGCAGATTGCTCTACCCTCCGATGACTCTGATGATGATCATGATGCTGATCAGGGAGGAAATGTCTAGGGAGGACCCGAACCAGCTCCAATTCACCCTGATTTTCAGATGGAGGAGGAGGAGGAGTCAGATGAAGAGCCACTCACCCGGACTGTGGGAAGTCGGGAAGTGCCAACAGAGCGAGGAATCAGGGCGGTTGGTGGACGCCCGGGAGAGTCTGGGGGTTCTACGACAGACCAACTTATAACCCAGACACTCCCATCGCCAAGGGGGAGCATCAGGATCTAAGGGATCCAGGCTCAAGAGAATGGCCCAGCCCCACGGGAAGAAGCCCAAACGCCGAAGGCTCACTCTGCTTACTTCCACCACTTCCACCACCACTACATCAACCTCCCAAACCACCCAAACACCCAAGCCACCCAAAATACCCAAGCCTACCACAGCCACTACTATACCTGTTCCACCACCAGTCACCACCACCCAACCTACTACCACAATACATCCCACTCTCCAATCTACTCACACTCCACCTCCTATATTCACCACTGCCACAGCTATCACCACAAGCCATCAAGCCATCCCATCCTCCTTCCCATCTGGATTGTCTCTACCTCCAAGTGGAGTAGAGGAACAACTGTCAGCACTAAATCGGATGGTGCTGTAGTTATTAGCTGCTGATGATGACAAGACTGCTCGACTTCTACAGCTTGAGGAGCAAAATGCTTCTCAAGCCCATATTATTGCTCAGCAAGCTGAGCAGATCTCCCAACTCAAGGAACAACATGTCATTTCCACTCAGAAGATTGAGGAGTTGGAGTCTGCGAATAAGAAGATTATGCTCAAGCTGATCCTCTAAAGATCAAGGAAGGAGATGGTGATGATAGTGATGATAAGGATGATGGGGATGATGAGGATGATGAGGATGAGGATGATGATGAAGAGGATGATGACGATGATGCTGAGGAGGAGGGTGATGGCAAGGATAAAGACAAGGATGATGATGGTGAAGGGGATGCAGCCGCCTCTGCCTCGGCTCCTGGTCTTGAGCAACGAACCAAGAAAAGACAAGACCAGGGAGCATCAGCTGTTGCCCCACCTACCTCCCCTTCTGCCGAAGATCCCGCGATGATTCAAGGCAAAGTTTAGGATTAGATGTTTATTTATCATTAAACTTTTAACCTTGTAATCATGTATTTAATATGGGTTTAAAGTAAATGAATGAAAAGTTAAATTGACATGGGATATGTGCTTAATGTATACTAACCTGCACTGTGTTCGGTAAATTGTCATACAGGTTCATCCAAGCAGGCTGACGAAATGATGTGGTACCCCTTCGACAAATCGAGACTCAATTGACAATGATTCTCGATTTACAAGGAATAGTACATCGCTCTGTTAGTTACACACCTGAAGAGGGCGAGATCATACATGATCTAACTGATGAGCAGATTGCTGAACTATTTAGTCTAAACCCTGATGAGCTGGTAAAGGATGCGCCCGAGGTCGACACAGTCAGTGATGAAGAGCTACAGGATATCGACGAGGTGGAGATAGAGGATGTGACTGCTGATCATTATCCCCAGTACACTAACGCCGAAGGCGAAGTACTACCAGATCTGGGAGATGCATTTGACAGCAGTACATTCGATAAGGTTGAGAAAATGTCTGCTGCTAAAGAGGCTACAGCAGAGGATCCTCAGGCAGATGATGCTAATCTTGCATCGAAAAAGACTGAGTGGGCAGCCTGCCTGGAGGAAATGAAAAAGCAAAGAGCGCCTACAAAGACAAACGCCTACACCAAACTCTACATGATCATGAAACATCAGAAGGTGTCAGGCAAGATCATCAGCTGGGCATACTTTGAGGATCTTAAAGTATATGTTGTGAAGAGAGAGAAGGGAATAGAGTATTTCAGATTCCCACACGATCTGAGAACTCTCACTGGATTCGAGCTAAATCGTCTAGCTAACTTGAGCTTCCAATATGCTGTCCCAGGGAAGATATCTGGATCGTTCGAGAAAGCTCTGAAGAAGGAGTACCTTACGAGGTGGGTCAATTTTAAACCTCAATAGCCTAAAAGGTTGATTCATAAGACCGAGGTTGACCCCACCTCTGGAAGGCCAAAGGTGATTTTGAGATGGCACCCTCCACGCACAATGTCGCGTATTCCACTGAGGGAAATGCCACAAGATTTTGCACCCCATTTTAAATGGTGGTATTATGACTGGTGCACTGGTGAGGTCGTCATAGTTTTGGATAAAGAAGGGACGATAGAGACGATTAGGGTATACGACCCTATGTGGCTAACCAACTTGTCTGCTTCAGATGTCTACATCTTGTACAAGTGGCCACTATTTTTTGACACACGGGATATTGTGCAAGCACTTTAGTTTCAACATTTTATACGTTTATGCTTCGCACTTGATATTCATGCTGGGGTTTCCTGAGAAGAAAGGGTAAAGAGATATGAAGAGTTCAAGAAGGATGTCAAAGTGTAGGTAGAACTAGGTCCAAGGGGGAGTTTGTTGGTACACATGTCCCCAGTTCTAGTCTAGTGAGCTTAAATGTAATAGACTTTCCTTTCTTGTTGCCCTTATGTAATGTTTAATTAATACAAATGAGAAACTCTTCTATATATGCTTATTGGTTGTTTAAAGTTATATCTATTTATATTATTTATTGTTACACACATATATGACAATATTAAATAGGTTTACAGTTGTTAGACATAGTTTTGAACCGTTAAAGGTTTAAGAATGTGTTTAACTAAGTGTCCTGATTCAGTCGCACGATGGACCATGCGAATGGGCCAATCGCACGACTGAACCAGGTGATTGACTCAATCGCACGATTGAGTCATGAGACTGACTCAGTCGTATGAATGAGTCAATCGTATGACTCAATCGCACGACTGAGCCAGTCGCTTGGCTCAGTCGTACGAATGAGAGCTGTAACCTATAAATACCACTTAATTCATGGAAAAACGTAACACTTCAAATATTCATAACCCTAGTCGACCCAGAGTGTCCTGTTCGTCCATTCCAAGTTCATAGAACGTCTCAGATCATTCTAGTCGGTTCTTAACGTTTTCTAATCGTTAGGTTTGATCTTGTTAACGTTCTCCCTGATTGGATCGCTAATCAAATAGGATTCCGCACTATTTGATCCGGTTTAACGAAGAATCAGTTAGTACTCCGTTCGTACACGGTCTAACAACATCACTTTAGTAGGAGTGTTACTTTCAGATGCTTGGTTAGGTTTAACTACAGGGAGATTGGGCTTTGAGGTTGTTCTTGTTAAGGTGATGGCTGGTTGAGAGAGAGAGGTTCTGGTAGAGTAGTGTTAGTGGATGATTATGATTGGGATTGATTGGGTGAGATGGGTTGTATGCGTTGTGTTTGTGTGTTGGTTGTTGTTCAGGTGGTGAAGGTTGTTGAGTAGTATGGAAGATGGTGGTTGATTAATTATAGGAGTTTGTGGTGGTGAATGTGAATCTTGCTCAGTCTGAGCAGGGGACTCTTCAGCTTGTTCTTGATCTTCTATAAAGATTAATTCTTGAGGAATATCAGCATTGGTATCCACCATATAAGGGAACATCTCCATTTCCTCCCCTTCATATCTTTCACTGATCTTGTTCAGCACAGATCACCCCAAGTGTGCTTGAACAAACATATCACATTCCCTCACTATCCGTGGTAGGGAGTCATTGACAATCAGCTGAAGAAATCTTGGGAACATGTAGAATAATTGTACTTCCTTCCTTCAAATATTCCAATGATCCCAGAGGAGGTGCCTTAAAAATCTATCCAGTCCAGACTTCCTATTTGACATACATTTCAGATATGTATGATACAGGAATCTATAAGGCTTGTATAATCTTCCTTTCTAGATTTTCTATTCCTGTAATCTCTGTCATATCCCATAAGATCAAACACCTTTTGAATATATTCATGATCGAATACATCAGGGTGACCTGCTTCTTGATCACCAAGCTCCAACACCCTCCTAATGATATATTCATCTACTCTCAGCACTTCACGCCTAATCGAAGCATAGATTACTTGCTCACCGTTCTCCTCGGCCACTCTTGCAGTATTCCATAAATCTATCACATGTGTTTGATAGATCACTGGGTCAGTAGTTAAGGAGTAGAATATCCTCGATCGCCTTAGGTATCGGATAATCTCTGTCCATCCTTCGATGACAGGATCATCCGGATTTATCAAAGCACATACATTATGCTCCTTTCCGAATCGATTAGCCATCTGCAATAAACAAGAATATTAGAAAACAATGATTTATGAATTTAGGCTTGAAATCAAAAATCTTATATTTTTAAGAAGTTCAAGAGTTTCAATGACATTTTAGCAATAATCTATGATATGAAGTTACAATCAATTATTTACCTTGAGAATGTTCATATGATGAGCAAAAGTTTAAGAAACTCAAAGATTTATTGTTTTGGAGTGATAATTTGAATATCGGCGAAAGAAAGATTTAAGGGTTTTGCGAACGTTTTTCTAAGTCATAAAAGTGTTCTGTGAAAAGTAAATGAAAATGACAAGTGTTGGACCAAAAGAATTAATGAGCCAGATCAGAAAAACCTTTAAGTCCCACAAGTCATCACAACAACTGCTGAAGACATCATCAGCTGTTTGACAAAGTCTGAAGATCAACAGCTGATGACTGAAGTACTGAAGCCTTTATCAGCTGAAGACCAAAGTCTGAAGATCAACAGCTAAAGACCAAAGTCTGAAGATCAACAGCTGAAGACTAAAGTACTGAAGTCTATCAGCTGAAGTACAAAGACTGAAGTACAAAGACTGAAGACATCAGCTGATGTAATCAACTGAAGACATCAGCTGATGACAACAACTGAAGTTCAAGTCTGAAGTCCAAGTACTGAAGCCTTCAGAGTTTGTCACAATAGCTGTAGAAGTATTCTTCAGTTGTTGTGATGGTGTTCTTTTAGTCTTTTCTTTTCAGTAGTTTTCTTTTGTATTTCAGTACTTGTAAAACGACTGAAGAACATGTTCTTTAGTCATTATAGTTTCAGTAGTTATAGTTCAGTAGTTTCTTTTCAGTAGTTGTAGTCATAGTTAACACTTGTCTTTTGTAAGAAGATGTCAGCTGTTTGACATCTTCAGTAGTTGTGTTAACTTTCAGTAGTTTGTTAAATAACAGTTAGATGTCACTGTCAAGTGACATCAGCTGACTTCATCTTTCCTATAAAAGGAAAGATGACCTAATTGTAATTTGACGAAGCATATATTGAATGAAATATATCTTTTAGCAGAAACTCTCTCTTATTGTACTATTTCATTGATAAATCTCTTGTGTTCTTGTTTGAATTTGTTGATTCGTGTGCTCATTCCACTGCAAATCTAATCTAATTGATCAAACTAGATGCTGAGATCCTTTCAACAAGTCCAAGGTATCTTTTATACACTTTTCAGAAACATAGTTAATAACCTTTTAATATTATGGGACCCTCAACCCTTATTACCCTTCCGTGGTAATTTTTGTTTCTGAAGATATTATATCTTTCGTAATAGTTTAAAGCTTCTGCAAAACTTAAGTCTTCCATAGGAAAATAAATCTTCCGAAGGAAATAAATTTTCGAAGGAAATCTACCCTTTCGCGGGAAATTAAGTCTACCATAGGAAATTAAGTCTTCCAAAGGAAGATAAATCTTTCAAGGAAATTAAGTCTTCCGTAGGAAATGAAGTGTTACATAGGAAAAATAAATCTTTTGAAGGAAAATAAATCTTCTAATGGAAATCTTCAGATGACATGCTTATTTCCTAAACTACTATGGAAGTATAATTTGTATTTCTATAGGTTATCAAACTAACATAATTGAATTATACTTTGTTAAAACATTCACATCCATAGGCTACCAATCTACAGACGATCAGATTTTAACTTGGTTAATTTTTACACTGGAGCATCTGCTGAAAGGCAGTATTACACTATAACTTCTGCTAAAGGATAAAAATTTATCTTTTTTATGCATGATTCTAATATGTTATTAGATCATGTTTTGCTGTTGGACCATTGTTGACTTGTTCCAATGGCAATTGTGCAGAGATTTTCACAAGGTAGATATCCAACAGCCAAAGTAGTTGCTCAAGATCCAATTTTCTTCAACATGTTGACAAACTCATTTTTCATGCTCATTTACTATACCCCCCTAAATTTGTGCTTAATAATGAACTTTTTAGCATTAATTTAAGTAGAGAGTAGCATGAAAAGCAATGATCTCCCACATTATTTTAAATAACACAAATAAGCATAACTTAATTTTATGTACATGCATTTGAAAATGGGATCATACTATGACACTAAGTTACCTCTTGATGATTTTAGTTTAAGGGAAGTAGACAATGATCTAGTGCTGATTGTAAGTATGTTAATCCACTGAAATTCAAACAAGAGTATATGTTTCACTAGACATGCTGATTATAATGTTTTGGTCTTGACTAGAGATAGACTAATATGGACTCCACATTCAATTCACCTTAGAGGTGTCCTCTGTTTATGAGTCATCTTATCACTTTTTCACACTTAAAACTATGTTCCTTTAAATATAAGTTCTATATTAAGATTTCTATGAAATCTTATTAATGCAAATTGTTGTGTAAGCTCTTTTAATTTAATATACAGTTGATCACATTGTATTCTTTTTTAGAGCTTGATATATGATCATCCTCAGGTCATAAGATCTTTACTCATGTAAAACAGAGGTGCCTTTAACAAAGGTCTTTATTTACATAAAATAGAGGGATGATGATGATCACAATCATATCACCAGGTGTTTATATGCATAAACAAAGGTGTTCATAATCCCAGATCTTTGCTTATGCAAAACAGAGGGAAAATGAATTACAAAGATAGAAATTATAAGTACCCAAAACATAGTGTGTTTGGATGAGTAAGATGGTCACATCAGGATAAGGCTCACTTGCTTGCACTTCAAAGTGGAATATCCCACAATCTGTCATCTAGCATTAAGTTTGGCAAGCATGTGTCTATGTTCTACTCAAGCTGAACCTACTCACATATCAAAGCACATCTGATCAGTCTTTATGTAAGGTTAAAGTTGAGGAAAATAAACAAAGTCATAGTGTACTATCATTTCCTATTATACAAAAGCTAGGAACAAAAAACATATAAAAATCATTCTTTTTGTATTTTTATTGTTTCATGAATGTTTTTGGCTTTTTCATGAGGAAAGATCATGCTTTCTTTAATGATGAAGATATAGTTAATCTAAGTTGATCATGCCTAATGATTCAGTTAAGAAATTAAATCTTACTGGATCAATGGCTTTAATGAATAAATCAACAAGCTAATTTTTGGTATCCGCTTTGATCAACTTGATCAAACCCTTTTCTGAGTAATCTCTCAGAAAGTGATATCTTATCTTTATATGTTTTGTTTTACTATGTTGCACTGGATTAGCAGTGATAAACATAGCAGCGGTGTTATCTATATGAATTGGTGTTAAGAAAATTGTACCCATAATCAAGTAATAGGTTTTGCAATAATAAAACTGAGAGCAACCAGCTAAAGCAGCTATGTACTCGGCTTCAGCTGTGGATACTGAAACATTTGTTTGTTTCTTGCACTACCAAGAAACAGGCCTTGGTCCTATGAATTGACGTCCACCTGTTGTGGATTTCCTGTTATTGTTACATCCTCCAAAATCACTGTCTAAATAGAAGTAGAGGTTGGATTCTCCTTCTTTGGGATACCAAAGTCCAAGAGCTGGTTTCCGTTTAAGATATCTGAATATCCTCTTCACAACATTCATATATGATTCCTTTAGATCTGATTGGTACCTAGCACAAACACAAACAACAAACATAATGTCAGGTCGGCTTGTAGTTAAGTACATTAATGATCCTATCATTGATCTATATAATCTTTCGTCTACAGACTTCCCCTTAGGATCAGGTACAATTTTATCAATGTTTGATGCTGGTGTTTCGTATGAAGATGTATTAGCAAGAGAGTATTTCTTTAGTATTTAATGAATATAGTTCTCTTGATTGATGAAAAAACCATCTGGTTTTTTATGAACTTGAAATCCCAAGAAGAATGTTAATGTTGGATCCTGTATGCCCAATACACATAGAACATTGATGTGGTTAGTACGTCATGATCCAAGTCGGGTCATACCCAATAACAAACTTAGCAAACAGCAATAAATATTTATTTGATGATATGATAATGCAATTAAATATGAGCACCTAATTAGAAAATGGGTTTTCTATTTAAAGAAATGAGAGATAGAACAAATTATATGGATAATTTGTTCATGAATTATTATTATTTACATTGTTATTTAAATGGTTAAATAACAACAAATAATATATGTTCTTATGTTATACATTAAAAGGGTTTATATAACATATCAACATCTTAATGTAATTAGTTGGTTTTATATTTTAGGGTGTATAAGTTATATAATTAAAGGTTAATTATATATATCTTATCATCTAACTAATGAACATTAATAATGTGCCTTGTGTTACATAATTAAAAGGGTTAATTATGTAACAAGTCCACTCAACTTTTAATGTGTTACAAGTATTTTAAAAATGGGTGAACTTGGGTTTTAAAAAAGCTGAATTCGGCCCCCCCTTGGACTCCCCATTTTTGTCTTGAAAATACAACACTCATTAAGAGTGTGGTTGAGTGGAAGAGTGCAAGAATCATCCTCCTATCTCTCTCTCTTTTCACAAGATGAACAACTAGAGAAAAGCTCCTCCTTCTCTCCTTATTCACGGCTGAAACAAGGGGTTTTGAACCCCTTTTGGTCTTTTTCTTGGGTATTCTAATGATCCAAGATATGCTCCTTCATTGGTATGAAGTAGAAATGGTTTTCTTTCTTCCACCCATTGAAGAACTCGT
Organism: Flaveria linearis; assembly: GCA_024085815.1. Lineage (NCBI taxonomy): Eukaryota > Viridiplantae > Streptophyta > Magnoliopsida > Asterales > Asteraceae > Flaveria > Flaveria linearis. Next base: position 39,101,290 of record CM044011.1, read on the forward strand.
CTGGAAACAAGGTTCCAGCAGCATTGTTGTTCGTTTTGGTGCTTTAAATCCTAGCAAAGATGGTGTTTTCTTAGAGGCTTGTTGGTATGGGCACTTGAGGACATCTACTTTGGTGTTTTGGCCATTCAAGAGAAGCCCTTTCTTCACCCAAATCACGTTTTTAGCAGCCCTTATGGAAGGTGTTTCATTCACATTTTCAGCAGCCTACAAAGGTAGTTTGTTGATGTTGTTTTGGTTGTTTCCTTCTCTTGATAGCTAGTTCAAACACATATGAATGATCCTTATGATTTGGGTTTGTTGAAACAAAGTTATGAACTTTTAATTTTCAGATTACACATGATATTAATCTATTATTCCGCTGTGTTTTCTTAGTTTAAATGGTTAAACTAGTTTGTTAAAGGTCCAACAAACCCAACATTGGCATCTAGAGCCGGATATATGGATGAATTGCTTCATTTGTCCTTGTAAAATTGGTTTTATAGGACTTAAACAACCTAATAGGGGCTGTTTTGTGATGATATGATGATACCCCAACCTTTCAAGGTTATATCATGCATGCTTATGATTAAACCTTGAAAGGATGACATCAAATGGTTGATTATATTATTTTGGACATAACCCTAAAGTTTTGGTTCATGTTGGCCAGAACTTTAAGGTTATAAAAAGGGGTTCATTTAGTTCTTGAAATGATGTATATGGATACATGTTTTGGTGCATAACATAGCCTTGACCATGTGTGTTTTGGATTTGGTTGATTGTGGAATTGTCATGTTGGTTGTATTCATTTAAAAGGGTTGTAATAATTTTTTTTGTTTAAGTATTTGGGTTGTAATTTATTTATTCATTTGGTTATGTAATAAATAGAATAGGTGCATTTCTTTTTTTAGAAAATTGTATTAGGATATAATTTTGTAAAAGAAGATGCACAAGAAGAAGACCCAAAAGCAAGGACACAAAAGACATGGACACTTGAAGCATACGGATGCGGGTTCAAGTGGGAGTTCATGGACACTTAGAAGTGTCACTTTTAAACCCTTAGGAATGACCTTATGACAACACTTGTGATGGCAAACAAGTGTAGTCAACTTAGTGGCTATGGTTATGCACATATGTTTGTATGATTATGCTTGTTTGGTTGTTTGTTGTATGATTGTTATTTGATATTTGGATATGCATAACAAACTCATTAGCAAACTTAACAAGCTGAAAATTTATGGTTTCTAATCATTAAATGGTTAATAAAAGGTTATTAAAAGGATTAATGATTTAATAAAAGAGGTTTTATTAAAAATAAACCATAGGATACCTTGCATTTGAAAGCATGCAAATACAAGGTACATAAAGTTTTCAAAGACTAGAATTAATGGAAACTTAAATCCCTTTTGGAAACAAGTTTAACACCATTCTTTTACCCGACACTCAAATCACTTGAGAACTATTTGTGGGATAAAGGTCACCTAACCACTTGTAGGGAACTTGTGTGTTTGAGGTGAGTCTAATGTACTTGTGGGATAAAGGTCACCTAACCGCTTGTATGTGAAAACTCACACGTGTGTGTAAGTAGGATGACTTGAATTGGAAACCATGTGTATAGGGTCACCGAAGCATGGCGTACAATGGTGTTGATGGGATTAAACATGCCAACCAAACATAAGATGTTTAACCGATCCCATAAAGGCTAGAAGTTGCAAAAGGTTGCAATTGTCAAATGTTGACTGCCTTGTTAATTTAAATAATGGGATAAAGGTCACCTAACCATTATTTGAATGTAACGTTGGATTCTAGATTTTAATTATTAATTGTCTATGAGACTTAAAGGGTATTAATGATTAAAATGTAATTTTTCAGAAATACTAATAAGAACTTTGTAAATTTTGTAGAATGGCCGCAAACAATAATGCTACCACCCCGACCGTCCATACCCTATCACTGAGAACTATTTTAGAAAGGGATCGTCAGAACGACAACAACCTTATGGACTTAATTTCGAAACTTGAGAATCGTTCTCAAGAATGAGTAAAGGCCTATGTCCTTGACGATCCCATGTCTCACCAACCAATGCTGTTGATGTTAAGGCCTTTTGACGATTGGCTTAGGCACATTAAGGATTCTGTGCAAGATTCCTACCTCATGTTGGGAATATGATTCCCGAACTCCAAAAGGTTTTGGAGCATCATAGGGCATATGACATGATAATCTAGTTGAAGGAAATGTTCCTTCAACAAACTTTAGTAAGATTGCTTTGAAACGGTTCAAGCACTTTATGCATGTCACATGGAAGAAACCCAATCGATATCATCTTATATATTCTTAAGATGAAAAGCCACATTGATAGCCTCAAGATGCTTAACTGTCTTGTCTCAAAGTAGTTGGCCATGGATTTGATCCTTGATTGCCCAACTAAAGGTTTGAGACAATCATAATAAACTGTAATATAAACGGGTGGGAAAGAGCATCGGTGAAATTCACGCAATGCTCAAAGCAACCAGGCAGGGATGGGTAGAGAGGTTCTACCTATTCTCTCGATCAATGAGGAAGGCTATAAGAAATGGCCAATCCTGATCCTAAGGCAATTATTGCCAAAAGATAGGAATACATCAAAGCAAAGGTTAAAGCGAAACCTCAAAACCTAAGCTTATGAAGCCTAAGGTAAAGGAGAACAATCCATGCTTTGAGTATGGAGAGATAGAAAATAAAAGGGAATTGTCCCTCCTATCTCATGGAGTTGAAAAATAAGAGGAATGCTGGGCAAACCTCAAATACAATTTCATGATTCACATTGTATTAAATGTCATTTCTTCAAACACATGGGTATTGGATACCCGATGTGAGACTCATACTTGCAATTGTTGCAAAGGGGTTCAAAAGAAATGTGCGCTTCAAGGAAGGAAAACTCTATTTTGAGACTTTCAAATGGTTTGGAAGTTGTTCTCAAAACATTTTGTATGCACCTAGTTTGACTAGGAACATAATTAATGTTTCCTATTAAAACAACATGGTCATGATTTAAAGTTTGTAAATAATGGTATTAAGTTTTATGGATGATGTATTTCATTTTAAGGATATGACTTTTAATGATATTCATGAATTAGTTCATGATAATTTGTCCTATAATAACTCATTATACACATTAAGCACCAAGAAACTTAAAATGGGTTTAAGTTATTATTATCTTTAACATTGTCATGTTGGTCACATAAATAAGAATTGGATTCAAACACTTCAAAATAATGGTCTTTTCGAAACAAATGAAAATGTTTCATTTGATAAGTGTGAACCAAAAGACTTATTGGGAATGATACATTTGGATGTATGTGGTCCTTTTAAGACAATGACAAAGATTGGCGAAAGATACTTTATTACTGTTACCGACGATTACAGTCGCTATTATTGTGTGCACTTGATGACACATAAGAATGAAGCTTTTGAAATGATCAAAATCTTCGATAATGAAGTTGAAAATCAACTCTACATAACTATCTAAGTTCTTCATTCTGATAAAGGAGAAACTGAACCCTATTTGGATATGGTTCAATTTATTATGGCTATGAGCTTACCACCTTTATCGTTTTGGGTTTTCGCATTGCTCTCGGAGGCTCATATTATGAATATGACCCGGACAAAGAAAGTGTATATTAGTTGAGAAGCCACAGAGACTGTATGGGATACTGTTTCTTTGACTCAACGGAGCCAAAGTATTTATTGCTCGAAAGGCTAAGTTCTTGGAAACCGAGTTCTTTATGGAAGGAATGACGTATAGAACTATGGAACTTGATAAGGATCAAAATCCACAAGCCGGTACACTTTTGTTTGACACTAGCTACCAACAAGAGGTTGTTGATGATGATCAAGAGGTTGATAAATACACACAAAACGTTCACAAATCTGGTAGAGTTAGTATTCCATCTGAAAGATATGGATATTCCATGAATGGATGCTATGTGGTTGACCCCTGTAGGCTAACCATATACCAAAATGCTATGTCCAATTTGGATTGAAACAAGCATCAAGAAGTTGTGTATATATGAAAGCTAGTGGGAGCATAATTGTATTCTTAGTGTTGTATGTTGATGACACACTACTATTTGGAAATGATATTCCAACCATGGTAGGTGTTAAAACCTACCTTGGAATATGTTTTTCCATATAAGATCTCGTTTAAGCCGCCCATGTTTTGGAATAAGGATCTATAAGGATAGATCGAGGTGGTTGACTGATTTAAACCAAATTGCATAAACAAACAAACAAACAAAGCCAGTATATCCCACTCAAGAGCAGGGTCTGGGGAGGGTTGGTGTAGGCGAGTCTTTCCTCTATCTTGTTAAACCAAATTGCATATATTGATAAAATCATGAAAAGGTTCAAGATGGAAAACTCTTAGAAAGGTATGGTACCTATTCAAAGAGGGACAATGTTGACTATGTCTCAATGTCCAAGCTCATAGGATGAGCAAGATCGAATGAAGGATATCCCATATGCATCTGCTATAGGATCCATCATTTGTGTCATGATATGCACTAGACCAGACGAGTCATGCTTATTAAGTATGACAATGAAATACCAATAGAAATAACCATTGGATGGTTGTTAAAAGTATATTGAAATACCTTAGTAGGACTAAGGATATGTTTCTAATATATAGATCTGTTGAAGAGGAAGTCGTTGTAAAGGGTTACACGGATACGGGCTTCCAAAACTGATCGAGATGATTCTCCATCACAATCGGGTGTACTTCCATTATGAATGGAGGAGAGGTATCTTGAAATGTTCAAAGCAGGATACAGTAGCATTGTTCACTATAAAATCCGAATACATAGCCACTTCATTGGCAGCTTGGGAAGCTGCATGGATAAGTTTGTCCATTGCTTATCTAGGGGTGGTCTCTACCATTCAAGACCCCCTAGAAATCTTTGGTAATTACGTGGGTGGGATTGCTCAAATCAAGGAACCCCGTACTTATCAAAAGACTAAGCACCTTGAGCGGAGATTCAACATCATAAGGGATGGAGTTGAAAAGGGGTAAAGATATGTATTCGTAAAGTTCATAAAGATCCAAACATTACGGATCCACTCACGAAGCTCCTTGTGAGGGCAAAGTATGAGGGTCATACTTGTGCCTTAGGACTTTGATATTCTAGTGATTGGAATTGATCTGTTTAGTATTTAAAGTATGGAACAATTGTAATTTTAACTCTTTTATATGTTTGAGTTATGTTCCCCTTTAGCATGTTTATATCCATGAATATATTTATTATTCTAAATGTCTGTAGTCGGTCATATTTGTGGGAACAAATATGAACGTAAGACTATTATGAACATGGATTGGTAGATATTCATAAGGCATGAATATAGAGCAATTGGTTGCTGCCAAGGTTAATAAATATTCGTGGGATACGAATAATGGACTGACCCGCGTCTCAAATCTTACTACATGGAATCTTATTGATTGATCATAAGTAAATTTGAGTAAAGGCGAATATGATTTGGTATCCTCCGACCTGAGATACATATTGGGTTTTGATATTCACCAAGTGTTATACCTTGAGCTAGTTCTTCGCTGCTCTGAAATAATGGTCAGTACATAAGGCTATGTTTAGGTATAACATAAGGTGATTATGAGAAACGTATGTAGTCAAGATGGAATTTGTTCCTCTTATTCGTTGAGAGCAAGATGTCTAAGGCCTGATTAAGTTAAATCAACAAGGAATGATCATTCTGTGTCCTTGGATTTAACATGACATCTGTAACAAAAGGATAGATGATCGATTCACCTAAATCATTTCAAGTTTGGAACTTGAAGGGATGATGTTATTGAATGGCTTTAAAGTCATGCGTATTAAGGGCAGTAAACCGTTGTTAGGCGGTATTTACTGCTTGCATCAATCGCCTATGAATCTTGTGCAAGTGGGAGATTGTTGGATCCTGTATGCCCAAGACACATAGAACATTGATGTGGTTAGTACGTCATGATCCAAGTCGGGTCATACCCAATAACAAACTTAGCAAACACCAATAAATATTTATTTGATGATATGATCATGCAATTAAATCTGAGCACCTCATTAGAAAATGGGTTTTCTAATTTAAAGAAATGAGAGATAGAACAAATTATATGGATAATTTGTTCATGAATTATTATTATTTACATTGTTATTTGAATGGTTAAGTAACAACAAATAATATATATTCTTATGTTATACATTAAAAGGGTTTAATCATATAACATATCAACATCTTAATGTAATTAGTTGGTTTTATATTTTAGGGTGTATAAGTTATATAATTAAAAGGTTAATTATATATATCTTATCATCTAACTAATGAACATTAATAATGTGCCTTGTGTTACATAATTAAAAGGGTTAATTATGTAACAAGTCCACTCAACTTTTAATGTGTAAAGTATTTTAAAAATGGGTGAACTTGGGATTTAAAAAAGCTGAATTCGGCCCCCCTTGGACTCCCCATTTTTTGTCTTGAAAATACAACACTCATTAAGAGTGTGGTTGAGTGGAAGAGTGCAAAAATCATCCTCCTATCTCTCTCTCTTTTCACAAGACGAACAACTAGAGAAAAGCTCCTCCTTCTCTTTTCACGGCTGAAACAAGGGTTTTGAACCCCTTTGGTCATTTCCTTGGGTATTCTACTGATCCAAGATATGTTCCTTCATTGGTATGAAGTAGAAATGGTTTTCTTCCTTCCACCCATTGAAGAACTCGGCTGGAAACAAGGTTCCAGCAGCATTGTTGTTCGTTTTGGTGCTTTAAATCCTAGCAAAGATGGTGTTTTCTTAGAGGCTTGTGGGTATGGACACTTGAGGACATCTACTTTGGTGTTTTGGCCATTCAAGAGCAGCCCTTTCTTCACCCAAATCACGTTTTTAGCAGCCCTTATGGAAGGTGTTTCATTCAGATTTTCAGCAGCCTACAAAGGTAGTTTTGGTTGTTTCCTTCTCTTGATAGCTAGTTCAAACACATATGAATGATCCTTATGATTTGGGTTTGTTGAAACAAAGTTATGAACTTTTAATTTTCAGATTACAACATGATATTAATCTATTATTCCGCTGTGTTTTCTTAGTTTAAATGGTTAAACTAGTTTGTTAAAGGTCCAACAAACCCAATAGTTAACTCTCCCACAGAACTCATCTGAAACTCAGATTTCATCAATGCTTCAAACTCTTCACACAATCTCTTGTTTGTTGATCCAAATATAATGTCGTCCATATATATTTGAACCACCAAGAGATCTTGATGTTCATGCTTGAGGAAGAGAGTCTAAACTATTGTTCCTCTCTTGTAACCATGCTTCAGCAAAAAGGATGATAATGTCTCATACCATTTCCTTGGAGCCTGATGATGTCCATACAAAGCTTTATCAAGCTTGTATACCTATGAGGGTAATCTGGATCTTCAAAGCCTGGAGGTTGAGCAACATAGACTTCTTCAACAATCTTACCATATAAGAAATCACGTTTGACATCCATTTCATAAACTGTGAATTTCTTTCAGAAAGCATAGGCTAGAAAGTCTCTGATAGCTTCAATCCTTGCAACAGGAGCAAACTTCATCATAGTTTATTCCTACTTCTTATGTATAGCCTTGTGCTATCAGCCTTGCTTTGTTTCTTACAATGATTCCTCTGTCATCTAGTTTTTTGAAAAGCCATTTGGTACCATATTGGCCTTTAGCAAGTCAACTAGATTCCGGACTTTCTGCTTTCTTAATTGTTAAGCTCCTCTTGGATAGTTTCAATCCAGCTATTGTCTTTAAGTGTAGCTGTTATATTAGGATGAACCACTTGAGATAGAAAACAGGAGAAGAGACAAATGTTGGCTGCTCCCCCTTGATTTCTTGTGGTTCTTTCATGAAGATCACCAATCATGTTGTCAATTGGATGATTCTTATGAATTCTGGTTATTGGTATTGTTGCAACTGGAATGGAAGATTCCAAGTTGGTCATGTGTTAAGATGGACTTTGATCCAGTTGATATGGAGAATTAACAAAGTAGTCAAAGTCTTCTTCATTATGATCTGATGCTGGATTAGAGCCATCTTCCTGATTTTATGCTTCAGCAGATGCAGTCTAACTTCCGTAGGTGTTACAGTAACATCTCTAGTTGTAGGTTGGGGATCTGTTGATGCTGTTAATCGACTTGGTTATTGTTCTAATGGATTTGGAACTTCAGTTGAAGGAAAATAGGGCATGTTCGGATGTAGATGGAGTATCTACAGATGCATTAAGTACATCTCCGGATGTAGTGTTAACATCTACGGAAGCAGGGTTAACATCTGTTGATACTTCATTCACTTCTTAAGAGTTTGAAGATGGAATTCCATTGGATACTCCATTATTAATTATGTTGATGGGCCATAATCTGTAATACTTGAAGTGTGTGGAGGAAGTCTTGGTGGATCAGCAGATAGTGGCACTTCACTCATTGTTGGAAGGACATAGGGATAACATGTATCCATAGAACCTGCAACATTCAAATAACCAGAGTTAAATGAATTTGTGAAAGCATCTATGTTAAACAACCATGATGAACCTATTACAGATTTTGTAAATGATGTATCATCAAAAGAGACATTAGATGTTTCTTCCATAATGAGTTGGTGTGGAACGTAAACTCTATATGATTTAGATATTGATGAATAACCAATAAAGAAACCATCTTATGATTTCTCTGAAAACTTTCCTAATTGTTCCTTGGTGTTTAACACAGACACATGACACCCAAAAGCTCTAAGATAGCCTATAAAAGGTTTCCTTTTAAATAATAGCTCATAAGGTGTTTTGTTATGTTCTTTAACAATTAATGTTCTGTTTTGAATAGTGCAGGCTGTATTCACTGCTTCAGCCTAAAAGGTAATGGGTAGATGTGAATCAGCTAGCATTGTTCTAGCTTCTTCAATGAGAGTTTTGTTCTTCTCTCAGCAACTCCATTTTGTTATGGAGTTCTTGGTGCACGAAACTATCTTACTATGCCTTTGTTCCTGCAAAAGGTGTATAGAACATAGTTAAGAAATTCAGATCCATTATCACTTCAGAAATTTTTTACCTTTAAATCAAGTTGATTTTCAATTTTAGTGATAAACTCCATTAATGTTTCTGATGTTTCACTCTTATGTTTTAAGAAAACAACCCATATGAATCTAGTGAAATAATCAACAATCACCAAACAATATTGCCTATTGCTAATGCTCATCACATTGGTTGGACCAAAAAGATCCATATGAAGCAATTTGATTGGTGTTGTATTTGTGTTAATTGTTTTGGACTTGTGTGACACCTTATGTTGTTTTCCTTTGTAACAAGAAGAACAATGAGTAGAACATTGAAATTCTTTCTTAGGAAGACCAATGACTATGTCATTTCTGGCCAGCCTATTCATGTTCTTCATATTAGAATGAACCAGCCTTTTATGCCACAGTTGAGATTCATCTTCTGATAACTTAGAAATCATGCATGTTTCATTTGATGTTAAAGAGGTGTTGTTTATGTCCAAAACATATGTGTTTCCTTTTCTTGGGGCTTTAAGAAGGATGTAATCGTCTGGGATTTGCAAACCAGGTTTAAGAATGTAACAATGATTTTTATCAAATAAAGTGGTATAATTTTGATCAAAAATTTGAGAAACATTGAGTAAATTAAATTGTAAGTTTTCATAAAAATTTACTTTCTCAAATTTGAGCACCCTATTTGTTACAATACCTTCACCTACTATTTTACCTTCCTTTTTATCCCCACCAAATGCTACATAAGAAGCATTTTTGTGTTTGAAGTCATGGAGGAGAGAATAGTATCTTGTCATATGCCTGGAACATCCACTGTCAACATACAACTTGTTGTCAGCCCCCCATGTACGTTCCCGCACATAAAATGAAATCATATAGAATGGGGAACCCAAGCCCTAATGACATTAGGTTGTCCTAGTGTGTCTAAAATTATCACTCCTTCATGAATAAGTCTTGATGATTCAGGTTCGACTTTTGACTCAAGTGATTCAGTTTGTGTTGTTTGTGGTGGTGAAGATGATTCTGATGGAGATTGACTTGAGACATTTTGAACTTATGTCTCAGTCACTTCCTCTTGCACCTTCTTTTTGTTTGTCTTCACATTTGCTGTTGATGAAGATCCTTTGTTGAAAAAGGTTTCAGCGTCCTTTGACTGTGACCTTGATATTTCTACCCTTGTCAAATCAAAGAAGGTCTCTTCAGCATTTGTTGATTTATCATTCAAATACACCTTTTTGTGTGGTGTCCAGCTTTGAGACTTGTGTTTTTCCTTCTTCTTTGGTTGGACTTTAGAAGCATTTGATGGCTTCTTTGCATTCTCAACCTTTTGTTGTTGTTGATCATTAGCAACAACTTTCTTTGTCTTTTAAGCCTTGTTCTTTGGCTGTTTCATTGTTGCCTTTGACTCCTTGATGCTCTCATCTGATTGTTAATCTGCTTCATTTGTATTAGATTGCTTATTCTTAGGAACTTTTGTTTTGTTCTTTTTGTTGAAGTAGCATTCTTGAGTTCAATGATTATTCTGGTTGCAAATTGCACAATGCTTGTTGAAGTAGCAATCTAAGGTCATATGGTTGTTCATATTGCAGATAGAGCAATAACTGTTAAAGTAGCAATCTTCAGTGTTGTGATTAGTCATATCATACCACTTGCAGTACTTATCTTTTGCATCACTTTCTGGTTCAACCATTTTCTTGTTTTCAAGCTGCTTTTTGTACTCTTTGAGCTCTTTCACAAGTTTAGCAACTGACTCTTGTTGATGATACACAACCTTCTCAGATTTCTTGACTGTGCATGTGGTTGTTGAAGCTTTAGCTGAGGATTTCTTTACTTTGACTAAGCTTTCAGCAGATGTTGGTTTCTTCCGTTGATCTGCTACGGATGACTGTTTTGTAACACCCGAAACTTTTAGTCAAGTAAAGGAAAATAAACGTGGAAGAGAGAAATAAAGTATCTAGAAGAAAAGGAAAAACAGCCAAAGTTATGGGGTTTAAAGTGTAAAATAGTACAACAACCCACTATTTTAATATATATGGGGAAATGGCCGCCCATATTACACATCCCATCTGCTTTTTCGAACCCAAAAGGAAGAAGAACAAAAGTTTGAAGTTCTCTTGGATAAAAGGAGAAGAGGTTGCACTCACATTAGGTATGTGATTTGTGTATAATTGGCTCAGTTTTGGTTATGTCTTCGACTAAGAAACCGAGAGTTCATGTTCTTATGTGTCTGGTGTGTTCGGGTTTGTGTGTGTTCTTGGTATTAGGTGTTAGAAACATCAAGAGTTCTCGGCTTTGATGGAGTTGAGCTTGGAAGCTGTGGAGGTGAGTTCTAGACCCCGGTTTTACATGTTTTACAACTTCTTTGGGGCTGAAAATGTATTAAAATGATTTATAATTGTTCTGTATGTATACCTATATGTTTCATGTTTGTACGATGATGTTTTATGGTTGTTTATGTGATGTATAGGCTTAGTATGGTGTTATTGAGCTTAGAACAGGTTAGGATGATGTTTGGGACTAAAACCAACTGAGAAGTATGATAAACAGGTTGTTCAATGCCTAAATAACACTCGTTTGCCTAAATTTGCCTTAGAAATATTTAGGTGTATGCCATGCGCCCAAAGAGTACCCCATGCGCCTAAGTTCATGCCTTAGAATGACCAAGTGAAGTCCATGCGCTTGAACAGTTGTTCATGCGCCTAGAAATTTGGCCGGATTGCCTAAGTGTTGGGGTTAGGCACCCTAATAGTACTCATGCGCCCAACCTTTTATGCAAGCGCCTAAGTGCTGGCTCATGCGCTTGAATAGTTCATGCACCTAAGTAAGTAGAAAATCAGTTGTGTTGGGCCATGCGCCTAAATATTTATGATGCGCCTAAGCAGGGTTGATGTGCCTGCATAGTGCCTATACGCCCAGAACACTTTGTAATGCACTTAAACAATCTCTTGTAACTAATAACAATTATGGGTGTATTGCTTAGCAACAGTTTTTATTAATGAATGGATGACTTTTGATATTAATTCCGCTGCATTGTTTTTATGAAATATGTAATGTTTTATACATTAAATGTTGTGATTGACCAACTGTGAGGTCTCCGGGATCGGGGCCTTACAAGTTTGTATCAGAGCCAAAGTTTAAGAGAAATAGGTAAATATTTTCAAACGCCTAAACTTAAACTGGAAATGGGACGAATGGAGGGATGTCAGCCCGAGTAGCTACGTGCCATCAGGTATGTCTTTTCTTAATATTAACCGGTATTATGTGCGCATGCTATTTGATTTATGTGCTCCTAATAGATTTGGATACTGATTAAGTCAGGATAGGAAACAGTTGGGGTATGAAGAGTAATGTAAGTGGCTAATCACAACTGGGCACTCTAATTAGGGACTTACTATACTTGAGATAAATTGAGCTATTACCTTGAATGACTGTGTTAGTATTTGAATCTTATAGCGTTTAGGGAATGGCTGGACGAAAATATTCCAAGGCTTCTAGAGGTAGAGGTTGTGGTGGACGTGGTACTAGGCCACGTGTGACCAGGAGTAGTGCTAAGGCTCCTGAGACGGCTCACGAGAACCCTGAGGTTCATGGTCGAAGTGAGGAGAATGAGAATGCTAGTTTGAATGCCTCAACTAAGGAGGCGATTGCTGACGAGGTGCACCAGGTCATGCAGACAGTCTTACCATCCGTAGTGACCGAAGTTGTCAGGGTTGTGAGGAATGAGGAGAGGAAGGAGAAGGAAGATAGGAAGGGGTCAACGGGAAAGGAAAGCAAGGGGGAGGAGGAACAAACGGAGCCTGAGACCGTGTTGTCTGATGATGAGGAGGATGATTCAGTGGGGGTGACGACCAAGGGATGCAGTTATGGGGCATTCCAGAGGTGTAAGCCCCCGACCTTCGATGGCAACGGTTATGCTACTCAGTGAGTGTCGTGAAGACCAGAAGGTGAAGTTCACCACTCACTCTTTTGCTGACTCAGCACTGTGTTGGTGGGACAATATTTTCCAAACTGAGTGTGCCAGAGCCATCAGGAAGATGCGATGGAAAGAGTTGAAGAAGTTGGTGGTCGAGGAATTCTGTCCTCACTGGGAACTCGACAAGATCGAGAGGGAGTTCCTGCAACTTGAGGCGGGAACCATGACCCACCAGCAATACACCACCAAATTTAATGAAATGGCGAGGCTAGTGCCGGATCAGGTGACGCCGGTGTCGAGGAAGATCAAGAGATACATTCAGGGGTTGCCAGCTGACATACGCAAGCATCTGATTGCTGCCAGGCCGGGTACTTTTCGATCGGTTGTAGACCTGGTGGGTAGGGGTATGATTAACGGGAGGAGATGATGGTGGAAGTGAAGAAGACAGTTGGCGGTGATAAGAACTGGAATGGGAAGAGGTTTGGGTTGGTGGTTTCACCCCAAACAACAAGAAGATGAGGGCGTATGACCGCAGGTTGGCGTCATCAAGTTCGGGACTGAGGAAGTGTGGTAAGTGTGGGAAGGACCATGCAGGTGAGTGTAGGTTGGGGGCTCAATGTGTGCTTCAAATGTGGAAGGCCTGGCCTTATTTCCAGAGATTGTAGGGTGCCGAAGTGTTACACCTGTGGCAAGGAGGGCCATATGAGTAGGGACTGCAAGAAGCCGAGGGTGGAGAGCTATGGGGCAAAGAAGAAGCCGGAGGAAGGGGGACAGAGGGCGAGTGCTAGAGCCTTCATGATGACCAGGGAGGAAGCCAGAGTGGACCCCGATGTCGTGTCAGGTATGTTTCTAGTAAATCAAAATTGTGCCTCTGTATTATTTGATTCTAGTGCTAGTAGGAGTTTTATTTCTACTACCTTCTGTGATAAGTTGACTACTAGTAGTAGAAGTATTAGTGAGCCATTCGATGTAGAAACTGCTATTGGTAAGTCTACTAGAATTACTGATATGATAAGGGATTGTACCATAGAACTAGAAGGTCATAGGTTTTCTGCCAATTTACATATGATGCCCTTAGGTGGATTCGATGTAGTACTAGAGATGGATTGGTTAGCAACCTATGAAGCAAATATCTTATGTCACTAGAAGATGATTCGACTAGTTGCGCCTAATGGAAGTTCGGTGACAGTGTACGACGATCGCGTTACTACGATCCCGATGGTGATTTCGATGGTGGTGGCGGGGAAGTGCATGAGACGTGGATGTAGTGCTTACCTGGCCTACGTAAAGGATGTGGACACGTTAGTACCACAGTTGTCTGATGTACCAGTGGTACGTGACTTCCCAGACGTGTTTCCAGAAGATTTACCGGGGGGGCCACCGGATCATGAAATCGAGTTCCAAATTGATCTGATACCTGGTGCTCAATCCGTTACCAAGGCGCCGTATCGATTAGCCACTACCGAGATGAAGGAGCTAATGACTCAATTGCAGGAGCTGATGGAAAAAGGGTTTATCCGACTGAGCGTCTCTCCCTGGGGTGCTCCGATATAGTTTATGAAGAAGAAGGACGGTAGTATGCGGATGTGCATCGACTACCGAGAGCTGAACAAGTTGATGGTAAAGAATCGGTATCCATTACCGAGGATTGATGATTTGTTTGATCAGCTGCAAGGTGTCAGTTGGTTCTCGAGGATAGATCTTTGATCTGGTTACCATCAGCTAAAGGTAAAGGAGCAAGATATCCCTAAGACAGCTTTTCGTACGCGTTATGGACACTACGAGTTGCTCACTATGTCTTTTGGATTAACTAACGTGCCAGCTGCCTTTATGGATTTAATAAACCGAGTGTGCCGGCCGATGTTAAATAAATCAGTGATCGTGTTTATTGATAATACCCTGATGTATTCTAAGAGCGAGGAAGAACATGCCGGCCACATACATGAGGTATTGGAGACACTTAGGAGTTAGAAGTTGTATGCTAAATTCTCTAAGTGTGCTTTTTGGTTGCGTGAGGTTCAATTTTTGGGTCATGTGGTTAATGCTGAAGGAATCATGGTGGACCCGGCAAAGGTTGAGGCGGTGATGCAATGGAAGTATCCAAAAACGTCATCCGAGATTTTGTAGTTTCTTGGGTTTGGCAGGCTACTATAGAAGGTTCATCCATGACTTATCCAAGATAGCCTCACCTTTGACTAAATGGACTCTCAAAGATGTGAGGTTTGTGTGGGGTCAAGAACAGGAGGATGCTTTTGAGGAGTTAAAGATGAGATTGACTCAAGCTCCTGTCTTAACATTACCTGAAGGGAGTGAAGACTTAGTGGTATATCCGGATGGTTCCTATTCTGGACTAGGTTGCGTGTTGATGCAACGTGGAAGAGTAATTGCCTATGCATCCCGACAGCTGAAAACCCACGAATCAACTATCCCACACACGATCTAGAGCTAGCTGTTGTGGTCTTCGCATTGAAGATTTGGAGGCACTACCTGTATGGTATGAAGTGCACCATCTTCACCGACCACAAGAGCCTAAAGTATTTCTTTGAGCAGAAAGATTTCAATATGAGGCAAATAAGGTGGTTAGCGTTGATCAAGGATTATGATTGTAGATCCACTACCATCCGGGCATAGCCAACGTAGTGGCTGATTCCCTTAACCGAAAGGAGAGGCTCGAACCGACTCGGATGAAGGCATGTCAGTTTGTGATGACCTCGGATGTGTTGACGCAAGTCAAGGAGTTTCAGAATGAGGCGTTGAAAGAAGATCGGCTTAACTCTGAACGAATGAGAAGTCTGGTCGTGGAATTGGGAGAATATACCCACGGGGTTAGAACCCGCTTTGGGCGGACGTGGATCCCTCGTTATAGAGACTTACGAGGGAGAATCATGAATGAAGCTCATAAGACTTGGTACTCCATTCATCTCGGTGCTACCAAAATGTATCAAGACATGAAGAAGGACTACTGGTGGCCGGGTATGAAGCATGATGTAGTGGAGTACGTGAGTAAGTGCCTTACTTGCTTGCAGGTGAAGGCAGAACATCAGAAGCCATACGGGAAAATCCAACTATTGGATATACCCGAGTGGAAGTTGGAGCACATCACCATGGACTTTACTACTAAGCTACCCCACACGGTGAGGGGGTGTGATACCATTTGGGTGATAGTCGATCGGCTGACAAAGAGTGTTCACTTCCTACCGATCCGCGAGATGTACTTATTCGAAAGATTGGCGGATCTGTTCATTAAGGAGGTTGTAGCTAGTCACGGTGTGTCGGTGTCTATCGTGTCAGATCGTGACACCAGATTCACATCCATTATTTTAATATATATGGGGAAATGGCCGCCCATATTGCACATCCCATCTGCTTTTTCGAACCCAAAAAGAAGAAGAACAAAAGTTTGAAGCTCTCTCGGATAGGAGAAGGAAAAGAGGCTGTGCTCGTATTTGGTATGTGTTTTGTGTATAATTGGCTCGGTTTTTTTTATGTCTTCGACTAAGAAACTGAGAGTTCATGTTCTTATGTGTCTGGTTTGTTCGGGTTTGTGTGTGTTCTTGGTATTAGGTGTTAGAAACATCAAGAATTCTCGGATTTGAGGGTGTTGAGCTTAGAAGCTATGGGGTGGGTTCTAGACCCTGATTTTACATGTTTTACAACTTCTTTGGGGATGAAAATGTATTAAAATAATTTATAATTGTTCTGTATGTATATCCGTATGTTTTACGTTTGTATGATGATGTTTTATGGTTGTTTATATGATGTATAGGCTTAGTATGGTGTTATTGAGCTTAGAACAGGTTAGGATGATGTTTGGGACTAAAAATAATTGAGAAGTATGATAAACAGGTTGTTCATGCACCTAAATAAGGCTCATGCACCTGAAATTGCCTTAGAAATGTTTAAGTGTATGACATGCGCCCAAACAGTACCCCATGCGCCTAAGTTCATGCCTTAGAATGACCAAGTGTAGTCCATGCGCCTGAACAGTTGTTCATGTGCCTAGGAGTTTGCCCGGATTGGCTAAGTGTTGGGGTCAGGCGCCCCAATAGAACTCATGCGCCCAACCTTTTACTCAAGTACCTAAGTGCAGGCTCATACGCCTGAATAGTTCATGCGCCTAAGTTAGTAGAAAATCATTGTGTTGGGCCATGCACCTAAATAGTTATGATGCGCCTAAATAGTTATGATATGCCTAAGCAGGGCTGGTGCGCCTGCATAGTGCCCATGTGCCCAGAAAACTTAGAATTATTAACGAAAGTTTGGGAGTCTATGATTTTAGGGTTTTGACCCTAGTTTGACTTGAGGTTATTAGATGCTTATTTCATGCATGAATATGATTTGTTCTTATGTTCCTTATGTACCATATTATATTATGTTGTATGACTTTACGTGGTGTGTTTATGATCATAAACGTAAAGTATTATCATTAATAAAGTGAAAGATTAATGATGATGAAATGTGGAACATAAATGAAAGAATGAAATACTTGCAAGCAAAATGAATGGAGGTGCACGACCATGTGTCGTTAGCTCAACTGTGATGCGGGTTAGCTACCCCAAAGGATGCACACAGGGTCAATCATTGGGATTGATAGGGACCCTTGTAGCATACCCTAGGTGACTGGGTCAAGCTTCGTGCACAATGTTCGGGGTCTATTTATAGACCTCAGGCCCAGCATCAGCTTCGTGCACAATGTTCGGGTATTGCACATTGGTCCGGAAAGAAAGTGAAAGATAATGATAAAAGTACGAAATGAAAGAATGAGCATGGTAATAAGGAGTAAGGTTATACCTTGTTGTATGCACGATGTATGCTCACGTACGAAAGTAAAGGAAGTGTTTTATGAAAAAAAGAGTATTTTCATATATAAACTATTCAAGGTATTTTAACGATTTTAAAACTAGAACTCAGTCACCGGTACTGACTTTTATATATTTTCAGTTGGCAGGTAATTATTGCTGAGGATGGCATGCGGGGAAAGCTACTTGGCAGGAAAAGACTGACATCCGTTTATGATTAATAATTTTGTTGCTTTGTAATGGAGTTAAATAATCTTTTGTAACTGATAACAATTATGGGTGTATTGCTTATCAACAGTTTTTATTAATGAATGGATGACTTTTGATATTAATACCGCTGCATTGTTTTATGAAATATGTAATGTTTTATACCTTAAATGCTATGATTGACCAACTGTGAGGTCTCCAGGATTGGGGCCTTACATGTTTAGATGAACTCTTAGTAGTATTCATCCGATGATGATCTACTGATGGTTCTTGGATTTCAACAACCTTCTTCTTCCATAGAAGATCTGCTGAAGTTGTTGACTTTGTCTTCCTGATCTTTTCTCCGGAAGTAGTTTTTGCTTCTTAGAATTTACACTTGCATCAGCTTCAGACCTTGGGCTTGTTGCTTGGTTGACTTGCTGCTTGTTGAGCTCTTAAATCCCAACATTCAATTAAGTAATCCTTTTATAGATAGTCTTCAGCAAGTTTCTTTGTTGAGGTGGATAGGGCACTTTGATTTCTTCAAGTATTTTTGGTATCTAAGGTTCAAACACCAAACTTGTTCCCCTACCCTTATCATTACCTTGTTGTTTAGTATGCTCATCCAGCTCAAACAGATCATCACATCCATCAAAATCAAAACCTGATTCATCTTGTTGTGAAACGTCTAAATCAGTTGATTTAGTTTCACTCACCTCAAAATCATCACCATTTGTCACTTGATTAAATTCAGTTTTATCTGTATCATTGGTTCTTGGCACAAAATAGTTTGATAAACAGTTAGTCATAGAATCAGGTATTGAGGTATAATTATTATTTACTAGTGGTGGAACATTATGAAAACCTAAACCTGATTTTTTTTGTGATTCAATATGAGAATTTAACAGCTTCTCATATTGTTGAGATGAAAGTTGAAACTTCTGAAGTTTCACTTCAGTAGATGCATGTTCTGCCATTGATTTTGTCAAGGATACAGTCAAATGCTCAACTTGTGCCTTCAAATTAAGATTTTCTGAAACAAGTTTATCTTAATCCTTTTGTAAGTAAGTGATGTTTAACTGATAAAGTTTATGTTCCCTTACATGAGATTCATTTAACACTAATGTTTCTTTTACTTTATTGGCAAGTTGTTGAGCATGAGTTCTGTATCTCTCAACTTCCTCAATACAGGTGGTTGAAAATAACCTTTCCCTTACCACTCTTGACATTGGTGGGACTTTGTTCTCCATGTTTGCCATGAAAGCTTGATTATCTTCCAAGACTTCCTTCTCATGTAGGCTCCAATCACAAGTACCATCCTATAAGATGATTAACCCAGTCTCTTGGTTCTTACTTGAACTTGCTGCATATGTACTTGTGGTTGGTGCGGATGAGTTTGTGAGCTGAGGCAGCTTGAAAGACCTTTGATTTTATTAATGATGTTGTTGCTGATGTTGTGGGTGTTGATATTGTTGCTGAGATAAGGATTGCTGGTTGCACTCCCTTGAAAAGTGTCCATATAGGTTACACTTGAAGCATATCACTTTTGATTTATCAACTCCCATCTTTGTTGTTCTCCCCGTAGCAGATAGGGCTTTGTTTCTCCGCAGATACATCTTTTCCCTATAAGTAATCATTGTCATCTGCCACTGTAAATCCATCTCTTCTACTTCATCATGGTGATGTCCTTCTAGATCTTACTGGCAGAAACGAGCTGGAGTTAAGTGCTCCCTAGGTATGCTTGAAAGCTTGAGCTGTACGCTGCAAATGTTTTTTGTGCTCTTCAGAATAAAGAACCATAGTAATTGGTTCTGAACTATTGTCGTTTTTTTCTGTTTGAGGATGATCCTTTAGAATTTGAATTCTTTTCATCCTCCGTTTTACCTTTTGTTTTGTTTCTAGAATGATATTGAGATGATTTAGCTGGTCTAGATGCATAGAAACCAACATCCTCATCTTCATCACTCACATCATAAGAGCTCTGAGTATCTTCATTTGAAATGAATGCACTCCCCACACTCTTTGATTCTTTGAAGTGGTATGGAGCAATGGGTGCTTTCATGCTCTTGTTTCTAGTTTTCTCATCAAGTTCAAGAGCTTCAACTTTAGCCACCAAGGTATCAAGCCCAATGGCTTTCAAATCAAGGGTGTTCTTGAACATTGATACTATTTGAGTCCAACTCTAAGGTAGAGTATTGAACATCTTCTTGTTAAGTTCCTTATTATCATACTTGTGCTCCAAAATGCTCATCTCGATCACAAGCTGCATAAACCTATGTAGCTATTAAGGAACCATATTCACCCTTAATATGATGGAATGTCTCAAATTGTGACCTGAGTGTATCCTTTCTGATGCTTCTGATATCGTCATTGCCTTCACACAAGGTGTGCCAAGTTTTCCACAGTGAGTTTGTTATTTTATAGGCTTCACACCTAATGAGAAGATCTTCAGGCAAAGCCATAGTGACCGTACTATAGGCTTTGATATCAACCTTGACCTTCTTCCCATCATTAGGTGATAAATCTTTTAGACTGATTGGTTGATTGTTGTCTTTATAATCAGGTCCTAATGTTAGTGGAATGTATGGACCCTCTATGATTGAAGTCCACAGATCAGAATCAGTATAATTTACATGGTTCCTAAAATGGATTTTCCATGTTTTGAAGTCAGCCTTGTTCTCCAACTTATGGGGTTGGTAGGATGATCCAATTGCTGAATTACTCATGTTTAGATAATTGATGAAAACCTCTTACTTATCAATTAATTAAGACGGTTATGTCAAAATTACTTAAAAATCTTAATAAATTCTCTTTTGAAAATTTAATTGAGGATATTTAATGTTGAATATGAGTTGTATATCCTCAAAACTTATGAACAACCCGTAAAATAATTTTAATGAAAATCAATAGATCGAATCAAAACTTGACAGATCTAATGATATAAAAAATTAATCAAACAAAAACTAATGCTGATAGATCAACCTATCTAAATCAATGAGCACTTGGCTCTGAAATCACCTGTAAATCCAAGGATTGTCAGGGAGTTGTCAGCTTAGTTAATGACAAAAAAATGATCACGGAAATACCATTGATTATTGTTTGATTAATTTATTGGGTAATAATGAACAAATAAATAAATCATGAAGAACAAACTCAAACTAATTAAGAACAATTGAATTATCAATGAATAACAGACATAATGTACCAAATATTTTTCATTAATGATTGAATAAATGATTACAATAATCAATCGATGAATGATATTGCTAATGCTAGGGTTCTAAGGCTACGTGTATGTATTATTGTGTGCAATTGCGGTTGCTAGGGTTTGATTGATGTTTTGATTCGTAGGAGTCGTTGGGAATCGCTCTCTTTAAAATTGTGTTTAAGGATCGTATTTACAGACTTAGGGTTTTTGTAACACCCGTAATTTCTTATTAAAGAAATTAAAAGAATGAAATAGAAAGAAAGGAGAAGGAAATAAAAGCCTGCTTTTGTGGAAGGACCAAAAGTGTAAAAAGAGACAAAAGCTGATAAAAGTTGGTGTAAAAGTGGTATGGCAGCCCACACTCTTTTCACCTCACTATCTTCCTCGGTTTTAGAGAGAGAGAGAGTAGAGAGACTCTCGGATATTCGAAGAACAAGAAGAAGAAGTCGAAGTTGAGGTAAGAATTCGTGTAAATTAGATGTTCTTGGCTAGCCTTAGCCTCGGCTATATGCTTATGTGTGTTTATATGTGTTTGAATGTGTGTTTAGAAAGTTTCTGGGTGTTAGAATCGTGGGAAGAATCTCGGTTAAAGAGTGTAAATTCGAAGATGACAACTAAGGTGAGTTCTAGACCCCGTTTTACTGGTTTTTAAATGTTTTGGGGCTGGAAAATGCATGCAAGTATGTTTTTGTAAAGTTTGGGTTGAAACCCGTATGAAATGAATGTATGTATGCTTATGTTTATGTTAGATTTATGCCTAGAATCATATGTATATGTTTAGAACTAGGCATTATGATGTTTGGGGCTTGGATTATGGATTAGACACATGAACAGGTTGCAAATATGTCTGAAATTGGACTTAGAATAAATAAGAACAAGCTGATGAGTCCACTAGTGGTCATACGACCAACAGGGTGGTCGTACGACCAGGAGATATAAGTTTCTAAGTGCTGATGAGTCTAACAGGACTCATACGACCAACAGTGGTCGTATGAATAAGTGATTTTCTAAGTATGAGACCCACAGGACTCATACGACCAACAGTGGTCGTATGACGATGATGAAATTTTCTAAGTATGGACTCATACGACCAACAGTGGTCGTATGATCCAAATATGTTCCCAAGTCCAGGGATGGTACGACTACCAGTGGTCATACGACCAACAGTGTGGTCGTATGACCAGTTGATAAATCTAAGTGTTAAGTGAAAAGTCCAGCAGTGCTCTTACGCCCAATAGTGCTCATACGGCCAGAGGGCTTATACGCCCAACAGGACTCAAACGCCTAGGACACTTAGAATTTTTCAGAAATTTTCTGGAATACTGAAATTTGAGGTTTTGACCAGGGCTGACTAGGGTTAACAAATGACGATGTTTCATGCATATAATGATGATTATGGTTAACCCTTATTGTTACTGATATTATTATCAGTGTATTATTATTAACAATATTATTAAAATATTGTTAAGTATGTTACGATGCTACGTATGATGATGATGAATGTATGATGATGAATGTATGATGATGACTGTATGATGAGTATGTATGATGAGTGTGTATGTTCCTGGTAGTTGTGTGTTTATCTTTCTGAAACTTTACGAATAACGAGAATGAACTAATGAAGTATTATGTATCGTAAAGTGAAAGATAATGAAAGAGGAACATGATGACGAATGCATGTATTAAAGAACGAACGAAAAGAAGAATGATGATGAATACATGCATTAATGAACGAACGAATTATGTCTTGCAAGCATTGAATAACGCGATTGGTCCTTCTATGTGATTGACCATGGTCATGGTACCTCTACCGCTTACCTCTAGTACCGTGGCATACGATTTTCCGTCATATGTTGACTACGGCCCGGTAGCTAATAACGTTCGGGGTGTAGCATATGGTATTGGTACAATTCACCTTTCAATGCGTATAAGTAAGTATGAACGGGATTCTTGTCATTCGACCACAGTAATCATAGCCAAGTGCTATGAAGTGGGTAAAGCCTGACAGAATCCATACGAGAAGTTAAAGATAACGATGAATAACGAATGATGAAGATAATAACGAATATTATCTCTGTGTACGTATGATGTATGAACGCATGCACGAAAGGATACTTTTAAATAAGTAAAAGTATGTTTTATTACAAAACTAGAACTCACTCAGCAACGCTGACTTTTATGTGTTTTCCAGTTGGCAGGTAGTGTTGCTGAGGATGGCACGAGGCGGCTACTCAGCTCTTTTGGGATGGCATTCTTTTGTTAATGTTTTTGTATTGTAATGCAAACAAATGATATTTTGTAACGGGTGTTGCATTACTTTGCAAAAGCATTTATAGTAAATTTAAAGTTTCCGCTGCATGGTTTTCATTAAGTTATTTTAAATGTATGTTTTATGGGTAATGACGACCAACTGTGAGGTGCCCGGGAACGGGGCCTTACAAGTTGGTATCAGAGCCAAAGTTTAAGTGAAATGGGTAAATTTTTAAAACAAACCTAAACTTAAACTGAAATTGGGACAGAAAGGAAGAGAATGCCATCTGAGTAGCTGCATGCCATCAGGTATTTTCTTGAAAGTTAACCAGTGTTACGTGTGCATGTTATGTGTTTATGTGTACTGTTAGACTTAGATACTAATATAGTCAGGACAGGTAATGCTCGGGGTGTGAAGAGTAGAGTAAGTGGCTAATCACAACTGGCCACTGTAATTAGGGACTTACTATACTTGACATAAACTGAGCTATTTTCTTGAATGACCGTATTGGTGTTTAAATCTTTCAGTGTAGTAGAAGATGGTCGGTGGTAGATCATCTAAAGCCCCAATTGGTGGAGGCAGTGGCGGAAGTGGTGCGGAACCACGAGCCATAAGAGGTAGGCCTAGACAAGAGAAGAAGGTTCCCGAAGAACCTAATACTACTCCCTCGGGGGGAGTGGATGAGAGTGGTAATGTGAGAGCCTCGGTGAAAGAGACGGTGATCGAGGAGGTGCACCAAGTCATGCAGACGATCTTACCGTCTGTAGTGACTGAAGTGATAAAGGCAGTACGTGAAGACGATAGACGAGGGAGGAATCGGTCCTCAGGAAGACAACAACAGACGAAAGCAGAGACGGTACTATCTGATGATGAAGAGGAAGAGGAAGAAGAACAGTTACGGGAGACCGCCCGGGGTTGTAACTACGGGGCATTCATGAGGTGCAAACCCCAACTTTTGATGGGTCGGGTACTGCTACTGATGCTCACCAATGGGTGATGGAAATGGAAGCTGTCCTCGATATTAGTGATTGCCAGGAGGACAAGAAGGTGAAGTTTGCTACCCACTCTTTTACAGGGTCGGCTTTATGCTGGTGGAAAAATATAGTCCAAGCCGAGGGTAGTAGGGCTATAGGGAAGATGAAGTGGGCTGAGTTGAAAAGGCTGGTGATCGAGGAATTCAGTCCTCGTCGGGAAATGGATAGAATAGAGAGAGAGTTCCTGCAGTTGGAGGCGGGGACGATGACCCACCAACAATATACCACCAAGTTTAACGAACTGGCGCTGTTGGTGCCGGAGCAGGTGACGCCGGTGTCTCGAAAGATCAACCGGTATATTCAAGGACTGCCGGCTGAAATTCGTTGGCACTTGATTTCTGCCCGACCAAGCACTTTCAGGTCGGCAGTGGATTTGGCGGGAAGGTTATTCGATGAGCGTGCTGCTTTGGTGAAGGCTGAGGGAAGCAAGAAAGGAAGTGGAGAGAAGAACTGGCAGGGGAAGAGATTTGGTCGGGGTGATACTTCGACAAACAACAAGAAGACAAGGGTGGATGACCGCCGAGTGGTCGTGTCTGGAGCTGGGGTGAGGAAGTGTGGTAAGTGTGGAAAGGAGCACTCAGGGAAGTGCAAGTGGGGATCTAACCTCTGCTTTAAATGCGGGAAGACAGGGCACATATCAAAAGATTGCCGGATGGGCAAGTGCTTTAACTGTGGAGAAAGTGGCCATATGAGCAGGGACTGTAAGAAGCCAAGGGCTGAGGCTTCAGGGGTAAAGAAGACGGGAAGTGAAGGTCCGAGAAGAAGTGCCAGGGCTTTCACTATGACGCAGGAAGAGGCTAGGACGGACCCCGACGTGGTGTCAGGTACGTTTCTAGTAAATCAAACTCTTGCTTCTGTGTTATTTGATTCTGGTGCTAGTAGGAGTTTCATTTCTGCTACTTTCTGTGCTAAATTGCCTGTTAGTAGCAAATGCATTAGTGAGCCTTTTTATGTAGAAACTGCCATTGGTAAGTCCACTAGAGTTACTGATGTGATAGAGGACTGTACCATGGAGTTAGAAGGTCATAGGTTTGCTGCTAGATTACATGTGATGCCCCTAGGAGGATTTGACGTAGTGTTAGGGATGGACTGGTTAGCAACCTACGAAGCGAATATCGTGTGCCGAAAGAAGATGATTAGACTGACGGCGACCGACGGAAGTCCGGTGACAATTTATGGCGATCGAGTTACGACGATTCCGAAGGTGATCTCTATGGCGGTGGCGGGAAAGTGTATGAGGCGCGGATGTAGCGCCTACTTATGTTATGTAAAGAATGTAGAGACGCCAACACCACAGCTATGCGATGTGCCAGTGGTGTGTGACTTTCCAGACGTGTTTCCCGAAGACTTATCGGGATTGCCACCTGACCGAGAGATCGGATTCCAGATCAACCTGATACCGGGTGCCCAACCTGTCGCAAAAGCACCGTATCGCTTGGCTCCGACGGAGATGAAAGAGTTGATGGAGCAGTTGCAGGAGCTGCTGGATAAGGGGTTTATCCGACCGAGTATCTCACCTTGGGGTGCTCCGGTTCTGTTCGTTAAGAAGAAGGATGGTAGTATGAGGATGTGCATCGACTACCGCGAGCTTAATAAGCTGACGGTGAAGAACAGATACCCCTTACCAAGGATCGATGACTTGTTTGATCAACTTCAGGGTGCCAGTTGGTTTTCAAGGATAGATCTTCGATCGGGTTACCATCAACTAAAGGTGAAGGAACAAGATATCCCTAAAACAGCCTTTCGTACGCGCTATGGTCACTACGAGTTTCTTGTCATGTCTTTTGGGTTGACCAATGCGCCGGCTGCTTTTATGGATTTGATGAACCGAGTGTGCCGACCAATGTTGGATAAATCAGTAATTGTATTCATCGATGATATTCTGATTTATTCAAGAAGTGAAAAAGAGCATGCCGGGCATATTCGGGAAGTGTTGGAAACGTTGAGAAGGGAGAAATTGTACGCCAAGTTCTCCAAGTGCGCCTTTTGGTTACGCGAGGTGCAATTTCTGGGTCACGTAGTGAATGCAGAAGGAATAATGGTGGACCCAGCAAAGGTTGAGGCTGTGATGCAATGGAAATCACCAAGGACGCCATCCGAGATTCGTAGCTTCTTGGGATTGGCGGGCTATTATAGAAGATTTATTCAAGACTTTTCAAAGATCGCCTCACCTTTGACAAAATTGACTCGTAAGGACGTGAAATTCGTGTGGGGTCGAGAGAAGGAGATGGCTTTTGAGGAGTTGAAGGCAAGACTAACACAAGCTCCTGTCTTGACTTTGCCTGAGGGAAGTGAAGACTTAGTGGTCTATTCGGATGCATCTTATTCTGGGCTAGGTTGTGTGTTGATGCAACGTGGAAAGGTGATAGCCTACGCGTCTCGACAGCTGAAGACCCACGAAGTCAACTATCCCACACATGATCTAGAATTAGCCGCGGTGGTTTTTGCGTTGAAAATTTGGCGGCACTATCTATACGGGGCGAAGTGCACAATCTTCACTGACCACAAAAGCTTGAAGTATTTCTTCGAGCAGAAGGATTTAAACATGAGGCAAAGGCGATGGTTGGAGCTCATAAAGGATTATGACTGCGGAATCCATTACCATCCGGGCAAGGCCAATGTGGTGGCTGATGCCCTTAGCCAAAAAGAAAGACCTGAGCCGATTCGGGTGAAGGCTTATCAGCTGATCATGACCCCCGATGTGATGACACAGGTTAAGGAGTTTCAAGACGAGGCTTTGAAAGAAGATCGTCTAAACTCCGAAAGGATGAGAGGCCTAGTTACGGAATTGGGTGAGAACACTCTTGGTGTTAAGACCCGATTTGGGCGAATGTGGATTCCTCGATACGGGGATCTACGTGGAAGAATCATGGATGAGGCCCATAAGACCCGATACTCCATTCACCCCGGTGCTACCAAAATGTACCACGATATGAAGAAGGATTACTGGTGGCCAGGTATGAAACGTGATGTAGTGGAGTACGTGAGTAAATGCCTAACTTGCTTACAAGTGAAGGCAGAACACCAGAAGCCTTACGGGAAGATCCAACCGTTGGATATACCCGAGTGGAAGTGGGAGCACATCACCATGGACTTTATCACGAAGTTACCACGTACCCTAAAGGGTATGATACTATATGGGTGATAGTTGACCGCCTGACGAAGAGTGCCCACTTCCTACCGATCCGTGAAACGTACTCATCTGAAAGATTGGCGGATCTGTTCATCAAGGAAATTGTAGCTCGTCATGGTGTGCCGGTGTCTATTGTGTCTGATCGTGACACCCGGTTTACCTCCAAGTTTTGGAAAAGGTTTCATGATGCGATGGGGACGAGACTACACATTAGTACAGCATATCACCCTCAGACGGACGGACAGTCTGAGAGGACGATCCAAACACTCGAAGACATGCTTCGGGCATGCGTGATCGATTTTGGAGGAAGTTGGGACAACCACCTGCCGTTAGCAGAATTCTCGTACAACAATAGTTATCACGCCAGCATTGGCATGCCACCTTACGAGATGCTATACGGGAGGAGGTGTAGGACGCCCGTATGTTGGGGAGATATTGGGCAGAAAGAATTGGGAGGTGTTGAGGTGATTGAAGCAACGACTGAGAAATTAGAAAAGATCAAAGCCTTCATGAAGGCGGCGAAAGATAGGCAAAAGTCGTATGCTGACAAGAGGCGGAGACCGATAGAGTTCAAGGTTGGTGACCGAGTTATGTTGAAGGTCTCACCTTGGAAAGGAATCATTAGATTCAGGAAAAGAGGTAAGCTAAGCCCGAGGTACATAGGACCTTTCCGAATTATCGCACGAGTAGGAGAGGTGGCCTATCGACTTGAACTGCCGGATGAGTTAAGTGGAATTCATCCCACATTCCATGTATCCCATCTGAGGAAGTGCTTAGCTGATGATGACATGGTTGTACCACTAGAGGATATTGAGGTGGATGAGAGGCTCAATTACGTGGAGCAACCAGTGGCAATCATTGATCGTAAGGAAAAGAGGTTAAGGAATAAAGTGATTCCTCTTGTGCGTGTACAGTGGAAGCACAGGAAGGGATCCGAGTCTACGTGGGAGACTGAAGAAGAAATGAGACAACACTGCCCACATCTGTTTGAGGAATAACAGGTTTCGGGGACGAAACCTATATAAGGGGGTGGACTTGTAACACCCGTAATTTCTTATTAAAGAAATTAAAAGAATGAAATAGAAAGAAAGGAGAAGGAAATAAAAAGCCTGCTTTTGTGGAAGGACCAAAAGTGTAAAAAGAGACAAAAGCTTATAAAAGTTGGTGTAAAAGTGGTATGGCAGCCCACACTCTTTTCACCTCACTATCTTCCTCGGTTTTAGAGAGAGAGAGAGTAGAGAGACTCTCGGATATTCGAAGACCAAGAAGAAGAAGTCGAAGTTGAGGTAAGAATTCGTGTAAATTAGATGTTCTTGGCTAGCCTTAGCCTCGGCTATATGCTTATGTGTGTTTATATGTGTTTGAATGTGTGTTTAGAAAGTTTCTGGGTGTTAGAATCGTGGGAAGAATCTCGGTTGAAGAGTGTAAATTCGAAGAAGACAACTAAGGTGAGTTCTAGACCCCGTTTTACTGGTTTTTAAATGTTTTGGGGCTGGAAAATGCATGCAAGTATGTTTTTGTAAAGTTTGGGTTGAAACCCGTATGAAATGAATGTATGTATGCTTATGTTTATGTTAGATTTATGCCTAGAATCATATGTATATGTTTAGAACTAGGCATTATGATGTTTGGGGCTTGGATTATGGATTAGACACATGAACAGGTTGCAAATATGTCTGAAATTGGACTTAGAATAAATAAGAACAAGCTGATGAGTCCACTAGTGGTCATACGACCAACAGGGTGGTCGTACGACCAGGAGATATAATTTTCTAAGTGCTGATGAGTCTAACAGGACTCATACGACCAACAGTGGTCGTATGAATAAGTGATTTTCTAAGTATGAGACCCACAGGACTCATACGACCAACAGTGGTCGTATGACGATGATGAAATTTTCTAAGTATGGACTCATACGACCAACAGTGGTCGTATGATCCAAATATGTTCCCAAGTCCAGGGATGGTACGACTACCAGTGGTCATACGACCAACAGTGTGGTCGTATGACCAGTTGATAAATCTAAGTGTTAAGTGAAAAGTCCAGCAGTGCTCTTACGCCCAATAGTGCTCATACGGCCAGAGGGCTTATACGCCCAACAGGACTCAAACGCCTAGGACACTTAGAATTTTTCAGAAATTTTCTGGAATACTGAAATTTGAGGTTTTGACCAGGGCTGACTAGGGTTAACAAATGACGATGTTTCATGCATATAATGATGATTATGGTTAACCCTTATTGTTACTGATATTATTATCAGTGTATTATTATTAACAATATTATTAAAATATTGTTAAGTATGTTACGATGCTACGTATGATGATGATGAATGTATGATGATGAATGTATGATGATGACTGTATGATGAGTATGTATGATGAGTGTGTATGTTCCTGGTAGTTGTGTGTTTATCTTTCTGAAACTTTACGAATAACGAGAATGAACTAATGAAGTATTATGTATCGTAAAGTGAAAGATAATGAAAGAGGAACATGATGACGAATGCATGTATTAACGAACGAACGAAAAGAAGAATGATGATGAATACATGCATTAATGAACGAACGAATTATGTCTTGCAAGCATTGAATAACGCGATTGGTCCTTCTATGTGATTGACCATGGTCATGGTACCTCTACCGCTTACCTCTAGTACCGTGGCATACGATTTTCCGTCATATGTTGACTACGGCCCGGTAGCTAATAACGTTCGGGGTGTAGCATATGGTATTGGTACAATTCACCTTTCAATGCGTGCAAGTAAGTATGAACGGGATTCTTGTCATTCGACCACAGTAATCATAGCCAAGTGCTATGAAGTGGGTAAAGCCTGACAGAATCCATACGAGAAGTTAAAGATAACGATGAATAACGAATGATGAAGATAATAACGAATATTATCTCTGTGTACGTATGATGTATGAACGCATGCACGAAAGGATACTTTTAAATAAGTAAAAGTATGTTTTATTACAAAACTAGAACTCACTCAGCAACGCTGACTTTTATGTGTTTTCCAGTTGGCAGGTAGTGTTGCTGAGGATGGCACGAGGCGGCTACTCAGCTCTTTTGGGATGGCATCTTTTGTTAATGTTTTTGTATTGTATGCAAACAAATGATATTTTGTAACGGGTGTTGTATTACTTTGCAAAAGCATTATAGTAAATTTAAAGTTTCCGCTGCATGGTTTTCATTAAGTTATTTTAAAATATATGTTTTATGGGTAATGACGACCAACTGTGAGGTGCCCGGGAACGGGGCCTTACAGTTTTACTGATTTAGAAAAAATAACTTCCTTATTGGGGTAAGAAAGTTACTCAGAGCATGTTCTGATAGGACTTTCTTTGACTAAAGTAGAAGTCATTCATAGATGTTGACTTTTACTTGAGTTAACTTCTATTGACTTGATGTACTTGATGAAGTACATCAACTTGATCTTCCCCAGGGACTTTGTCTTCCGCAAGAGTTATTCTTCTTCCGCAGGAAATATTGTTCTTCAGCAGGAACTTTGTTCTGTCGCAGGAGATTTACTCTTCCACAGGAACACTTGTCTTCCACAGTTGTTTTACTCGTTCATCCACATCAAGTTAGTCTTCCTTAGGATTTACATTAACTTGAAGATGTTGTAAGGCTTCCCCAGGAGTTCCATGGAGTACTTCATTTATTCAAGAGGATCTACGGAGGAACATTTTGTTCATCCGTAGATGTTTCCAACACTTGGTCAATTTCTTGAAATTGACCAAGACTAATGATTTCCCTGCAAATATACATATAAAGCAACACAGAATATATGAGTTAACCTATACACATATATTGCATACATAATGATGGAAAAGGTATAAGAGTTATTAGAATGATTGATTCAAGAACTAAACCTATACAAAATTCTAGACCTAACAACCTACTTATATATTTACTTCATTAGATCTTTGATGGGTTGTAACTTGGCTCGGGCTCGGGTATGGATTATTTGGAAAAAGTGGCTAAATGCTAAAGATGAAGGTGTTGGCTTATTTTTCTAACATAACTACAAGGAAAGCAGTAAAAGGTTCGCTATACAATACCTCAATCTCAAAGGGATGCGCTAACTTGAGAAGTCGTTTAAGGTCAGATTGTCAAGACCGTATTTTGCTTTCAAAAACCTTACTTCGTCTTTCACCTGAAGACACACAAAACTCTCTTTTCGTAAGGATCATTTGGCTCAAAGCCTAATAGCACCCAATCGGATCAGTTCCATGTATTCGTATTGGGATTTGTTTTGGTTCTTTTTGCACTTTACATCGTGGGACCACTTTACACAGTCGGGCTTTTTTCGTATCTTTTTGCCCGCCTCTTTATAGTGCTTTTTGAAATTCCATAAAACGGTGAATTGTTCCTGTTTTGTCATTTCTTTCTTGCATCAAACGTGAGGTTCAAAATTTGTTCGAGGATTTCCAGGGGAAGTCCCGGTTTTGCATGGTGAAGGCAACAAAGTAAATTAAAATCAAAAGAATGCATTACAGTTCTTCTAGGTCTGCGGTAAAAGACCAAAATTTTTCCTCTTTTTACATAATAAGCCAAAAACGTGTCTTTAATAAAAAATGGTTTTTGTTGAAGGCTTTTTGGTTAAGTGACTTAGTGGTTTGGGTGATCGAGAAATAGAACGTTTAAGCTCAACGGGGCTAACTAGGGTTAACAATCAGGTACGGGAAATTAAAAGAAAAATTGAGGCTTAAATGGTTAAAGTTTCCTAACTCCTAAATCATTTTTATGTAATAAATAGTAACTAAAATCTTCAAATGTATACCCAAAACAAGTTCTAATCACACGTATCATAAGGCACCCTCAATTAAATATAGAATGAAACTAGAATTGCATAAATGCAAAAGCTATTTAAGGCTAAAAATAAACTCGCATACGGATAGAATTTGGTAAAAGTATTTCATTTAACATGTCCAAATATTTTTACTAAATCATTGCTTTTAAGTATGTCACAAAATATATTTTTAAGTTTATTTCGATTTCATTTATTTACTTATTTATTTCCTAAAAACGTATATTTTGTAATTTGGTTTATCAAAGATTGTTTAAATCTTTGGTGTTTTGTCACAAAAATTAGTGGTTAAGTGATTTATATAAAAACTTAAATTTGGACCATTTTTAGCAAAGTGTCAAATGTGAAAATATCCCATCCCCACACTTAAAATTCACATTGTCCTCAATGTGATTAATGATTTAAAACAGGGAATGATAACGAAATAACTTCCCTAAAAATGTTAAATTGGTCATTTCTGCTTGGTATCCATAGTCGTCTTAAATTGTGAGAATCCTTGGGATCACCTGAAATATCATTAATTTATTAAAAACATTAAAATCCAAAACACACAAAATAAAATAAGAAAACATAAGTTAAAAGATAGATTGCCATGAAACAGTTGCGCCCCAGCCCCCGAAAGAGATACGGTTTTCAAGGGCTTTGTGGCGGGATATCCCCCACTCATGATACATCCGGTTCCTGATATACGTTACATCGTTGCTCAGGTCATCAACTCAGCAATGCA